>CAJQZJ010031819.1:81463-106179 GCA_907164525.1 Lophiomys imhausi | reverse complement strand
TCTACAACTCATGGGTTCTACTCTTCATGTGGTGAAAATTATATACACTCCAGAATCCCATCCTCCTGCCTCTCCTAACTAAAGCACCTATTACTCTGTCTACCTGCCCATCTCCTCACCTTCAAGTCTGTGAGCTCCTCAAGGACCTCAATCTACAGGGAGTTATTAAATGGTGCATTCCCATATCAAGCCAAATGTTGACACACTAGGACTTCCTGCCCTCTGTTGAATATTCTCATATTTCATTTAATATCCAATTCTCTTCTTTACCATGGTGACTGTCTTGTATCTCAACATGAAAGGTTTCTCGTGGTTTGAAAACTTAAGCTTCCTAAATTTCAGATTCAGAATATTCACAATATCACAGTTACTAATATGCAGTCCTGATCACATGGCAGGTACTAGGATAAGCATGCTTTCTCACACTGAGTTCACAACAGTTGTATAGACTAGGTGGGATCACATAAGATTGGCAGTAGTCAAATGTTTTCATGTATAAGTCTGTTAGTATGTGTTTATATGGGCCTAATAGCCTCATTTTGCAGTTGAGGCTAAGAGAAAATCTCTTCCACCTCAAACATGTTTACCTCCAAAGGCACAGCCCTACACTGTTTCTCAAGCTTCTCTGTCTCCCCAGTACCATAGAGCTGGTCTGTACTTAGATAGTTTCATTCTGCATTAATTCCATTAACAGTCAAGCCAGCCTTAAGAACAGCCTCCTCCCATGGTGCTTCCTATTAAATTCCAAGACAAGTTGATCCCTGCTGCTAGAATCTAGGAGTAACTAAACAAGCTGTTCTCTGGTGCACCTCTAATCTAATGCCCTCCAATCACTTGATACCTGTCACTTCTCTCTTCTCTAAATGCACACATAGTGAAGATACTCAGTGAGCATGTCACTTTCCCTCCTTAAGATCGTAATTTTCTCACTTATTAAATGAGCATATCAGAAAGATCCAGTGACTTTTTTTTCAGTATTAATGATATAAATGAAGAAGTGAATTTCCTTTAAAAAAAAAAGAATAGAAAAAGAAAAAGAAACCGAAGCAGCTATAAATAAAGGCTCCAATATTTAAGAAAAGAAGACAGAAAAAGTTGGCCTGCTTAGTTAGCATCCAAATAATGACCTCTCCCTCAAAAACCCACAAAGAAATCAACTGCCTTTTCAGGACATAGCTGCTCTCCTTTTGTTGATGCCTGAAGCACCATTACCAGTACACCGACTTTCAGATATTTTGATACTGCAAACACTTCCTTCTTTGACGTAGATGACAAAGAAGGAAGTGTTTGCAGTATCAAAATATCTATTTTTCAAAAATGCTTCCTATATTCCACATTCTAAGATACTGCTTGAAACATGAAATTCTCTTACTCACCCACAGCACCCCCCCCACTACCTAAAGCTGATCCCTAAGGTGATCACTGCAATTCCCTGCTCTGTTCTACAATCTCCATGATCCCCAGATGATGAACACCACAGATTTCACTCCCCTGATTAGATTAGCTGGCATACTTGAGGATAAAAGGGACCTAATGCCAGTGTGCCTGACCTAATAAAAACGAGCTCTTCAGAAGGAGACTCCTCTCCAGCTTGTCTCAGAAGATAGGCCAGAACTCTTTAAAGCTTGAGAAGAGCCCTCTCTGGCTAAAGGACAGGAAGGAGTTCAGGGAGCCTGCAAGGATGGGCACAGCCTCCAGCAGCTACCAAAGAACCATACACCCACAAGTGTTACACTCAGCCAGCAACATGAAGGAGCTTTACAGTGTCTTTCCACCCTTGCTCCAGCCTCCAGATGAGAACTCACCCCAGTCAAACACTGATTTTAATCTTGGAATAAACAGGACAAAGAACACAGTTACATGGCATAGGCTAGCTTGTGAACTGAGACTCCTTTAAGGCAATAAATTTGTTGGCATTGGATGATATACCCAGAAACATTTAGACCTACCGAGTGATGCCACTGCATCACCTGACTTCCGTGTCCTCAAAGGTCCTGTCCCCCATTCCAGTCTCAATTGCTCTATTGCTAATTCTAGCAACTCAAGTTGCATATGAGCTGCTGCCCCGGGGTTTGTTCTTGCTGCTGCCTCCACCAGATCTGTCTTCCCTGAACACGGAGTCTAGAAACGTTTTCTGTGGACCAGCTCCAATCCCACTTCTCCCCTTTGTACATTGCAATGTTCCTCTCCTCCTTTCTGTGGTCTCCCCACAATGTCACCTACAACTCTAAGCACTGAACTACAAAGCTAAGAAAAGCTCAGAGAGCAGAGGCAACATGATAAAAGTCTTACTACTCTGTCATGAAGAAAGCCAGGCTGCATTCTGAAGCAGAACGAGCAGTTGGAGACCACTTACTGCCCTTGTTTACTCATTGATAACACTCTCCTTATGGTAAACGACTGTGTAAGACTCCAGTTCTGATGAGCAGTACTGATTCACTCCTTTGCTGTGCTGTTTTGCTAAACTGCACCTCTTTATAACAATTTCAGAACGTCTGGTTTCTAACCATATTTTCCATATACAACATTTAAGTAGAACACAGCTTAAAACTATGAATCTTGAACTTTTAAAAAATTTTACGATGTATACATGTGACAACCATTAATTATTTAGTGACCATGTGACTTCCTTTATTTAATTACTTTATTGTATGATTCACTAGGAGTGTTCCATTAAAAGGTAAAATTCTGACACATCAAGTTTAAGGAAAGGAGTGGGGGGAAAGGAGGAAGAGATCTTCATCAGCCCTGGCTCTGTTCCTCTAAATCTACCAAATCTGAACTTCACAAGGAAATGCAAGTGGTCCTGTCTAGTGGACACAATGCTAAGAATCCACCAGGAACCTCTGGAGTCCTTCCTGGCCCTGCATCTATTCAGCCTCTTCAGGGCACTCTGTGACACTTCTCAAATTTTACCTCTCTGGGAAAAAAAAAGGCCTCTAATTTTATGATTATATTTCCTGGAACAATTAATAGTTCTAGAAATATTTCTACACAGAAAGCATTCTAGAAAGAGAGGCATAAATAAGGTAGAAAATGATTGGCAGGCTACCCAGGAAGCCATACCATCATCTGCTGAAGACCACTGCTCACTGTCACTACTGCTAATTTTTAGTCCTTACTTCATAGCTTCAGAGAGAAGCTTTATTTCCCTAATAATAGAGCACTGTGATGTTATCTCTAAAACAGATAGCTAAGAATAAAAGAGGGTTGAGTCGAAATTGTCGTAAGAAAAGATGTGGGGGATATACAGGATCACAATTTCATACTCTGCCTTGTCTTAGCATATCCAATAATTGTGTCATAATTTTTGTTAATATGACAAGGTTTGATATAATAATTGTCAGGTTACTGTTAGCTCTAAAATAAGTAGACAACATCTTGGAGAATGTTAAAAGTGTGTTCAATTGTATGAAGTTTGCTTTGAAAGCATTATTGTCTTTTTCTGTTTTATAAAAACAGAAACTCTCTCTCTTAGCAAATTTTCAGTATTACTAACTATGATCCTCATGTTGCATATACACTCTCCTGTCTTAAATTTGTCTTACATAATTATAATTCTGCAGCAGTTTTGTGTGTGTATGTCCCTGTGTGTTAGCTGGGATTCAACCTGGAGACTCACACATTAGGCAAGTATTCTACCACTAACCCACTTTCCAGCCATTTGAGTATCTAGTCCTTCCCGAGGAACCCCACCCCTCATAATAAAATTCTGTCCTATTATCTACATGATTAACATTTTTAAATTGCATATATAAGTGAGAATTGGAAACATTTTTTAAAGTTGAAAAATAGCTTTGCTTTGGAGTATGTTTGATTTGTGTATACATGGCTCTTTTATCTAAAAAGCACTCTTAAGTAGACAGACAAATAATTAATTAAGTAACCAAGCCATTCCTAGGAGTCCAATGATTGACACTAGGCTCCCCCTTACAACCACTGTATTCCTCCTCCAAAAGAACAGGACACTTTATGAGATGCTTGAGATCAGCGACTGACCATGGCCAAAAACAGTGATGGACGATAGCTGAGTTCATAGGTTTAGGTTTATGAGGAAATCTCATTTTATGGAAACAATATAAAAAGACTTTCACTGCCTATAACAGTACAGTCTGAAATGAAAATAACAAAAGGACCAAGCGTGCTAAGTTGGCCTGCAACTTAAAAGTAGACCCAGCATTGCCAAATATTAACTCTGGGCTTTGTTAGAAGTCTCCAAACAAAGAACCAAAACACATATTCAGAAATGACAAACAAAGTCTTTATGTGTCTAGGCCAATATACTTGTCCACTTTTTATTAATGGTTTTGCTGTTGCTATTGTTGAGACAAGGCCCTTCCCGTGTTGTCTTGCCTGGGCTTAAATTAAGCTTACTGTGTAGTCCACACTAGCCTGGAACTCACAAAAATCAACCTGCCTCTGGATGGGATTAAAGGTACACAACACCATGCCCAGTCTTACTATTTTTCTTTCTTTTATACTAACCAAACACAATATTTGGTCATTCTCCTGAAATATAGGCTATTTCCAGTGGAATTAAAGTTCAATAAAATCATCAAAATATGATTTAGAACACTTATACCTAGTTAAAATATTCCGTAACTTGAGGTTTAAATTCCCTATCATTGTTTATTATAGCATTAACAAAATAAATAGTTGTAGAGGTACATACTATATATTTTAAAGAGCATATTGCTTTCCTATAATTTAATGATAATTTGACTTTGTTTTTAAAAAATTAAAATATTAATTCATTGAGATGAATCATCTTCTTTTAATAAGCTAATAAATGATACTTAAAGAACAATTTTGGCTAGTATCTATATAATAGAGCCACTGTCAAGAAAAGAAATGAATATATAAGCCTACCAATCTTTACAACTCATATAAGATGACCATTTCTATGAGAAAATATTTAGAATGAATCAGATAATTGCTAATAACAATTTTAGATGAATATTAGACTAATATATCCAAAAGGACTTAGAAATGAACAGTTGGGTTATTCAAATAGTTCTAAAACCTTATCAGAGATTAAAAATTATAATTTAGGCCCAGTGTGGTGGTGCACACTTTTAATCCCAGCACTTTGGAGACAGAGACAGGCAGATCTCTATGAGTTTGAGGCCAGACTGGTCTACAAAGACAGTCCAGGACAACCAGGGCTATGTTACACAAAGAAACCCTGTCTCAAAAAAACAAAACAAACAAACAAAAAGATTAAAACTGATTCTTTTGTTCTGATTTCAAATACTTTTTGTCATAGATTGAAGTTAGGGGTAAGAGTATGAAATCTTTCCCAAATGTGCCCATGGACTCATTATTTTACAAGCTAGTTAGCCCCTTCAAAGATTTCTGCTATTTACCATGGCCGAGTTGGATTCCCGTCTGTCTGACGCAACCTTTTTAGACTATGGCATCCTTGAGGCCAGAGCCTGAGTTTGTATTCCTCATGATGAGTTTATGGCTAGTATTCATCAATTACTGAGTGAACTAGTGAATTTATAAAATTTTAAAAATCAGCAAAGAATTAGACACTTCTATTTTTAGTTCTTAAAACAAAAAGAATACTTGTATAAAAGTAAAATATAATACTAATGCACTAAAAGAGAAAACAGCTAATTTGTAATTTTACAAACTGAGTATTTTCCCTGAATCTAAATATATGACTACTGAATGAAAATTAACGATAGTATTGCAACTGTGTTTTAGTATCTACTTCCTCCAGTGGCATGTAATTGCTGATAATGAGCACCATTTGTAGATGTTAATTATAAGCAAACATTTTACAAGAAGTTCCACCAAGGTTGGCTTTACTTTCTTCACACATGCCATGAAGGTGAGGACTGTCATGGATGAGGAAGAGACTGAGCAGGGACTTACCCAACTTAATGCTGAAACTGAACTACACATCCTGAACCCAAGATCCCGCCCACTCAGGTTCTTGAATTTTGACATCATCAGAGTACTACTGTGACATAATTTAAATTAATCCTTTGTAATTTTTTTACAAATCTCCTTTAACATAATACTTTGGAGGTACAGGGCAGCATGCTAGCAACTGAACCCAGAGCTTTGCATATGCTAAACAGACATGTTACCATTATTTCCCCATCATTAACATAATACTTCTTGAATATGTAAAATTTTACTTTAACTAAGTGAGAATAATTCATTTACTCTCCATTTCACCAGATGAGTTATCCAACTTTATTTCTCCTATCTTATTTAGAACACAGAGTAACAGAGACATGAATCTAAAGATACTGTGTTGAATCTGACTTTAACAGTAATTATATAAGAGGAGAAACATCTACATCAAAGCCTTCAAATGATCAAAATGAACTTTATGATTCTTTGCTTCCAGATCTTAACCATGCAATGTCCTACTTGAACCCATATGCAAAAGCCACACTCAGTTTTTGTGGTCAAGCAGTAAACATTTCATTCTTCCTTTAACTTCTTTGAGATATATTAATTACATATTAATTTAAATTGCTTGTCAATTAGAGTATATCTGTTTTGAAAACTGTTATCATGGACAAGTTTGCTTTCCAGCCAAGTTTAACACTATATAACAAAAGGATCTTACAGCTTGGCTCTTTTCAGTCCATCTTGCCTCTCTATGTTGACATTTTAATTTTATTGGAGTTCATAAGAATGTGCTTTCTCTTCTATGTGAACCCAAATGTAACCCAGGATAATGTATGTGCTTAGTACTCAAGACAACACGAAGATGGTACATTTTTGGAATATTAGGAATTCTTTTACTCTTTTGTTTTAAATTTCTCTTTCAGTGGCAACTTTATTACAATTGTTATTATATGTGCCACCTACTCATAAAAATGCCTTGGAGGATTTTATGAGGGAAGGAACACAGGGAAAGATATTTAAACTGAGATTTAAAAAAGGGGTACACTTTGTAACATAGGAGAGCACATAAAATTATTTTTGTATGATTTCTTTGTTCTCATACAAGCAGTCCCCAACTCACTAATCAACAGTGGTCCAAACCATAGTTGAGTCAGCAGCCTGAAACACAGCAAACTCTCCTACTGAAACAACAGGAGATGGGGTAGTTTGGTTTTCATCAGTCCAAAAAAAGCACAATTTAACCCTGATTGCAATTCAACTATCATATGAATAGTTCCAACAGGAATTCTGACGCTAAAGAAGTGTGGCTTAAGAAGAATTAGAGCAAAAGTGAGACCAAGTATTTACAGGGTAAATTCATTCACTCATCAGAGTCCAGTTGAGCATCAAAAGGCTGTAATTCTGAGATTATCAGACCTGGTTTTACAGTATGAACTGAAGTTGGAGTGGTACTATCGATGAAATCATGTACACAAGCCCCTGGAACCTATTGTTGTTCCACTAAAGGGTAGTGTTGGGAAACTGCCTTCTAAATACTTACGTCTTTCCTCATAGAATGTGCAGCTCTCAACTTTGGTGAGTGAAGCTGCGTTTTACAGTGGGCACCAGTTAATGCAGAGATTCGTAACTGCTTAAAGTGTTGAAAATAGCTTACTAGTCACTATAAGTGTTCAGTTTCAAATAGTGTATCTGTATTAACTCTCTCCCCCATTAACGCTCAGGGAACATCCCAGAATTTTAGCCATATAGTACAGGATAACTATACTACAACCAATGTACCAAAGGGAACATGAAAACAGACTTTTTTTCCTGTCAGTGAGACATTTTGTCCTCGTGGTGCTGCCTTGTAGGCCCCTAGTGTATAAGGAGGCTCATGGCCCTCATATGACTTCTGAACTGGGGTGGGGGACTGTTATGTAGAGACACTCCACTCCAGAAGAGTGGGATGGAAGGGTTAGGGGGTAGAGGGTGGGTGGGAGGGACTGGGAAGCGTGAAAAGAGGACACTGCAGTGGAGATGTAACCTGAAGTAATAAATAAATAAACAAACAAACAGACCAAAAAAATCAGCTTTTCAAAAATATAAAAAAAAGAGAGAATAAAAGAATGATATCAGAGCTGGAGGACCAAGAGTGCTGTGAAATGCTGATCTTTGAGCATGACACGGGCATTTGCAATCTTGAATTCATAGCATCTGATGTTACCTGAACAATGTCTGAGCAAGACCAAGCCATTCCAAATTCCTAAGCATGGATGAAGAGGGGCTTACAAGATCCTACCATTAGCTGGAGAGTTGAGGATGGCTGGGGAAAGGAGAATTGTTTTTTTTGAGGGCTGGAGTACTCGTAGGTTACTCAACTGAGTGGCCCATATTCATTTGCTTAAAGGCAACACTAACTGGATTCAATGGGTACAGAAGAGGAGGAGGGGGTATTGCTGGGGGTGGTTAAACTTGGTTGAAAGGGAGATGGATTTTTGGTGAGTTGGGGAGAATGGGAGATGGAGATAACCAAAACGTGCTGTATGTGTGTATGAAATTCTCAACAAATAAACTTTCAAGTACATGTTTTTTAAAAAGCCCCTGGCACATGAAAGACACTGTTCTAACATTGGACAAGAAGAAAGGAAGTTCCCAGCTTTCCTAGCATACACTGTTGAAGTGATGCACATTTCTCTTTGACTCTCTTCTCTCTTCATCTGCGTTCCTCTCCACGTCCTGGGTTCCCACCCGCCTAGCTCCAGAACCCACCACTGGACTTCCCCTGCATTACCAACCCTAAAGCACCATCAGTCCTGGCTCAGCTTACTCCCACTCCTGAAGTCACTAATGCCTGCTGAGTACTGAAAAAAGAACAAACAATATAAATTAAATCAATAGCCTTCAGTAATTGACTTCTTTTCAGAGGAAAGACTGGTGGGCCTGAACGAATTTCTAACTTGCGCTAGTTTTAAGACAATATAAGAAAGCAACATGAAAGAATTCAAATAGAGTACAACTGAAAGAAAATTGTGCACAGCGAGCATGGTACTCCTTCTTTCATCCATTACCAACTGCATGCCAACTACATATTAAGATGATACATGACAGAGATTGGGTGTGTGGTATCTTCAGAGTTTAGAGTGCATCAGGACAGATGGGCCAGGTCTAAGCTTGGTGAATATTTCCAAAGAGTATTAATACATAGTTGCTCAGCAAAGCAAACAAATGCCAAAAAGTCATAGAGGATAACAGATGCAAGATACGGAGCCAACAGAAACAGGGTACCCAGATTATTCCTCTTCAGTCTGTCTGAAAAGCCCCTGAATGTGAGGGGCCTACAATAAGTTCTATCACATGGTAGGTACTTAACTAAAAACAAACGAAGGAAGAAAAGGAAGTTACTTTAAACTTAAAGCTGAAGGATGAAGGAAAAAAACTGGAGAAAGGTATTTAGGTATAAACAGTGGGGCTGTCAGACAAATTTAAAGACAGCAGAAGCTGTAGTCATAAGTCAGACAATCAGAGGAGAGAGGAGAGGAGCATGTCAGCTGAGGGGAGCACAGGATAGACCAAACAGTCTGAGATGTTTTCTGGAGGCTGACAAACTCTTGCAGCCAGCAGTCCCACTGACTGAGCTTCCCTCAATCAACCATCCTAACATCGCTGAAGCAGACAGCAGCCGACGGTAGATGACACACTCAGAGGGTAAAACTGGCAGCTGTGGGCAAGAACATTAGTAACTTCAGCTACCAGACAGGACTGTGATAGTTACACCAAAGCAAACCACTCATGGATAAGGGAAGCAGGCCAGGGCCATCTGAGTACTTTGCCTGGGACTTGCCCATGAAAGAAAAATCATTCCTTGAGATGTTTTTTGAGTTCAGACTATTATCTGATCAGGTTGGGAAGCTTCAATGAAAGCCTCCAAAATAAAACAACTTGCTACTGAATTTATATATAACAAGCCTGTGTGTGTGTGTGTGTGAGAGAGAGAGAGAGAGAGAGAGAGAGAGAGAGAGAGAGTCTTGTCAGAAGGCAGACTTTGAAAGAGTAGAGGATTATACACTTAGCTGTTCAAGGGTGACAGAGAAAACGAGAAAACGAGGCTGGAATCAAGCAGGAAGCCTGACCCCGTGAATAAAACACTGTGCATTTTTGAAATCCAGGTACCTGATCTTTTATCACAAGCTATTTAGATTGCTTAGAGAAGAAAAGCACTAAGTAAAAATTATTTACTCTAGGTCTATTGTGAAAAGAACAGATTAATTCCCTACACTTGGTTCTTTTTGAAGGTGTATTTTCTACCTTCCCAGTATGATTTCTATTAATGAGAGGTTTAAAGCAGGTCTTAACTGAAGAATGATTGCTGATGGTGAAGGGCAGTAATTATATACCTTATGACAGGACACGGGAATGGCTCATACAAGGGAACTACATAACATGCCAAGCTAATCCTCCTTGCATAAAAAGGGAGAATACTTTGCAAGCTGACCGATTTTAAGCTCCAGTTAACAAAAACCCTTTTTGTTGAAGCCTAAAACAAGAATGGGTTAACAAAAGCAAAGGGGGGGATCTCATTTTTCTTTTTTTCACAAAATATAGTATTACAGGACTTACAGGTTATGAAAGGCCACAGTGTGGCTGAAAGACTTGAGAAAGAAGCAAGGTCTTTGCCAACAACAACAGACCTGAAAGGTCTCCAGGCAAAGCCAGTTTCTAATCAGGACAGAGCGCTAGGGTTTGACTCTAGTCATTTGCTCTTATCTTTTCATTTATACTGAGCTAAAGGTCCACAGCCAGAAGAAACAAGGATCTATGGCAACCGAGGATGGAGTGGGCTCAGGGATGATAAGACAGGAAAAGCTGTAAGCCAAGGTGGGCAACTCAATCATGTGTGTGCTGTTTCTGCATGACTGCATTTGCTCATCCAAAAGCCACTTCTGTACAAGAATGAGACTCCATAAACATCTGCTTTGAGATTATGACCCTGTCACACTGGGAATTTTCACTTAACATAAAGCAGCGTGGGCTGAACTCTGGGCCTCCCTGTCTTCTTGTTCCAGACAGAATACATGAATCATTTGCCACCAGCAAAGATGGCAGGCAGCACCAGCATTCTGCCTATGACCATGGAACTGCAAATAAGTAAACATCACATAAAAGCCACTAGACTTTACTGCATATCGCAGACTTTGACAAGATAAGGAAGATTGGCAATTGTGAAGAATGAAGTCTGGAGGTTCATTTAAAAGTTTTGTATCAGTAGATGTAGTTTTGGTGGCAGAGTGTGTCCTGAGTATGTGTGAGGTCCTCCGCTCAAACTCCAACACCAAAATAAAAATATTAAAACATAAAAAAATAAAAACAAATAAAAAGATGTAGGAGCTGGAGAAATGGCTCAGCAGTTAAGAGCATATACTGTTCTTCCAGAGGATCCAAGTTCAAAACCAACCATCCACATCAGGGCATGTATCTGCAGCTCCAGGGGGATCTGTTACCTCTGGCCCCTGCAGGCAGCACTCACATACACAAACCTGCACACTGACACAAACTCATACATACAATTCAAGATGATAAAGGTTTAGAGAGCTAAGGATCAAGTCTAGGAACCAATTGCTTTCTAAGATGGATACTGCCTTGAAGCTGTAAATTGGGGAATAAAGGAAGAGGGTCTTTGCATCTTCTGTGGCTCTTAAAGTGACAGAGACTCCGAAACTGTGACAAGGACCTATAATGAGTCGAACTATTTATCTCACTTCACTTAAACATCATTTCAATTTGTTTGCTTCCGCATCTTCTCCTGTAATGATTATGGCCTATGATTGATCACAGAAGTCAGGAGTGCCCCATGGCCTCTTTGCAGGACTTCCTGAAGCAGAGTCCAAGGTGGTCTGCTCTCACCCAGCTAAACAGGCATCTCAGCAGGACAGGTTAGGAGGGAACTCTGCCTCTACCTCCTGTCTCTGCTTACACAAAGCTGTGTGTGCTCTTGACTGGACATAGTGGAATCTTTACTTGGTAAGAAAACCAGGGCAAAGAAGCACAAATGAGGGCACTCCCTACGATCAGTATATCTTACTGCTCTAAGACAAATTTTACTGATGAGAATTATAGATGCAAAGGCAGAGATCACACTGAACATATGAAATCCACAGAAAAGCAACTTTAAGTAATCTATTTCCAAATGTAAACAAAAACCCCCACTATTTTTATCCTTTCTGGTATAAGTAGAAGCTAATGCTCACCTGAAAGGTGAGAAATAAGCCAAAACATTTTTAGGAGGAAAAAGAGCTCGCAATTTATCATTAAAGCTATAGGAAGTCTAAGGATTGGTCTTCAGCTGTTGTTGTATGGTGGTTGGGGTAGCAGGGACGCATATGTGTGCGGGTGCCTGCACACAAGCATGAGCATGCAGAGGCCACAGGAAGCCAGAAGGTGTCTTCTGTCTTCCTCTCACACTCCCTACCTTGTTTTTTGAGATGGTCTCTCTGAACCTGAAGTTTCCTAGTTCAGCGGGCTGACCAGCAAGCTCCTGGGGTCCACCTGTCTCTGTGTCCCTTCACTGGGGATATAGGCACCTGGGGCAGTGCCTGACTTTTTATGTGGCTGCTAAGGGGTTGAATGGGTCCTCTTCAGGGTCTTCTTTCACAGTAAGTGCTCTTACCCCCTGAGCCATCTCCTCAGCCCGGGTTCTCACTGTCAATTATAGATACATACTGAAAGGTGAACATAAGAGGTAACAGAATTAATCAGCCCTGTGAGCTTAGAGACTGCAGCTACTTCCAGTCTATGGACTTCATATGAGGGAATGACCCTGAGACACTCTGATCATCATCACACTGATCTTCATATTAAACAGAGAGCCTTCTCTGTGATACCCTGTGATACCATCTTACAGACAGCATCTGTAAGCAGTCATTTCCAAAGTGAGAACTGGTGCTCTGAGACTGTGTAAGATGATAAGGGAAGGATGCTTAGGGAACCTCTTGTGACTTGGAGAGTCCATGATGGAAGCCTTGAGTCCTTTGACTTGTGAACCATCACACTTAGGAAAAGTTAGCGTGGGGCAAAACGCCAAAGGACGATGCTGCAGACTGAATGGCAGAGATTAGCATCTTCTGCATCA
This sequence comes from Lophiomys imhausi, assembly GCA_907164525.1. Lineage (NCBI taxonomy): Eukaryota > Metazoa > Chordata > Mammalia > Rodentia > Muridae > Lophiomys > Lophiomys imhausi. The sequence continues at coordinate 93,200 of CAJQZJ010031819.1, read as the reverse complement.
GACTCAGACCACAAACATATACAATGGGATTCTGTGTAACCAAAGGGCTGCAGAGAGAGGCACCCTCCTGGGGTAATGGCACCAGGAAGAAGAGGAAGAAGAGGATTAGGTAAAGGAGACCCATTGCTAACTTGCTTAAATTTCTTAAAAATTTATTTGTTCATCTGAAATTAGTATTTTTAATTTAAACAAATTTAACTAAAATAACATTTCTTAAATGTATTGATGCATGATATATTAACTGACATATTTACATTTTATGTACATTAAATATTTCTAAATACATTTGAAAATGGTAGCTAGTTACATGAGAATGAAAACAAGATAAAAATGAATGGATCAGAAGCCAGGTGTGATGTTACATGTCTGAGTTCAGAGATAGGCTGGTCTACAGAGAGTTCCAGGACAGAGAGGGACACAGAGAGAAACCCTGTCTCAAAAAATTAAAAATAAAAATAATAAATAAGCCAGTGGATCAAACAATGAGAGTAAAAAAATCTGAATGATAAACACTTGGATGCCTTAATATAATTTTTAATTTCAACCATTTAATTTCGAGTCCTTAAGTCTTTTACTAGTCTCAGTTCAAATACAGCAGTCTTTGCATTCATGAGTTCATAAGCTAGGGGCTTACAGATGGTAGGCACTTAATAAAATATGTCTACTGCTGAAAATGACCATTTGACTCCAATAGGACATTACAGAAACTGTCATATGACTGAAAGCAATATTTAAAAAAATCACACAGAAACTGGACAAATTGCTCAGGTGACAAGAGGACCTGGGTTCTATTCTCAGGGCCCAAGTGGCATCTCAAAACCCAGTCCCAAAGAAGGATCCTCTGACCACAGACCAGGCATTCATGTGGTGTAGACATTCCTGCAAGCAAAACACCCTATATAAAAGATAAAAATAAGAAAATAGGGTTTTTAATCACATATAGCTTATGAGTTGGCAGCAAGAACAGATAACACCAACTGCCATGCTCTTTCTGAGGAACTCCTAAAGCTTCTATATGGTCTCCCTACTGGAGCTCTGCCTTTACCTACCATTTTCTAGTTCCTGTGCTCTCTCAAAGAGACACGCTAGATGCTTTCCTGGAACACCACTGTCCTTCCTGTGCTTAACTTCCATTTTTGAGACTTCATAGATCCATACAGGGCCTCTTCCTTTTTGCCCATAAATCCTTGCATTTTTCCCTCTGCAGTTTTTCCCAAATGGCACTGACTGATGCTAACTGCATCTACTGGAAGTTCAAGGTGAAGGGACCGAGGGTTGTGGCAGCCTCCATTGCCTTCCCACTCCCTATATATCTATGTTCCTGGCTGAACTCCAGGACTGTGCTGGAATCTCTCAGTTTCGTCTTCAATTTAAAGGACACGCAGACTATTCTCACTCTATGTATTCCCTAGTAGCAGGAAACATATAGATATATAAATTCAGATGTGCTTCCTAATGTAAATGACTGTCAAGAGGAAAGAGTCACACAGACTGAGTGGCTTTCTTATCCTGACAAGTGTGAGATTCATGTTGAGTGTTGAACGAAGCTGTGACACTGGTTTTTAGGAAAAAACCGTTAACTCTCTATATTTTTCCCCTGCTGTCCGAAGGATGCTGTTTAAAGCTGTGGAGGTAGCCCATGAAGGAAGATGCACTGAGTTCTGGATTTCCCCTGCAAGCTACACTGGTCCTGGCCCTGACAGTGATGTGTGCCTATGGGAGACCTTGGTGCTAAAGGTCCAGTGCTCCTTTTCAGGATTTAACTAGATTGCAATGACAACAACCAAGTTCATACAGCTTTTGTCCAACAATTAACATGATTATCTCATCCTAAAAGGTCATGTTGGGTTTCCACATGCTTTAATGTTGGTTTTATACAGAACTATTTTTTATACTCCAGTTTTATGTGTTTATTCATTTTTGCATCCCAATCGCAGCCCCCCTCCCTTCCCTCCTCTGGGTCCCAGCTACTCACCCCCATCCCCTTATCCCTCCTGCCCTCCTCCACAGACAAGGGGAGCCCCCTGCCTCCCCTCCAACCCCATACCGTATCATCCCACCCTAGCATCAGGTATGAGCACATCCCCTTCCATTGAGGCCGTGTACTGCAGCCCAGTTAGGGGGGCAGTGGTCAAAAAGCAGGCATCATGCCATTTACTTGATTAACATAAGATGTAAATTTGTTCAGATCAGTAATTTCATGTTTCCTTTTTTTTTTAATAATGTGATAAACCAATACTTGTGCAGATGGAAGGATTCTAACTTTGGTGTGGCTGATCCCCAGTTAGGTGCTACAGCACCTTTTATTGTGGTGATGCCCAGAAGCATCCCTTCGGCCTGTAATAAAAGGCCAAGGAGCTGTACCAGAGAGAGGAAGTGTAGCAGGGGGAACCAGAAAGAGTGCCTGGCCTTATTATGTACTACCACTCAATCTCCAGGGCTTGAGCTCAGGACTCTGAAAAACTCAGAAGTTTGTGCTGTTGTTGTGTTGTTTTTGTTTATGTGTTTTGTATTTTTTTAATAACTTTGATTAAATTTGTTCTTTGAAAATGTCAGAAGTAGATAAGTTATCCTGATAACTCCCAAATTGCGCCTTAGTTCCCTCCTACCATCAACTCTCTTACCCCGCCCCACCATTCCAACCTCCCACACCTCTTCCCTTCCCCAAGGTCCCTTCCTCAGAATTTTTTTTGGTTTAATTTTGCAACCCTCTATGATCATGGTTTCTATCCACTCGATTCTCATGGGTACCAGTGGGTGCAAGGAACTTTAAATGACATTAAAGACAAAAGTACGTTTTCTCTAAATTCACAATAAAGAATAACTGACTGATACATTATTATTTCCTAAAAGGAGATTGTTATTCATAAAAAAATGGGAACCTGAACTACAATCCCAATACTTTACTAAATGCTTTAAAACACATTTGTAATGTAATGATAATGATAGCCTTATAATAACTATGCTTCCATTCTGTATTGTTCTAACAAAGTTCCATACAGAAACTCACACACGTGGATTATGTGTAATCTCTTTATACAGATCTGTCTACCCACAAACTAAGTAAACTGTCAGTCTTATGAATTGATGGTTTTCTACAACGCTGATTACAGATTCTGTTTTCTACTCTATTCTTCAAAACTGACCACAACAAAGAACCTTCTTCCCTCTACAACTTCTCTCTGAACTCTAGAGAAATCAACTCATAATGTCAATCCTGGAAACTTTGTCAATGATCTCTAGCTTAGGACAGGAATTAGAAATGACTGTTTGAATTCTCTAAGTTACTTATATTTATGTTATGACAAGATTATACAACAACTAAAATATTCTAGTGTGCAGTGGAAATGTGAATGAAGGTGATCTAAAGTAGGCCATTGTTGTTTAAGTTTGGGACAACATGGTAGAATTATATGGTCACTTAAAATCCCACTCATCCATGTTGACTAAGGGAAGGGGAAGTCACTGGCCTCCCTTCATGAACCAGTCTTCACTTCCTAGCTAGAATTAGATTCCAGAGAATTTTTGGATCCTATTTAATGAACAAGGATCCATTTTTCGAGTGGTGTCATTGTTTCACTGCTTCCCATGTTTATTTGGACAGATTCATAGCACTGGGTAGGAAATGTATTGGTTGGCAACTTCAGTTTTGGAAGAGAAAGTAAACACATGCTGATTAGCAAACAGTAAGCTCTACTGTGTTTAATTTTGGCTTCTCTTTAAAAAAAAAAAAATCCAGTATTTGGTGTGTGTTCCAAGTAGGAGCATTTGTCCTCAAGTTCGCTCCTCGCTCCTTCCTGGAGGGCTTCCAGAATCTCTCTCCTCCTTCTCTCTCTTTTTTCTCTCTCTCTGTCTCCTTTAACCCTTTTCACTAGCACAAACACCAAGTTAAGAGAGTACTTCTGTCTATGCTATCCTCCTGGTACAGACTCGCCAGGCAGCCTAACAGTGGGGCCACTAACCCACATGTTACACTGTAAAGCTATGAACCACAGAGAGACAGAAGCAATTCTTTCCAGATCTAATAAATTAAAAACCATCACATTTCTGAAGCTCCCAGAAGGTTGGTTAACTGAAAACTATCATGCCTGAGAACAGACAGTGGTAAATATGACAAGACTCTAATACTCTGCTCAAAGCAGCTCTCATTTGTGTCATCTTCCTGCTTCCCTGTGCACCCCCTGTGCCAGTCACATTCCATGTGCTGGGTATGCAGAGCCTTCTATTACTCTTCCCTTGCAAAACCATCCCAAGCATTGTCACTCCAAATGTGCCCAGGGACAGAGCACACAAGAAAAGCCATGACTCCAGAGAGATGTATCATCCACTGAACACACCATCTTTTCATTATTCCTGTAGTTTCTCATAAATAAAGTTAGTGTTTTGCATTTTCACTCATACTACTCACAACTAGACTCCCTGGAAGTCTCTGACATGTATAAAATGTTGTTTCTGCACACAAGATGGAAAAAAACAAGTCATTCAGAAGTTCAGCAGTACCTAGAATGGCCCAATGGAAGAAGCTAGCACCACTGTTGATGGCCCATAATGTTTCTTCTTCATTTATTACAGATCTCCTGATTTCCTCAAAATGCTAGGCATAGGCAGATGGGAATTCTACTATATTTGAGGCACTGGGCAAAAGAACATACAATGATCAAAGTCCCAACCCCCAAGAAGTTAACATCATATCAAGCATAAGGAACAAATTAATACAACATGTCAGGTAGTTCCAGGGTAACCAGTTTAGCAGGGGAGAGGTAGGGGATCTAGAAGAGTAATGACAGATAGAAAGGATAGAGAAGCAAAAGAAGGTCTCTCTAGGCACAGGTATCTTGGACAGACTTAGGGAAAAAATAATAATAAGGAAGCAAGGTTATCTACAACACTCTGAAGAAAGAAAGATCCCAGAACACAAGTACCAGAGGCCCACCTATGCTGGGGGTGGTGACATGGTCAGTTACACTGTAACATAGAAATTAGGCAACACTGGAACCTAGAGAGTCATCAAACTGTGTTCCACAGAGGAAGGATAAGACCAAGTTGTATGGCATCTAGAAGTTATGGTTATACATTGAAGCTACAAGCACATAGAGGTTAGCTAGTAAGAGATGGGTATGTACTTTAATATAGTAAAGCTAAGGGATGTTAAAGAACTTAGTGGTACATCATGAACTTTGTCTCAAACCTGAGAAGTCATTAGCCTGCACCCTCTGTTGTCTCTTTACAACAAGCACTCAAAATCAACTACATTAGAAGCAATGAAAGCTTCTCTCTACCTCTACTACCTCACAGAAGCTCAAAGCACACAGACACAAGAAGGGGCACAGGGACTAGGTCTGTATAGCCTTATGGAACACTTCCACACTGCTCCATGCAGGTCAATACAAAGGAGTTGTTAGAGAGCATCTAGTACTGAAGGGCCACCCAAAGCATTTCCTTCTGCAAAGCCCTGTAGCCTAGGCCCACATCCGCCTGGTCCAGTCCATTTGCTTCCAAACAAAGGTAGGAAATGGCTGCATCCTAGTGTTTCATTGTGGACTCATGAGTCAGTGCTTTGGAACTTGGTATCTTTGGGAGTGAGTGTCTATTCACCACGTCGCTTGCCACAGGGAGAAAAAAAGCATAGACAAACAGTAACACAATTCCATCCAACTGAAATATCAACCCATGGGCGTCTCAAAAATAAATGAAATTCAGTTCCTGGTTCCTTTTCTCTGCCTCTCTCTATTGGTTCCTAATTCTCAGCCCCCCCTTCCTTTCCCAAACTACCAATGGTCAGGTAATGGTGAAAGTATATAAGGAGATAATCACTGCGAAGACACTGAGTTATATTGTACAGCTTGTGATAGCAAAGAATGCTAGATGATTGTTCAGGTGTATTCAAGAATGCATACCATTAATGGGGATCATAAGAAATCTCCCTAAAATGTAAAATAATTCTCGATTTAACAAATTATTTTCAAAGTGTTACAAAGGAGAACCCTAACTTGTCTTCGAAAACTTTATTTACAGAATGGGCAGAAAAGTCTTCTTATAAAAAGTTCCCATATCCATAGAGTAAAGAGAACAAGAGGTAAAAATGGTGCCTGTGCGTGTCTGTGTGTGCACGAGCATGTGTGCACACTTCACAAGTGCTGCCACTGTCAATCAACAAGTGCAGGGCAATGGACCTATAAACAATTGGTATGAGAGAAAGCTAAGGCTCCTGGGTGGACAGAGTGCTCCCCCACTTATCCTGTCCTAGGATGGAAATGGAAGGAAATACAGGGACACAGCTCTAACAGGAATGGGAAGGAGTGTGTGTCCTGCCCTCAGACACACAACTGCTAGGTGTGATCTCTGTACCTGTAATCCCAGCACTGGGGGGGGATCGGGCAGGAGGACCATGAGTTTGAAGTCAACCTGAGCTACATGGTAAGAAACCAGCGCCCTAAACCCCCAAAAGATACATAAGCCTATTCATCCAAGCATCTGCTAAATTATTTTTATAATTGCATCCATGTGGTCCATATAGCATGACCACAACATAACAGCAAGATTATGAAAAAGAGAAGTTTAGAAACAGGATACTTCTATCTAAGAAAGTATAAGTTCTTTTGTAAATATTGGAGAAATCTAGTGTTTTCTACTCAGTCAGAATGAATTGTAAAAACAATAAAAAATATTCTCTAGAGAGACAGAGTAAAGAAATTTCTGTTCATTTCACCTCTCCAGTCTAGAAATAAACTGAGAGAGGGCGGCAAGAATGGAAAAGAATCTTCAAACGGACCAAGTAAAACTGTAACAACAAAACAGGAATGTAATTTTTACTCCTACTAGCTTTTGTCTTTCCATCACCAACTAGATTTAAAAGTTCATTACTCTCCATATTGACAATTTCTCAAATAATATGCTGGAGTTATGGTCTCATTATACACATAAATTCTCTATATAAATGTTCTTATGTAGCACCGGAAATATTTTTAAATCCCTTCAACAAAACTGGGGTTGAGAGATTTTCCTAGAGAGTGAACCCCACTAAGGACAATATTACACTGCAGACTTTGCTGTACGTGTGTGTGCCAGTCTTCTACCTAGTTCTCTATTCAGACATGTATAATGGTTCCATTTTGAAGCATATGGCTGGGGAGCCAAAAGAATTTAAATTGCCTTCAAAATGTGCATCGCATTATAAATGGTGTGAAAAAAGATCTTACTATTCAGCTCTCAACTTGGAGCAGAAAGCAAAGAAGCAACACAAGACTGCTTCAAACTTTGTCCAAAAACTCAACAGCTTCACTTGTTTATAGAGGGACAAAAGTATGCAACACAGTTTATAAAACAAGAACGATATACTGTATGCAAAAGTAAAGTTAAAAGCAAAGTATAGTAACAGTCCTATCTCATCACAAACACTTGGCAGCCCGTCTAAAGCGCCCCGGTCAAAAACACGATCCCGTCTGTGTCGTGCTTCTGCCAGAAAGCACTCCCTAAGTCCAAGTTCCCTTAGCCATCATCACCACCTCGTTTGGCAATCTCTCCCAAGCCTCGGCTCATCTACTCAGAATTACTCCCCAGAAACACAGACAGCAGAGAGAGCACAGTCTTCAAGTACCACAGTAGAGTGGCTTTGGCCAGGGCGCAGTGAGATGCAGTTCTAAGGTCAGAAAGCCAGACGCCACTCCACTTTACCCTCAAAGTTTCTCTGTGTGTCAAGTTGAGCAGGGCCGCCTTCCACCAGGAATGTTCAACACTTACAGCAAGTCCAAAGGCTTTCTCTCAATCAGCAGAGGAAGGAGCACATGTGGACCGTGTACTCAGAGACCAAATATGATTTCAGCAGATGAGGAGCAGATATTTTGGGCAGTTTCTTGCTCATTCTCTGTGTCAGAGTTGAGCTTTTGAATGACACTCTATCTCTAGCTACATGTGTGTACAGTACCGGGCTGGTATTAAAATGAGACAAATACTGAGCCTTGGGAAATAGGTAGATAAATAGGATTTATAAACATCACCATTTCTGTGGCACTTATAGCTAAAATATGGTGATGTGTAATAGAAAAATATAAATGTGGTGAAAGACAGATGACTGATAGGAAGGGACCAGATGCATGAATTATTAATTTTCACTGGGCATGGAAACATTGGCTCCCAAGTTCTTCTGTAATCACTTGTCTCCTAAGCAGCATATTACATAATTCAAAAACACAGATCTTTCCATCTTAAGTTTACAGCTTGCCATATTTCTCAGAAAGTAAACAATAATTAACAACAAATTTCATACCCTCTCTTCTCGTCAAGAAACCTTCTACTTTGAAATGTAGATACAGAAGCTTTTCTTGGATCAGGGCCCACAAACATATGCTTCCAATGGGATAATATGTACAGGTTAGTCTGGTGTGTACCAGATGTAACAAAAACCAAATTCAAAAACAAAAATATCAGTTTTCAGCAGAAAAATAAAATTTTAATTAGACCCCATTCTTCCTCTCCTTATGGATGCAAAATCTAAAAGAAAAAAATCACAACTGGAATTTTTAAACTTGTTTCCTAAAAAACAAAAAAAAAGTTTGACTCATGATTCAATTCTTTATATACATTAGAATATAGTCTATGCCCATACTACCCTGAATGAACCCCATTTTCTCTGACTCGGAGGCTAAGCAGGGTTGGGCCTGGTCAGTACTTGGGTGGGAGAATATAAAAATAAGATGGTCATTTTAAACTGACTTCTTTGTGTGGACTTCCTACCACATGCTGATATTTAACCAAAAGAATTCTTAGGAAAGACTAGAAAGTTTCAAATGTAGAGCTAATCAGGAAATCCAGGCAGGAACAAAAAAAAGCTAAAAGTCCATATCAGTATCAGGCCTTGAATATGGTAAAACTCTATGAAGATTAAAAAAAAAAAATCAAATTCTGTGCAATCATAACTGGTAAGTCCTAATTTATCAGAATGTTTGGAATGCAAAATGAGCACATTATCTGCACACTGCCAGACTGATATATCCTCTTCTTAAATATGGGACATACAAGAGTATTAAAACTTACTACAAATACCCAGAAGTTGAAGGAACTTGAGTTGGAGCTGTGTTCCTGATTTCACTATGTCCCTACAAGAACTCAGCCAGACTTATAAGAGTTATTAAGTGAAGTCCAGGAGGAAGCAGCTTTGGACTACCCGTGCTTAACCTTTTCAGGGACTCATGATCTTTCTCCTTGCTGTACACATCAGAGATGTCACTGGAGTGAAAGCCAAGTTTTAATTTAGAATTTAATAAAAATTGATTAAGCATCACAGAGCATAAACAAAGCTGCTCCATAAATCTTTCAGCCCTTTTTGTGCTCGGAAGAAAGCAAGTACTGTCTGCTGAAGCAGATGACAGATGCTGGCTTAAAGATAAGTATTATTTATACTTCTCTACCAGATTTCTTCTTATGCATATCTTATCATGCATGGGTATATGATCAACAAAGAAATTATTTTATATCAGTCAAACACGTTCACATGAGCTCTGGCTCCATGGGAATGGCTTTCAAGAGTTCAAGCCTAGGGTTCAATTAAAGCAAGATGGAGAGAAAGGAAATTTTTAAAAGAAAAATAAACATTGAAATGGTTGTTACTTGAAGCGCACTTTCACTTAGAGGCTAATGAATATATATGCACTGGAAATAACTTTGTTCTGAACATATGCCTATGCATTTTAAATAAATGATGCATGATTGAAAGATAAGAGCGTTTACTAAATCTAAACACATCAAGATATAGCTATATTAAACTGAAGCTATTTGTATAGTGTGTTGGTTAGGAGACAGTACCTTGAAAGGAGTCCAATGGTTATGTAAAGACAGAGTTGATTTATCCATGTCTGCAGATATTTTAGTCATCGACTATAGTATAAAATCTTAGACCTCATTCTTTTCCTCCTTACAGACACAGACCCTGTAGGAACCAGTGACTTAATAGAAATATCCATTTAAAAATACCTTTATTTGAATTGTCACTTCTAGAATATAAATAGAAGAAAACAGTCAATAATTTGAAGATGTGGAACTCATCTTTTCAAAAAAAAATAGTTTTTTGTATTATCAGGTTACTAAAAACACATATGAAGCCACAATAGAAACAATCAGGTAGGGAGAATGAGGCAGGCGTAGCTGTGTAGCCACCTCCTCTACCCAACGTCCCACCCTCTAGAGCCTAGAATCTAATAATGGAATATAATTGGGAGGGCTTGGGATTCGTCTTGTTTAGTTTTTTTGTCACTGATGCTTTTAAATGCAGAAGGATAAAGAGGAAAAGAGAATCTGTATATCCAGCCAGAAAATCACCTATGGTTAGATTTACTAAATCAGGGTTAAGAACAATACAAAAGAGTGCCCACACATTTCTTTCCAAGATCTTGTCTGAGCTTCCCCTCAGCATTTTTCTATGTAAAAAAAAAAAAAAATTTTAAAAAAAGGTCTTTGTAAAAAAATCAAAGCTCATCCTAGATAATGCAAAAGGAAGAGAAGTTTATCCATGAAAGGATGAGGAAAGCCTAGGAGAGGAGTAAGATGGAAAGAGTGATCATAGGGTGTAGGCACCCCTTGCAGAAGAGGGGGCTCTCTGCAGAAGACTAGATGAAGTGACCACTGAAAGGACATGCCAGTGCTTTCAAATGACACTGTGGGGAAAAAAACAAACAAACAAAAAAAAACTGTCTGGTTCTACTGCACGGTAGTCTTTAGAGAATTGACAATGTACTGAAATAGAATATACAAATCAGTACTTTTATGCTATAATCCTAGAATATCATAGGCAATAATTTTCTTTCCTGAATTATATATGGAAGCACATATATACTAGTACAAAAATTATGAACAAATATTTTCAGTAATTGCTTTTGCATATATCCCTGAAGTACATAATACTCCATGTAAGCACTAACCAACATAATTGCTTAAAGTATTCAGGATGTCATTTAAATGATTCCATTGAATAAAAATTCAAGTTGTATAATGTAAGTATAAGAAGTGTGTAAAGAAAATACCAGCAAGAATACTTTCTTTCAAATGATCTTATAATAAAGAGCAAAGTTAAAATATATACTAGGCTAATTGTACATAGTACAGTCACCAATACATATACTGAGTCATCTGGTTTACATGAAAGAAACTCAAAAGGAATGTAACTTACCTGCATATTCTTTCATCCATGTGAAAGAAAAAGAACTGTATTACAGGTGACTTGAAAATCCACAGTCTCCATAGATTAATAAACTATAAAATTATAACTGGTCAGTATTCTTGTAGCACATACATGTGACATTCACAAAGGGTGTCCACTTCTAATGCATGTTGGTTAGACACATTACTTAACTTCTCTGAGTTTGAATCTGCAAAATGCTTGAATAAGGCTAACAGCTTAAGGTTTGAAAACAAGTAAGACATGCTGGAAAAACACTTAGTGAAATGCCTAACAAGTAATAAGGACTATGAAAACAGTAAATGTAACTATTGTTTTCAGTGCTGCTATTTTGTTATTACAAAGTACTTTTATGGGGCCAGAGAGATGGCTGGGTGGCTAAGAGCACACAACACTCTTGTAGAGGATCCAAGTTCAGTTCACAGCACCTGATGTTCACCACTGCCTGTGACTACAGCTCCAGGAGATCTGCTGTCCTCTTCTAGCCTCTACAGGTACCTGCATTTATGAGCACATCTCCATACACACACACACACACACACACACACACACACACACACACACACA
>CAJQZJ010031819.1:70066-81363 GCA_907164525.1 Lophiomys imhausi | reverse complement strand
TTTTTCACTCACTCTGAACACTTAGAAGTAAATTGTTTCCTAAGACATTTTTCTTTAGGTAAGTTTTCCTCTCTTAAAAAACATACAATCTGCTAACTTCGGTCCACACAACCATTTTCATTGTGCACAACAATGAAAACATATAGAGAAAAGTGATAGAAGAAAAATCAGGTTGAGAAGAACTGACACACAGAAAGAAGAAAGAAGAAAAGCTAAAATACATTACTCTTACTTCTGCCTCTAAACCACTAACCTCCAGAAGGAAACTGAATATATCAGAGAGTAAAAGTGTTCAGAACACCAGATTGTTTGGCAGACACAGAATGATAAGTATTACGGATACTTATTTCATGGTATGTTCATTGAAGTGAACCTAAGGGGCCAAGACCAAGTGGATAAGAAGAGAAGGGAGCCAGGAGTTCTCTGCTCCAGCAAGGCATCACTTCCAGAGGCAATCTATAAAGCCTACATACCATCTACCTCCCAAACCATCTTCTTTTCAGGAACTGAGTTTCCATGCCTTTATCTGGACTGGATTTGTCATCCCTGCAACTCTGATGAGATTATACCCTGTCACCCCTGGAACTGGGCACAGCTGAGAGTCAAGCTGCCTCAATGAGGAAGGAGATCTTGTAGGAAGGACCCACATGACCAGCAGTTCTCCACTTTATATATCAAGCAGTATTGACTAATTATTTGGAACCAATAGCTCTAAAGCCAGATTGCTTTGGTTCCACATCTGAATTTGACATCTTCTAATTGTTTGGCCCTTGGAAATTCATTACCATGGGGCCTTGGGCCCTTCACGTGTAAAATGAGGACAGGTACAAAGTCACTGTGAATATTAAATAAATTAATTCACATAAAGAAGTGAGCACTGTTGTAGAACATGGCACAGCTGGGCCTAGGCCAGCTGTCGCACAGCTGCAGAGGGAGAGGACAGATGCCCTTCCACAACCTGGATATCAGACTGCAGTCCCCCAGCACCAGCATCACTGGTGCCTAGTTCAATGGTGTAGAATGAACAAGGAAGAAAAACCTTAAAAATCGTTTAATAACAGCTAATTCTGGGGATGAGGTAAAACAATGAACCTGCTATGGCTTGTCTTTTGAATTTAACACAAATAGGCAGAATGCCTTACTACAGTGCTAAAGATGTGATTCTTTTAATCCACGAGGTTTCCTTAGAGCATTATTTGAGCCTCTCTCATAATTAGGTTTTGCTTAAATAATGCAATTTACCAAACTGTCTGGACAAGGTAGACTTTCTCCCAACCCCCAAACACCATTTGTGTTTTCAGTGGCTGCGGCTATTGCTGAGCATCTTGAGTGTTCTTTTATGGACACAGTAAACGTAAGAGAACCCTTAGATGACTCATTTAAGAACATGAGTTCAGTGGAAGCAAAGGTGCAATGACTGTGAACGTCCATTCAGATCTACTACAATCTCATGACTGCTCTAGCAGGGAAACTTCCTCCAGCATGCAATTTAACGAACAGGCTGTTTGACACTGAGTGCTTATTACTGAAGGCACAGTGCGTTTGCAGTTAGGATGAATAAACTCAGCCCTTCTAGTTATGAAATGCGACAGGCAGGCAAGACGGTCAAGGCATCTGGGAGCACTCCTGCACATGGCCAGGAGGACTGTCACAGAGCAAGAGGGCACAGATGAGCTCATAAACTTTTGGACAAAGATACTGGGATGCACCTTGCAAACCTCTGATTCTTGTCCTGTGCTGCTGCTGCCAGCAGCTTGCTTTCTGAGTTTCCCCTGGACATGTTACAGTAGAAACAAGTAAAGACAAGATTTTGCTGGAGCTTCAGCATGAACTAGGAAACTACTGTGTAAAGGGTCATACTACTTCAACTGTTCACTTTTCTCCTGTGTCCTTATTTGTGAACTAGCAGGCGAGTTCTCTACTCTGTCTTCATGTATTAGGCCAATGACGATATCCTTCCCCTTGAAAGCTTGATACATGAAAACATGATAAATAAAAAGAAAGTAAGCACGAATGTTCAGGATTTACTATATATCAAGTGCCATGACTTCCTAGGTATAGTGAAAGTAAAGTATATTTGACTGTGACTGACTGTTCTGTAGGATGAAAATTTTTCCTTATCAGCAAGGACCCAACAGGCTCAGAAAAATATGGAGGGACCATCTATCAAGAAAGGCATTGGTGAGGATCAACTATTCCAGTGGGCTTGGTTTGGGTTTAAAGAGAGTTTTCTGATACAGCCTACAGGTGGGTTCATTACTATGGGCTTGGCTTATGAAGAATAGGCTCTGCTGGTAGTTGGAAGGGAAGGCTTCCTAGATAACATGCAGGACAGAACTGCTGGTGCCCAAGAGAACCACCAAGACACTAGCATGGAAGGACGGGTATATAGGAGCCAAAGGCATTGGGATAAGGGAGTCCTGTGGGCTTCAGGGACAGAGAGCCAGCTTTTTTCCAATCAATCAGTGAGGATTGTGGGGACTTTCAGAAAGCCTTCTGGTTCCCTTATTTTCAGTTCCCTAGAGCAGCTCAGCATCCATGCAAATGCATTGAGGACCCACTTGAGGATAAGAACACTTAGCATACTATCACCAAGAACAGTTAAAAAAAAAATACGCCCAAAGTATTCCAAGCAAAATTGCTTACTTTTTTTTAAAACCACGTAAATATCATTTTAATTCATGTCTTTATTTTTGTTCATGTAACTTTTGGAGAACTTCTATGTCTCTTTCTAAAGATTTATTTTTTTATTGGGCTCCTCTAAGGATCATCTAACTTTTCCTAAAAAAAAAAAAAAAAAAAAAAAAAATCTCCCTAAGCTTTGTAGTGCTTTATATAGTAGAAGATTATCTGTCCTTTACAGTGTTCATTTCCCATAGAGGGCAGCCACATAGAAAGCCAGAATCAGACCTGAGCTGTCAGCCCTTTGTGGTTGAAGAATGAAGGAAGCATGATGGCATGTTTGTCCAGCATGCCTCATTCCAATATCACACACTTAGGACAACAAAACGTAGAACCTTTCAAGACAGATCAGATCCTGCCAAGTGAACAACCAGAACAGCTGAGTACACTGGCTGCAGAATGAGGCAGCCTACTGATGGACCTGCTTTCTAACTATGTGGCAATCATTCAGACACAGGGTTGGTTCCACAGATGGTGGCCCTAGATGCCTGCCTCAGCACTGAAGCTAGTTTTGTCCTTTTTGCGGCGAATGATTGATATGGAAGAATGGTAGGATCAAGGAACCAATTTGGGGACCCTAGACCAGCAGCACTGGAAAAAGAAATGTTCAGGGGTTGCGGGGAGAGAGACAAGGAACCTAAAATAGTACCATCTCACACTTTGGCTTCCAAGTACTCACCATTCATATATTTCAGCCCATAATGAGGCAGTGGAGAGAGTCTACTAGGTTGACTGGTTTTTTGTTTTCCCCACTGTTCAATGCAGTTCACAAACTGTGCCTGCCTTCCTCATGACTCCTCCCCCTAGCCCCTCTCACTACCTGAATGCAGGCCACATACTTCATGGGATATTTCAATCCTGGCTTTGATGAAGAGGGTCAGTTTGGCATACAGGTGATCTTGTAGATTAAGAACATTATTTTCTTCCTGCTGGATCCCTCCCAGAGATACCATCAACCCTCTACCTACGCAATTAGTTTTCACAGGTGGCTGTTTTGCCTCCAGTAACAAACTACTTTCTTTCTCCTTGTGCAGGTCAAAGCAGAGCAAATGCACACGGAAACATCTCAGATATGAAACAAACACTTCCATAAAGGAGGCTTTGCCGAAATGATCCACACTGTGGAATGGATTCTTCACACCGAGGTTCTGGTTGGAAGGAACTGTCTAGAAGAAGTCAATCAGGATGGGGGTGAGGGTAACAGGAGACGAAGAAACTGGTGTAGACTGGATGTATGAAGAGGAAGAGTTTACGCAGAGTGTATGTTGGCTCATTATCTCTAGGGGTTTGTAGGGTCTTGCCTTCCTTAGGAAACTCTGTTAATGTTGCAAGTCTGAAATTCACCACCCGGGACGAGAGAAAGAAGCAATGTGCAACACATACCTAAACAATAATGAGTCAGGAGGAGACTATTGCACTGTTTTGATCTTGTAGCACCTAAGACTTTCAGTACATAACTAGAACCTTTGAAATATTAAAGATTCATTTTCTAGCTAAATAAAAGTAAAAAGAAATGTATCATATTCAAGGCAGCCATTTTCAAAGACCAAAAAAAAAAAGCCAGAATTCACTATCGACATAAATCCCTTGAACTAAACATCTGTTTAAACTGTTTTTAGGTCAGGGGTCTGAAACTGTGAAACACTAGGGGTGCAGACATGATTTCTTTCCCAAGGTCTTCAAGTCCTGCGGCATTCACATATCCTGCCATACTGTTTAAACATCTGGTTTACTTTCCCCAAAAAGGAAAGGTCTAGTAGTGAGGGCTATTGTAGCTTTTTGTCGCAACCTGTAACATGATTTTGTTATTTGTACAGCCTCTAAAACAAACTATGTTAAACAAGGTGTTGTTTTTGATGTGTGATTAAAGTGTGGCTGTCTCTACACCACCTGAGTGGTAGGGGAGATTTTGTCTCAAGAAGCTTTGAATCTGGCTGTTCCTGAAGAAATGGTTGAAAAAGCAAAAAGAATAAATCCCTCTCGAAATTTCCATCTCCAGCATTCTCTTTCATTTGTCTAACAAAATAAAATGCACTTTTATTTTTCAAAGCCAGTTATTCTCTATGTATTTGTCTATGGAAAAGAGATTGTGTTGAAAATATTCTAATATAAGTTGATTCAAATATACAAGGGTAAAACAGGGAAAATAGAGAAGTGCTCCCTAAGGCCTCAAAGCCATCAGCAACGTGGAAGTAAACTCTGGTGACTTCACGAAGACCAGACGGGCAGAACACAGATTTGCTACCAAGACTCCTCAGGCCTCCTGCTGGAAACATCACCAAAGTAACTGTAAAATGTGTCATTACCAACAACTGTGAACATAAAAAGTCAAGCTCCTAACTGGAGAGTTCAAGAACAAAAGGAAAACTGAGCCCCAGACAGACGACGTACAATTTTGCAGTGTCTTCTAGTACCTTCTACAAGTGTATGGTGTCTTCTATGGGTTTGTTGTTGGGGTTTGGCAATGACTTAACTCATCAAGTACCTGCTACACAATCTGCTACTGGCCAGTTTGTGCATCTTAAAACAGGCAGGAAAAGTTAAAAGCAGCCTTAAGAACTCCCAGCTCAAGTGAGAAAAACTGATTTTACTGACACAGTGTAGAAACCTTCCATGGTTGTCAAATATAATAAAGGGATTAGAGTTTTGTTTTGATTTATTCTGATGTACAAAGGAAGAAAGGAGACGAACTTCAAAGGTTTTGCCTCTAGCCCAGACTTCCGGCCTTAGGGGAACCGATTTCTACTGAACATTATGGAAATATAGAAATGACCACTCAAAATTAACCAAAAGACAAAAACAAATCCATATTCTCCTAACACCAGATATAGATTAAGTTTCAAAAACTCAAATGTTGTTTTTTCTTCCTTCTTCTCTGCTCCTAGGATAGGTGGCCCTGCACACATTCCTACCTTAGTTTGCCAGCCTAAATGACAGCCATTCTTAGATCTAAGGAAGGAGATTTCTTCATTAGGTCATTTGTGGTTTTAACTCAAGAGTACATATCAATAAAGGGTGTTCCAGGGAGAAAGAAACTAAAGGAAAACAGAGCAGAAAATACACATCAGAGGAACACATGCTGCCTATATACCGATCATTTAGAGGGAAAAGAAACACATTTCTGTGGTTTCTTTAGGAAAGTGAAAACAATGAGAGAGGTAAGTTTACAAGTACTTGAGGAATGCCTGGGATACAGGACAGGAGACATTTGCAGTAATCCTTCAAGGTCTCTGTTGGGCTCTGCCCTCTCCTACATTAATTACATACTCTTTCTTGGATCTGTTCTTATTTTCAACAGACCATAATTCTAAGATGTAGGATGGAAAACCATTTCAAACATTCTGAGAGATATGAATTTTTAAATGTTCAAGCTGTTAAGAACGCTAAAAGGAAATACAAACTCCTTCTTGCCCAGGCTGGACAGGGTCAAACCACACCTCGGGAGCCCAAGCAGCAGATGCTCTTATCAACTTTAAAAGCATCAGGCTCCACCACCCCTCTCCTCCAACAGGTTCCTGTGCCTGGAATCCTTCTACTTAGGAAATCCCAAACAGCAGCCTCATCATATCCAGTTATGACCAATAATGTTTCAAGAGTAGACAGATGAGTGGACAGAATAAGAGTCCCTGAAACTTTGTGGAGAGAATGAACTCAATGAGCTATCAGATTAGAGGATGTTGATTCAGGTGAGGCAGACCTAGATCACAGAAGGACCCTTTGCACCAAGATTCAGGACAAAGGTGGATACCTCCCACTGTAGACTATGATCACAGTTGAGATCTGTGTGATGCAATAAACATTTGTGTCCTCCTCAAATGACATGTTGAAGACTAACCCCAGTGCAAGTAGAACAAAGCCTATGTATTCAGAAACAGGGCCTTTCTGGAGGTGATGAGAGTCACAAGAGGACAGCCAATATGACAAGGCTGGTGTTCCCCTACAAGCTACCAAAGAGCTTGCTTGCTCCATCTACCTTCTCACCCCATGGAGACACAGGGAGGAGTGTGTTACCTATAACCCAAGAGAAGGAACCTTGGATAGACATCGACCATGCCACTCCTTTCTCTTAGACTTCCATTCTCTCAAGCTGGGAGGAAATCTTTTCTGACATTTAACTCACCAACCTCAAGTTGAAGACCAAGGACTTCAGTAAGTTAAACACCCATTTTATCAGGATACCTGTCCATCTTGCCCTGATATCTCTGGTATGGAATTCTCTTGCCTGTAGCCTGAATCCTACTTTATTTCCTCATGTAACAAACATGAACTGGGCTCAGTACCTAGCACTGATGTAGATACTACAGACACTTCAATCAGTGAATCCACACTGTGGTGCAAAAAAAAAGCTCATTTACAAGCAGACATTCTTCCCTTCCTGTGGGAAGTCAATGGTGGAGAACATAAAGTTCTGCAAGAGCCTGAAGGAAGAACAGCCACCTTAGCTAGAGTGGGAGAAAGAGCTCATTGAAACACAGATGCCTCTGCTGGACCCTGAAGGATGAGTCAGAACCAGTCAGTCAAAGGGCAAGGAGTGGGGAACAGACAAGCCGAGCAGACAGGTGTGGGTTAGCCTCCCACAGCCACTAACCAGCCACTAACCACACACACTGACGAGAGCCCAACCTCTTCCCTGACCGACCCACTCCAAGTCTTCAGTCATCAGCATCATGTCCCCTTGACCTCAGTGGGCTTTTTCAAGGTGACTATTTAGCTACTGCAGTAGAGTAGTCTATGGTCCCCCTAAAACCTACGTCACGATCCCTCCCTGGCACCCTCTCTTCCCCTGTACTCCCTCTTTTATGAGCAGCCTCAGTGTCCATCCAGCGCTGTAGCTTCTGTCACTTTTCTCTGTCTTCTGATCTCCTGATCTCATCAGCAAGTTCTGTTTCCTGTGCATCATCAGAATCTGTGCATTCCTGTGACAGACTGATTGACTGATTCTGACAAATAACAATTGGTGTTGCATCTAACCAAAGACTACAATTATGCACTGATGTAAAATGAAATAAAAATACAAGAAATAAAGGCAGAGAGACAGAGAAAAATCTATTCATGGAATAGAGAGGAAAGTAGATAACTGAACATAAAATTTCTGATTTGAGCTTCCTAGCACACAGGCAAAAGAAGAAAACTAGGTTGATTACACAGTTCTCATTATGGGAATCAATTGTAGAAGAGAAGCATGCCAACTTATCAGAAATGGCAAATCTGTTTCCTGGAAGCCCTGCTTCAGAGAAATTGATTTCAGGGAGTTGAACAACACAACAGGAAGGAGTAGATTTTGTAAAATAAGCAAGGGCTTCTAGTATGAATCTTTTACAAGTAACATGTCTCTCAAACATGCCCTCTACAGTGAAGCCTGCCCACAGGAACACAGAGACTGAGCAAGGGCAGTATGCCGGGTGGCACAGAAACATTTCTCCTACATAGCTTTCTGATGGGTAAGAAAGGGGGAGTTTTCCCTGCACAACAGCCTTACTGGGACCATCAGTGAAAGCAATATCCATACAGAGTCACAAATTGCAACAGAAGCATTATGATGCTAGTTTATTTCTCACATTTCCATAAGTCACTTGCTCCAAAAGACTTTGCAGAAGACTCTAGCTCACTAAAATCTCCAAACTACAGCTTCAATTCAATCTGTATCACTGTTTACTTATGGCAATTACCAAATTAAAATTGCTCATTTATGAATTTGTTGATTTGGTTCATTTTCCTGCTCCTGTAGACAATTAAGTGCCCCTAAAGCAGACAGGGCATATGTCTTGTACAGTACTGAGTACAAATCCTCTAGAAACATCACTAGCATGTAACAGGTACTCAATTAAGAGGTCTTTACCAAACAAATGAATAAATACATATATTTATAAAAAGAGAAGACAGAGCTATGACAAAATTTGTTTGAAAATGACAGAGCCTGGTTTAAAACCTTACTGACTCTACTTTCTCCTTTTCCAATCTATCCTGCATTTTGTTCTCAGCTTTGTCTGCTAGAGGAGGCAAAAGTCACCTTCTAGAAACAGCTCAATGGGGGCTAAAGCCCTCAATAACCTAATCTTTCAGCATGGCCTTGGACAACTTTCTCCACTTCCTCAAAAAAACCTAAAATCTATTCACGGTATTCAGAACCAAAGCCCTAATGTGGGACACTCCTCTTGGAGACTTACCTCTGTGCTGTCCCCAGCCTATAGGATCCCAGTGCCTCACAGCTCTGCCACATCTCACATGCTCATTCCTTGAGTCAAGAGCCTTTGTTAGATTCCTGTGCCCAACTTAATGACTTCCACTACACTCCAACAGTGCTTCTGTCCACTTGTGTGCTACCATCTGCCACCTGTTCTATATGAGTTAGATGGCTAGTGCTATACACCTGTTTTTATTGCTAGATCAGATTATAAACTATTTGAGAACAGGGACAACACTATATCATTCTCTCTATTTCTCCAACCTTTAGTGTAGTCCTAGACATGCAGTGGGCACTAAGCAAGTGAGGAATTAAAGAGCTGAGAAATTATAAAAAATAAAGAGGCAGTAAGGCTGCTTAGGTGGATTTCAACTTTGTCCAGTTGAAGACCAAGACAGAAGGCTGAAGAGATGGCTCAGCAGTGAAGAGCACTGGGCTGCTCTTCCAGAGAACCCAAGTTCAATTCCCAGCACCCACATGTCAGGTCAGAACTGTAACTCCAATTCCGAGGGACCCCACACTCTCACAAGACACACATACAGGCAAAACATCAATGACCATAAAATAAAAATAAATCATTAAAACATAAGAAGACAGTGGTAGAATAAAATTACTGGCTACATAGAGTATAAGTCTCTACCTTGATATATTAGTGACTTCTGTCTATAGTTCTTATTAAAAAAAAAAAAACTTGTGGTCAAATATTTTTCTAAAGATAATTCATGGCTAAATACTTTATTATTGAAAGTATTTACATGTACTTCCTAGTCATTTAACTTTTACTTTCAGATCTGACATCACATATACTAGAGGTCATTCCATGCATATTTGAAAACAATATTAATCAGCATTTGTCAATTTAAAAAAACAGGTATTTTCTGAAGCTTGCATCCAATATGAAACATTTTAAATATTACAGTACATCAAAGTCTCCTTTCTGGAGACATCTCTTATCTTTAAACCCAAAGATCTGAACTATTGTTGTGGCATCTCCTCATTACTTTCAGAATTGCTCCCCAGTAAGATTCAGTTGCCAAGTTAGAACAGCTTTTCCTAAAGTACTACCAATAATAAAGAGGGCATTCACCTGATACATCTGTCAAGCTATGGAGCAACAAAAACACAGGCTGAGAGAATGGCACTGAGACATGTGTGTTCTTACCATCTGCACACATAATAGCAGTGTGCTGAGAACATATGACATGTCTAAACCCTAAGTTTACAATTAAAAAGAAAAGCTCTCATGCCAACTCTTCCACATAACATGGGTTTCATGATCTTCATGTTACTCTATATATGCCTGTAAGCACAACCTTTGTGTAAAAAAGAAAATAGTAAGACATAGACTCAGGGCCAGTGAGATGTATCGCCAGGTAAAGGTACAATGCCACCATGCCTGAAGATTTGAGTTTGATCCCTGAAACCCATATGGAAGAAAGAGAGAACCAATCATAAATTGTCCTCTGATATGTCCTCCACACATATACCATAGGGTGTCCCCCTCCAACAAAAAAAAAAATCGAGCACATAAATACAATTTCAAAAAATACACAGAATCATATACACTCTTTAACTATGGGATATTGATCTTACTCTTAAGATAGCAAAATCCTAGTCACACTTATTAGTACTGACTAATAAGTCTACTTTCTCAGGACCCATAAATTTTCCTTTAATCGTAAAAACAAAAAAGCCAAAGCAAAACAAAAAACGAGAATTTAAAGGAAGTTTATGTGAATAGCATAAAATAAAATATGAAGCTACACATATTTGATTACTTTTACATTACATATTTTGGAGGGCAAGCTCGTTATTTATACAGGTGCTATCTGACCTGTATCCTGTGAGTTATTCACTTTAATCTATTAATATGCACACCAAATACAACAACAAAAGTCACGTGACCTCACACCACTGTCTCAAGACACTATACTTTCATCACTAAGGAAATTGTTAGATCGCCCTGCTGTTGAAACACTAAGCCTGTCTGGTAAGAGAAAGCAAGATTTTACCTCCAATGGGGAGAACAGAATCTCTGGGCAGCACCGTGCCTTGTGCTGTAGTTACCAGGTTATTTGTCATTTCAAATGTACCTGTGTTCTTGGTACAAACCTTCCAGGAAGCTTTTATGCTACTTACGGCATAATCAGTTGCTTATTGCCAAGGGAAGGATTTTTTTCCCCCCAGAAAGACAATCTGCACACACTAATTTGAAAGACAGGGTAGGCATGCAAGTGTTTTAATAGCCCATTATCAAAAATTATCCCTTGGCTATAAAATCCCCAGACCATTGGCTTGAGATCAGCTCAAAGAAAAATGAGATTACAGAATTTAATCTAGTGAAGGGGAGTGAGAGATGAGTTTTAAAAAGCTTTAGCACACAGACACACACACACACACACACACACACACACACACACACACACACACA
>CAJQZJ010031819.1:26715-70056 GCA_907164525.1 Lophiomys imhausi | reverse complement strand
ACACACACACACACACACACACACACACACACACACACACACACACAGAAGAGAACCAAAACAAGTTCAGCTTAGATAAAACCTTCCACACATGTACCTCATACAAATTTGATAGACTTCAAGATTTATTCTAATTTTTAAAAGTAAGTGGTTACTTTGCAACATTTTATAAGAAATGGGGAATGTGCAAAGAAAAATTATACAGAGAGGTGACAGGAAACAGAACAGCATTTTGTCTTAAGTTTGCACAACCTAATTTAGAGCAATAAAGGAGAAACCTATGTGTTCTGGTAAATGTCACGTCCATTACATACGTGGATAGGTATGAAGCAGTCTCCGTAGGCCTTTCAGAAATTGCACACAGCCACCCTAATGCAAACCAGAAGTCTCAGACTGCTGGATGAACACTCAGACTCACTCTCATGTGGATATCTGCAAACTGTCCCCTCACCCATCCCACCCTCATTTGTGATATTTCAAAAGGTCATAACCATGGAGGCAATTCATGAGACACAAAGACGCCCCCCATCCCAACAGAATCTGTCCCAACCTGACAAGGACAGCTTCAGACTCCTGGAGGACTCCCCCTCCTCCCTGCAACCTCTACTCCCTTGTTTCTCCTCCCCCTTTGCTCCCCCTATTCCCCTCCCCATGAGCATCTGCCTGGCCCAATCTCGCCTGGGCCAGCTCCAATAACAACATCTGCTTGGCAGCTTTTCAAGCCCACGGATAGTTATCTAACTGAGGCTTTTGTGCTGTACTGTTTATTCTATGTGAAGAAATGCCTCCTTAGTTGAAAGAGTACTTTAGAAAAACTGTGCAGCTATTAGCAAGTGAAGCACACGGCTAATAACCCCCACCTGCTCATCAAATTAATTATGACATCTGAGTCATTATAACTCGGAAAGAAAGCACGACTGCAGATTTGTCACATGTAGGAATAAACATGTATTAGGACCAAGAAAAAAAAATAAGACCAAAAGATTCAGCTGGACAAGACACACTTCCACCTCTCAGAACAGGAATATGGATCTTGTCACTCAGAGGGATGTCAACGAAAAGGGACACATGCTTGGTCAGACAGACACACTGTTGTTGTTCCACGAAGCAAAATGAGATCAAGTCAGAGAGCAGGGAACCTCAGGGGATACACTTTAAAAATCAGTAAGAATTTTGTTAAACAAACCAAAATGCTCTCCAGAGCCAAGCGCAGAACAAAATATACTGCTCATGATGAATGTGACCCATGTCATTCTCTACTGTCATACAGTGTAGAAGATGTTTCCCATTAAGTACATTTACATTAAAGTGTACATTTTAGGTACATTTTAGTGATGCTGATACATTTAGTAAGAAAATACATTAAATACAAAAATAAAAACTTGTCATGAAGTTTTTACATTTCTTAGACATGAGCAAATAAATATAGCATTGCTGAAAGGCAAATATCAATCAGTGGTCATTAAAAAAAAGCATGAAAGTCTAATATTTTCCAATATAGTTTATAATCAATACTGTTGAGACAATATCTCATACTAGGAACTAGAAGATTTTCATTATAAATTCTGAACAAACCTGTAATAGTTTCTAACATCTCTGAAACTTACAACTGTACCACATTATTTCTAAATAGATTATCTCCAAATTTTGGATCTGCTTCATGCCATTTTATAGAAACAAATGTGTTATTTTAATAAGTTGGCTTAAACCAAATATGAATTAATAATAAGATGAACACTAAAAAAAATGTCCACTAGAGGACATTTTTCCTGGCTATTAATTTTAAAGGAAATCACATCTGCAAAACATCTGCATGAATCACAAAAGTAGGTTTTTTTGTTTGTTTGTTTGTTTGTTTAATGTTCCTGTTGAAAGTGTTTGCAACTCCACTTTGAAGGCCTCGGCCCCCCTTTCTAACATCTTTATAACCAAGATAACTTTTTTTGGTTCCTTTGTCAACCTTGGGCTGCAAATTTGAGAAAACAAGAATCCTTCTGGAAAAACATGTGGACACTTTGCTAATAGCATTAGCCTTTGCCCTTTTCCTCTTTACTTCCAAAAAAGCTACAGGCTGCAGCAGCAACCAGCTCTTCAGAGAGACAGAGAGATGAAAACCGTTTCATAAAATGGTTTTTAACAAAACCATTAAAAACCAGCATAGTCAAGTTTAGCAAAACCCAGAATAGCTAAGTTTGATGCTCAACAACATACAATGTTTCTAACTCCTTTGAGCTTTTAATATAAAATGAAAGCAAATCTCAGGAAACAAAACAATTAGCTTTTTCCTCTCAGCAAAAGACTTTTGTATTAGAGTCCAGTCTGAGAGTTGATTTATGTAAATATGTTACTTAACCTCAACTTAAGATATAAATCCAGAATAAACATAACAATGTCAATCTTGTCACTCCACTTTGCCAACCTGGAAGATTTAGTCAGCCTGGACTAAGAGTGAATTCAGGTTATATTGAGAGTGTCAGTTCTAAATCAAGAAAGTCAGTGGTGCCAGTGGGGACAAAATCAGTAACCAGCCAGCAGTGGCTGGTCAGGAGCCTCTGCCTGTCTGAGAAAACATGTTCCACCTTAAACGGTACGGCAAGTAAAGGCACAGTTCTCAAACATGCACCTTGTAATTTTCCCCTTATCAACAGTCCTCCTGTAGGAACTGCATGGAGCGAGGGCCTGAATGGGCCTGAATTCTGTAAGACAATAAAACCAGGTCCAAGGTAGCTTGCCGCCTTGAGGAGTTACTGACTGAAAATATTTCCCATCTGACAATAACTTTTGAGTTGCTTTTTAACAACTGGTCTGCACAATTATTAAATTCCTTTACTATGATAGGTATCCCTAGGAAACACAACTGAAGTGTCTGGCAACAGACTGCTGTGTGCTTCTTCAGACACAGTTGCAGACCGAGTGTGGCTGTGCTGATCAAGTATAATGAACAAGAGGTCTGTCCAATCCTGAAAGGGAAAGAAAAAATTTGTGCAAAACCCCCTAAACAAGTATCAATGCTACTTTCAGGCTGAGTGAAGATCCTAAAGGCAGGCCAGAAAGGGCTGCAGAAACCCCAGCAGTTCCCAGGTATTCCCGGGTCCACTCAGCCTCAGCTCTCATCTCCCCTGCTTCCTGCCCAGTGGTATGTGGTCTTGAAAACACAAATGTTCCTGTTTCCTGAAACTGAGCTGCAAAGGAAAAGTCCCCTCCCTAGAGGCAGGGCTCAGGGATTCTAGCTCCTGAAACAGTTCACCACAGTACAGCAGAGGACGCACACCAGGATTAAGCTTGGGGAAGCAGCCTGTTCTCCCCTGTGGGGCCCAGAGCTAGATATGGACCTGGTACAAGACCCAGGCAGTGAGCAGCATTTTAGGAAGTATCTTGTGTGGACGGTCACAATTCTGCAAGGCTAATTTAGTATGTCTTAATGTCTAATGCTCCTGAATGTCTCCTCTTGAGCTATAGGAAGGATAGGAAGGGAAGAATTGGTGAACGCAAATACTCTTTTTCAAAAATTAAATATTTTTATTGATAGTTCTTCCTAAGCAACCTTACTCTCTCCTCCTTCTCTGTCTCGCATAATTTACACACATACACACACACAGAGGGAGAGAGATAGGCATCAAGTAATATTAAGAACAGCTCTCTGTAATGTTTTTCTGAATCTCTTGGGGGGGGGGGGTAGCTAGGTCAGCTTCCATACTTTCCCCACTGTCAGAAGGGATGCCTTCTGGGGGCCCAGTCCTCATTTTTCAGTCCTAAGTAAATTCACCTCTGTGCTGTGTCTGAGTAGCTTTTGTTTTTCTAATGGCTTCAGCTCAAAGAGGAGCTGTTCCTTTTAGAGGGAAGTGAGAAACTCCAGTCACTCTTCCTGTTACCCTATCTGCTGCTCTTGCCAGCTCTACTGAAATTTTAGGTTTGAACCTAATAAGCAGCATATCACCAACATTCCAAGGATCACATTTCTCTAGAGAAATATGCACCATGAGGCGCAGGAATTAAGTCTAAATTCACAGATAAAGAGGGAGTCACGGCCTGTTTGTAACTGTGGGTACTACACCAGTCTGACAGCATACAGGAGAATAATCAATAACCTTGCAAACACACCACAAGGAGGAAGCCATGTCTGCTTCCTAGTTCAAGGGACTAACTTCATGTGGAAGCTAAATGAATGCAGTGAACTTCTTGAAAACATTCAGGTAAGAGATAGAGTATTGTTCTCTAGATCTTTATCTCACGACAAAATCAACTCTTCCCAGAGAGTAAGTCTGGCAGGATCTTTGACTAAAACAAAACAAAACAAACAACAACAGCAACAAAAACCCACAAGTAAAATGTCATTGAAGTTTCAAGTCTGCAGGTGCCTCACACCCAGCTCAGTGGCCTCAGACATGATGGTGCCTTCCTGTAGTTGATCCTTCCAAAGAGAATCTCTTCCTGTGGCCTAGGCCTCCTGCAGGAGCCCTCAGTTTACAGAACTCAACTGTGAGTATCTACCTGTGTCACAGGCTTACCTGAGCACTCAGGAGTTCCTACCACTTTCCATGTATCTAATGTCAGCCAACATTTGCCTGCTCTAGTAAAAGAACACACTTGAATTCGAAATGGGTCTGGAGTTTTGGCAGAAGCCAATCTCCAAGTTATGATTAGATAAATAGTCATTGGAGTTGCAATAAACAATGAAGAAACAGTATGTGATACATGGCTAGGAAAGGAACAGCTGGGACAGGAAGGCTCCTCCTGAGTCGTCCCATCCACCAGCATGGCCTTGAGAGACAATGTCCGCGCACACAAGTGAAAACCTTCCGACACATCAGAGCCGAAGTCCCCAGTCTCTTCATTTCCAGTTATGTGTACTGACCTAAGAGACAGGGTAATGCTGTCCTCCACTACAGACTAAGAACTGAAATTCTGCCACAGTAGAAGAGGGGAAATGCCACATTCCCAGGCAACTCTGAAATACTACTAAAAACAAATAAACCAGGCAACTGCTTTACTTCTCTCCTACCCTTACCTGTCTCCATTTTTCTTTTACATTTATAAATGCAGTTAACTTCATTTCTCTAATCCTCATATGCCAAAATCCTAAAAACAGTTGATGTTTAAAATCTTGCCAGTATGCACACACAAAAAAGTCTCTCTTAAAACTATGAAAAAATAAATAAATAAAGGAGCCAGGTGGTAGTGGCAAGCAAAGCCTTTAATCCCAGCACTTGGGAGGCAGAGGCAGGTGGATAACTGAGTTCCAGGCCAGGTTGGTCTAGAAAGTGTAGACAGCCATGGAAATACAAGAAGCCTTATCACAAAAAAACAAAACAAACAAAAAAAACTATGAAAAAGAGAACAAAATATATTACTCACCAGCAAAAATGAAGAGTCTCTTAAACATGTGTGGCAGCTCAGCCAATGACCCACTAGAGTGTTACGCTATGGGAGATCTTAACAACCAGGCTCAGGCTATGCAGCTATTTTTTTGTTTTTAATCAATCAAAAATGTTCTATTATTGCCACACTCAGTATCTGATTATGAGATGGCAGCAAGACAGCCATGCATTTTCTCTGAATTCAAGAATGTCCTGAAAAACAAGACCACAGACAGGAAAAGATACTATTCTTTAATTTTATTATGTGTATACTCTTTTGCCTGCTTGTATGTCTATGTACCACATATATGCCTGAGGTCCCCAGAGGGCCAGAAGCAGAAGTCAGATCCCCTGGACCTGGGGTTACAGGTGGTTGCAAGCCACCATGTGGGTGCTGGGAACTGAACCTGGTCCTGTGGAAGAGTAGCCAGTGCTGTCAACCACTAAATCACCTCTCCAGACCCAAAAAACACCATTCTCAACCTTCAGCTCTAGACTCTATTGGAGACTCGCAGTCTCACCAGGTAGCTAGGCTAGCATTTAACTCATGATGATCCTCCTGTCTCTGTCTCCTTCTATGCTGGGCTTATAGGCATGGCCCACTAGTTCTAGACTTGAACCTACAAAGGAAAAAGCCTACAACCAAGAAAAGGAAAAAAGGCTTTGTTAAGTTTTTTTTTTAATTTATTTACTTATTACTTCAGGTTACATCTCCATCACAGTGCCCTCTTTCCACCCCTCCCAGTCCCACCCTCCCAGCCTCTACCCCCTAACCCTCTGTCCCACTCCTCTGGAGTGGAGTGTCCCTACCTAACAGTTCCCCGCCCCAGTTCAGCAGTCATATGAGGACCAAGAGCCTCTTCATACACTGGGGGCCTACAAGGCAGCACCACTAGGGCAAAGTGTCTCATTTTCAGGGAGAAAAAGAAAAAGTCTATGTCCATGCTCCCTTTGATGTGTTGCTTGTAGTATAGTTATCCTGTACTATACAGCTAAAATCCAACTATAAGTGAATAGATGCCATGTACATCCTTCTGAGTCTGGGTTAGCTCACTCAGGATGAGCTTGTTAAGTTAGGAGAGAATAATTTCTCAATTTTAAGTACTTTCTTCATGGTGTTATGAAGTTTTGCTTACTTGGAGTTGCTATTTAAGAAAAGTGTGTGTGAGTGTGTGTGTGTGTGTGTGTATGCCTTACATTTACACAATGGAATACTACTCAGCTATTAGAAACAAGAAAATAATGCAATTTGCAGCCAAATGGATGGAACTAGAAAAGCTCATCATCCTGAGTGAGCTAACCCAGATGCAGAAATATGCACATAGCAAAATAACTGTATTTTAGCCATATAATACAAAAGAACTATCCTACAATCAACAGACCAAAAGAAGCAGGAACATAGACTTTGTTACCTGTTAGTGGCACACTTTGCCCTATGGGAGCTGCCATGTAGGCCCCCAGTGCAAGAGGAAGCTCTTAGCCCTCATATGACTGCTGAACTGAGGTGGGCTGATATCGAGGGACACCCTAACCCTACTCCCGAGGAGAATAGGTGGGAGAAGGGGGAGAGGGTGGAAGGGTGGAACCAGGAGGGGTGGAGAGAGGCGACCATGATGGAAATGTAACTTGAAGTAATAAATCTTGTTTTATGTTTGTAAAACAAAACAGAACAGAGCAAAAAAATGCCATTCATTCAACTTTTCTTTGCTTTTCATAATTCAGAATTTTGTAGGGAAGTCCTCCAACCCCTAAGACATGTGTAATAGTTTGCTAGCAAAATTTACTCTAAGCATCTTTGCAATATGCAGAACACACAGCATGCACACAACACACACAAATTCTTGAATCATTAAGTCATTTGGAAGAATCTCCAGAAGTGTGCTGAGGCATGTTTTTGGTGTTTTGCCAAATTATGTGCTTCTGTTTGTGGCTTTCCAATATGGATTAGACAGACGCACAAGCATGTACACTTTGGCAAGTAGCGACAACGGTCTAGTCTGAATTTAGTAATTTAAGCTTTCCATTAGTTATCTTAGAGGAAAGAAAGAATTAACAACAACTTGTTTGAGCTCTATCTTTATATCCCTTTGTCATCCATTCTGTTCACTTGCCATAGATTAGAAACCAAAGGAATTTCAGATATCCTCTACAGATAGATCTAAAGCAAAAGCTTTAGACAAGGAGTTCAGATGTCAAGTATGCTTCAACTTGAGCCTGAACTTTTGTGCTCTGCTGTTCTAAAGCTGTGACCCTGCTTATCTGACTCCCACAGCGCTGGAGCATCCAGTGTGCCCTCCTTTTTCTGGCCAAGAAACAATGATTTAAAACAAAAGATTACCTCAAGAGGTAAAAAGTCTCTTGATTTCTGTTTCTTTAAATGATCACATACAAAAGTAGACTTCTGTGTAACAGACTGATCACAAAGAAATTTCTGTCTCTAGTGACTACAAGGGAAGCCATACTCTGGTCCTGTTTCATACCATCAGTAGGTCTGCTCCTCCTCGTGGCCAGGGACTTTGGTGCTATACTGAAAAGCAACTCTGAGGAGTTCATCAATCATTCTGCCACAATCAGAATCAATATATTGATCACTATAGTCAATCCCTCTCTTGGTCACCCAAGAAAAGCCAAGTTCCAATTGACTCATACTGTTTTGACATTTACTTATGTGATTGGTAGACTCTTCCTGGTACCCAACACAAAGGTTCACCAGAACCAAGAAGCAAAAAGGATTAAATGCTGACTGTGGTCCACTGTTAACTGAGTCCCCTGTGTGAAACTACAGAAAGATGAGTCCACACAGATTTTCCCTTGTATCAGAGCACTGTTAACAAGATGCACACATTCAATCAAAGTCTAGTTTTAAATCCCCAAAATTGGACAGTCCAGTGGTCTAAAATATAAGTATGAATTAACAAGCATCCCTCCATAAAACGGATGTCAGGGTTTGTCCTAGGGTCATCTCAAGGGACCAGGAGAAAGAGGTGAGTACCTGTGTGGGTACAATCTAGAGCAGTTGGTTTGGAGGTTACTGAGCAAAGCATGAAAAAGACAAGCTGGGGCCTAGATCAGAAACCCATAAGGAACATTATTAGCATACAGTTTTACCAACTGCAAAGTGGGGGTATTTAGAATTTGAGTCCACTGTGATTCTCTCGAGAAAGAAGAACTGAAAGTGAGAAGAAAGGCTCCAGTTGGGGTGTGAAGCTATCACCTCACCTGCAGCGCACATATTCCAGTAGCTGTAATCTACTCTGCTTAGAAGCTACAAGCACGCTGATGGAAATGTGTTAACTAAGTTTAGAAGGTCTTTGCTAAAACATTTAAGATAAGCTAAAACATCCAAAAGAGAATCAGTATGTTAATAGAGCTATGTTTTAAACAAGTGTTAAGAATAAAGCATATTTCTTATCCTCAGCTACGTTTCATTTTGGTGTGTGAAGGTAAAGAAAAATATAACCATATACTTATATTCACACATACAGAAGGGAGAGAGATGATAAAGAGGGGGAAGGAGGGAAGAGAAAACATGAGAATTTACAGTCCATGGAGCCAGCCCATCTACACATATCATGGAAATGTTTCCTCAGGAAGAACTGTACTGCTACTATTTTACAGAGGAGAGACAGAGGCTGATAATGGGGAAAGCAGGGAAGACAGATCTCACCATATTTACCTCTTCAATAAGAACTCCATGTCTACTACTCACAGCCTGACCCTGACCGCTTACTAGTGTGCGTACTTAGGCATCATCTTTCTGTACTTCGGTGTCCTCACTTGTTAAAAAGAGGTACCAATAAAACTGGCTTTTAAGAAATGGTATAGGAATGGTAGAATATGTGCACACAGACAACTGTTCACTTAGACACACACACACATACACACACTCCACTCATACACACTCACATACACGCACACACATTCACTCAAAGGGTTTACTGCACCTACATTCACCACCTCCTGAAATCTTTATTCAAATACCATCAGTAAAACTTAACCAGTCACTTCCTCGAATCCCAAACTCACATATTCTTTCTTTTAAAACTAGATGAAATGGTGTTTTCCACAAGGCTGGGTTCTGTATTCAATACTGAATTTATGACATGACTTTAAATAATGAAGTAAACCATTAGCTGGTGTCTTCTGCATCAATCAGCACACAAAGAATTCTAACTCTTCCCTGGACAGTGTTCGGAAAAGGGGCACAGAGAGCAGCCCACGTAGGCTTTAGGGAACCAAGGATGCACTTGTCTTGTAGACAGAGAGTACTCTTCTCAGGAGGCAAAAGAAGATATAAGCAAATGCCCTGAAAGGCTCAGGCCCACCTACCTGACAATGAGCATCATTAGAGCCTCCTTTCACATTTTCTATCACAATGACCATTAAAAATAAAGCTTTCTGACATTTTCCCTTGAACCATTAATCTGTAGTAATACTTCATCTGCAAAACAAAGCATGAAGATCCACTGTGTTGCTTTTTGTGTCACAATAAGTTAGGTGAATCAAAATGTGAAATTGTATATTTTTTTCTTTTAAAAAAATGTTATTTTTACTCTCTTGAATAATCATAAAAACAGCAACAACAGCATAATACCCACACACCCACACACCAAAAAAAAAAAAAAAATCTGTATTGTGGTTGCTAACTTGAACTACGCCAATGAACATTCAAAAGATTAATCAAAGGCTTGACAGTTGTTAACAGTTCAACATGGTTCCCATAATTATCCAATTAAATATATAATGCAAATAGTAGAAGTCTTATGGGTTCCATAGAGCATGAATATCAGACTACTTCTGAGGACTATTAACTGTAATGGCCTGTCTGCTGAGTCAGAAGGAAGTGAAAGGATAGCCAGCCATTCATGGAGGAAGGCAAGAAGAATAGAGCACAGAGCCATGGAACTCAACCACTCTTTATGTGGTCATATAAACACAACAGACAGTGGTAAAATCCAGAAAACAAAATTTAAGTAACAATTATTGTAAAACCAAAAGAATGCAGAGCAATGACTTTACCCTGTAATTCCTACTGGCGGTACTACAGCCACTGTGTACTTCAACCACACTTTTCCAGCTCACTGCTAAGTTAGAAACATGGATGTAATTATAGTTGTTGGCTTCTGACTCTGTCTATAAACCATGCAGAGATAAACTGCTATTAGTGAACATACCAACTCCATATAATTGTGTTTTGACATTATAGGTAAAAACAGTGAGACAGAAAACTAACCACAGCAATTATAAACAGCATGCTAGAGGGCATGTCAGGTCACTTATGACCTTAACTAAATTGTTATAATCCCTGAGCTTCATTTTCACAAGTCAGATGTGCACGCATGTATGCACACCTGTCTTCTTTAGGAAAATGAGGTTACATAATGAACTAACCACTAAATCATGCACTTGCAAACACCTAAAGGAATGTAAAACATACACCAGATGGGACAAATATCTGTTCTTTTAAAAAAAAATCAATATGCTTCTTAAAAACAAATACAAATCTTTGAAGGAAAATTTTGTGGTAGCTCTGCATTCTACAGAGATAAACTGCTATTAGTGAACAAACCAACTCCATATAATTGTGTCCAGATTTTGAAGAGATAAAAAAATTATTTGATTTTGTAGATGAATTTACACAGTGGAAAAGGAAGAATGAGAAAATTTAATTCAGTACAAAAACTTCTGTTTCTGTATGGAGTTAAGTTGTGCCATTTAGAATTGTACTATTAAATTTTAGATATTTAAACCATCTCCTTACCCTGATAAAATTTTTCAATAGTCACTCAATTATATGTCTTTATAAGAATCATACACGAAGTATTACATTCACTTCTTTCTGTAACAGTCTCTTGTCTTCTACCAAAGTGGGACCAAAGGAAATCAGGAAGCCAACAAACATTCTTTAATGGGTAAAGAATGGCATCATATTCAATGACTTTCTCTCTAAAGTACTAGATGATCTGTGTAATCAGAAACAGTATATATGTGACAATCACAAAATACATATGTGGCAGCATACACAAAACCTAGAAACAATATAACTTTTTAATGTGATTATTCTCAGAAATATATATGTATGACCTTAGGGATGTGCACTGCCACTAAGACAAGCTTGGGCATGTGTAGAATTCTTAAAGCACACATGGAGGTCTCCCTGCATTTGTTTTTAAAAGTAAGGTCTCATGTATCCCAGGCTGGCCTGGAATTTGCTGTGTATCAGAAGCTGAACTTGAACTTCTGATCCTCCTGTCTCCACCTCCCAAGTGTGGGATTACAGGCATAACTATCCCTACTTATGCCTGTGCTGAGGATGAAACCCAGGGTCTTGTGCATGCTAAACAGGCACACTACTGTGATGCATCCCCAGCTACTTGGTTTTACAAGGAAGATATAAATGTCTGACCCTTTTACAGATCCAGAAACAGCTTCCTGAAGGCACATGGGCTTGCCCCAAACCTCAGATAGCCAGGTGAGCCGTTTCCACCCGTTGCCTGAATGCTTGGGTTCAAAGCCCTTTCAACCACTCCTGAATAAACGTGATTAGGACAGAATCTGTGTGTGAGCAAACTGCTGTCTACCCAGATGATAATGGGAACAGCAACCTTCCTAAATGTGTTTGGAAGGTTAAATGAGAAGTGCCATGGAAGTGTCCCCTAGTACAGTCGGTGTCTCCAGTGCATGAGAGGTTGTAGCTGTAGATACAATTACTGTCCTCTCACAGCTAGTCTGGCAAGAGAATCCCTATATGGCTAAAAGATTAAGTTAATGGCAACATAAATATCAAGTCCCACTTTAGAGTTTGCCCCACATGGCCTAAATGGTATAGCTAGGTTTCAGTGTCATTTCTGACTGAGGGATCTCAGGGAAGGAGTTGCATTAGCTGCCTTTAAGTGGTTTTTGTTGTTGTTTGTTTGTTTGTTTTGCTTTTACAAAATCCTCATATATTTACATGGAATATTACTATTTACTGGAAATAGATTTAAGGAATTTAAGTTAAGTTGGGAAAAAAAATCTCTGCAAATTCCAGCTATGACCCAACACAACAGTGCAGTAAAGTTTGTACCTACTTCATTTTCGGGATCAAAGTCCCCCTGTTTTAACTGCCACATTCTAGCCTAGACAGAACAGCTTCTGTGTAACTCCCTTGGGACTAGAACATCCTGACGGCAAGTTCCCGACTAAGGGCTGTACTGTCCTTTGGGACAATGGACCCCTCATTCAGAGTGAGCACAGCACTAACAATGTTTAGTTGCATGAACTCAAGCTGAATCAGCCTGAGCCTTCGCTGTTCTCACAGACATCTCTGAAGGGAAACTGAACAGGAAGACAGAAAAACCCATACTCACATTTGCAACTACATATAACTAACACATCTAAACATCAGGGAAGGTGTGTTTTCGCTACTGACCAAGGAAGAGAGCAGCAGCATCTGGAGATAGACATACAATAGGCAAGAAGTAGGAAGAAAAGCTCACCATGGGCAGAGAAGGAAAATCATACAATTCTTTCTCCCTGAAGGCACAGTCACCTTATACATGCTAAGCATATACTTTATCACTGAACGACACCCCTAGTGAAGTACATCTTCTAAATGAAATAGAGCAGTGATACTGGAATGACTTGCAATGGGGCAGGCATGAATTCAAAGGTTGGCCTTGACACCAGCTGTGTGAGCAGACATGTATTCAACAGTTAACTTCAACTTCTGCCTGTTACAGTAGTAACACTTGGGCCTTTGAGGAGCCGTGGAGATTACATGGATTGATTCGAAGAGCACATGGGACGTCTTCAACACGTCGTAACTGTTTGATGATTCTGATCTTACTACCCTAATAATAAAACTCAGAAGACAGTCCCAGCTTTATGGGGTAGGGTCATTCCTGGGGTCCTCTATCACGTTAGTTTTCTCACTAAGATCTGCCATCTTATTGAAGAAGAAAATCCCTTAAACCGAAAACAAGAGAATAAAGCATTTAGAGATTAAAAAAAAAAAAACTTAGGGTATACACAAAGTACTTGTAAACCAAGTACACAGAATATGCAATAACTATAATGAAGTATTGATTCTGCTTAGAAAAAAAATCCAACAGAGAAATTCTGTAGAAAATGTCTCTCTATTCCCTTCAGGAAAGTTTTGTGGAAAATGAGCTCATGGTATACACATGGCATGTACAGATGTCCATATACTAGAGAAAAAGAATCTGGCCTTTCCAATGTGTAAGAACAGCAGAACAAATCTAAACTGAGGCAAGCACCGAACCACTTCATGGGAGTGGGCCAGTGAGGGCCTTATCCTAAAGTATCCACAGACTTTGGGAGCGCATGCTTGAGGTTTTGTATCACTGTGTGCTTGGCCTGCCTAATCCTATCTTCAAGGGTGTTTTAATTTTCCCCAATATACTTTTTGTGTCTTGCACAGTGAATACATTCAATTCCAGGATCTCACACAAGAAGCACAACAAAGTAAAAGAAACAACAAATGACAAAGGAAACTTAGTTCAAGAGAGAAGATGAGCTTGGAAATCACAGTACTATGTGTCCAAACTAGTAAGTGCAAACTGAATCATTTGCAAATCAAATGTAAAACAAATGAGCATTTCAATCTTTGCTGAGATATGTGAATAAGCTAAATAAGCTTTTCAGGGTTTTTAATACTTAGAGTGTGTTATTTAATATACAAACATTTGTATTTGTCCCTAGTACCTTATGCAGTCCGAGGAATCTTCACCACCTGGAAGGATGGTTAAAAAGAATTTTGGAGACAAACTATATGGGTTCAAATCCAGCCGCTTTTTAACTAGATCAACTGCAGAATTTCACTTATGAAAGGACAGAAAGTACTTACCTCATGTAGTTTTTGAGTATTAAATGAGGCCTAGTTTGGTGGCTCATGCCTGTAATTGGGAGGCTTAGACAGGAGAATCACTACAAGTTTAAGGACAGCCTGGTCTACATTGCAATGTGCTGTCTCAAAAAACAAAACAAAAAAAAGAAAGAAAAAATGAAATTAGTGAATGACACAGATGACTTATTGTGTTTAGAATGTGTTCCATGCACAGTAAAATGTCTGCTGGACATCTGTATACTACATAGCCATGGGCACATGCATGAAGTCACCTCAGCCAAGAGAATCTTACCACCTTAATGATGCCATCTATTGTGCACTCAGGCCAGAAGGTCATTAACACTCGCAGCACTCCAAAAACAACTTTCAGGGTTAGTGTTACCTCTACTTCGCACAAGAAATGAAGCCCCTGGGACTTTAAAACACTTACTGGGACTCATATCATATTGCTAAAAACTGTAAGAATGGGATTTTTCAGTCCAGTACTGAGGATTCTCAACTTTTGACACTTGTTCCCATGGCTTCTTTGGGCAAGTTACAACTCAGTGGATTCCTGGTCACTTCCTTCTATGTGGCCCACCACTAGGCCGATGCTATAGAGCTGGAGAAATACTATTTGTCCAGTTAAATGCTGATGCTACAGAGCTTCAGAAATGACTATTTGTTCAGGTAAATGCAGTTGCCATAGGAACATAACACGTGTCCTACCTCTCAGCTTCACAGCACTTCTTAGACTCATTCCTACATCAGTGCTAATACCACCCAGAGTCCATCATGCTCCCATGACGGGCCCAGCCCAGAGAGCATCTGACTAATTCTTCCAATCCCAGAGGTTCCCGCTACAACACACCAGAGGCAGGTGTTTTATTACTACTTGTGTCCTACAAAGACAGTTCTAATCATCAGGACAAAACATTCACACTTGCCCATCAGAACAATCCATTCTCACTTCCTCAGAAATTGTTGCAAACTGTCATGTAATTCCCCTCAAATTATATTTGTATAACCAATATCATGACTCTTATGACAAAAGCATTTACTAAGAACTTAACTGCAATGATTTTCAGTTAAGAAAAATATATATGGATAAGTTTAAAAGTTTCTTTCACTACTATAAAATTAGGAAAATATCTGTCTTTTCTACATTGTAATGCCAGCACCTGACACAGTGACTAATACACAGTGGGAACTGCTCAGTGAGTGACTGCTGAGTGGCAAAAAGCTTCTTTTTTAGTTGAACTAACTTACACACTTCAACGCTCATACTCTTGTTATATGTATATATGTGTCAACACCCAACTACACAATCAACAAAACCCTTGACATTTATATATATATATATACACACACACATATACATATACATGTCTCTATATATGTGTTTATGTACACACATACAAACACCCATTCTTACAAAGAATATGAAATACAAAATGAGAAATCTCAGGGCTGGAGAGATAGCTCAGTGGTTACAATCACTTGCTGCTACTGCAGAAGCCCTCAGGTAAGATCCCAGCACCCATACAGAGCCTCCCAACCTTCTGTAACTCCCGTTCCTCAGCATCCAAAACCCTCTTCTGGCTTTTGTAGGCACTGAGAACACACATGCTGCACATACATGCATGCAAACACTCGTAATAAACATTAAAAAACCATGAGCAGCACTCTTTAAGAAACACAAGTCAACAGAATGATAAGATAATATTTTTTTGTTGTTGTTGTTGTTTTGCTTTGGTATTTTGAGATAAGGTCTCACTATGTAGCTATGGCTGTCCTAAAACTCACTGCATTGACCAGGCTGGCCTTGAACTCAGAGTTCTGCCTCTGGCTCCTGAGTGCTGGGATTAAAGGTGTGCACCACCAGGCCTGACTCTGTACTATTTTTTGGTTTTACTTTTTGTGAATGCGAACTGAAAGCTAATATAAAGAAGGTTGATATAGCTACAGTCAGAGGACAGTCATGGTTTTCTTTATCCTTTTTCTGTAATTACCTATGAAGAAACACTGTATTCTGAAGGAGTTATCATTTACAGGAAATGAACTGGAACAAGAAAGGTGCTTTGTTTTGTTTGGGGCGTGGCACTGTTAACAGGCCACTGCCTTTAGCAATCACAGTATGAATTTGTGTCATACCATACTTCAGTCTGACAACAAAACACAGCTCATCAGACGAAATCTCTTATTTTTGTTCTACTTATCTGGGGAGCCAAACTTGACTTTTAAAATATAATGATGACTGAAAACTGAATTCAGCTAACTTTAGAGTAATTTTAAAAACATGTTCATAGAATAATCTGCCTATCATATTTTAATTGCTTATAGAATTATGTTGTCAATTATAAAATATATATAAATTGATACAGAAGATATTGACATTTTCCACCCAAGATTATAAACAATTAAAATTTTACAATGAATAAAAAAATTAATGAACAACATTGAAAAAACATACTCTAAAATCTAAGACACAGTTTAAGAATAATCTCAAATTTAGAACCTAATGGTACTATCCAGTAACAAAAAGGTAAAACTAATTATTTAAAGACATTTATTCCTGTGCACTGTAGTATCTGAGTTAAAACATATTAAATTATTTAACAGATTTTTAACAAAAGATCCAATTTGTCACCCACATATGTATTCTCAATGCAGAGTATAGCACTGCCAAATATAATCCATGCAGGTAGATTCGTAGTAATATTTCCTTTTGTTTTGTTTTGTCACATAGCCCCTGAGAAAACACTGCTTAAGACTCACCTCCTCTCTGACCTTTCCATTACAGTCCCACTGGGTCTCCTCCCGGCAAGCTCAGCCCTGCTAGCTATATTTAGTAGTGGGTGAGACACTCGGGTACTTATGCCTGTTCCACTGCCATTAGCTTTGTACTGCTCATCAACAGTACAAGTGACCATTATCTTTTCTTTTCTGCT
Organism: Lophiomys imhausi; assembly: GCA_907164525.1. Classification (NCBI taxonomy): domain Eukaryota; kingdom Metazoa; phylum Chordata; class Mammalia; order Rodentia; family Muridae; genus Lophiomys; species Lophiomys imhausi. The sequence continues at coordinate 52,921 of CAJQZJ010031819.1, read as the reverse complement.
TGCAAATTACTTGAGTAAAGTCATAATCCTTAAAATACTAAAATGACAGCCAGTACAGTATTCTAATTCTTTGAATGCACTCTTGACCACTTTATGTACTTACAACAAATGTTTTATATTTTTCTTGAATGCTGCATTTTAGTAACTTCATAAATGCCTACCTCATTAACTGTATAGGTACAAATCATATTCAATACAAGAATATATACATATGTGTACACATGCATAACACACACTTTAGAAAAGCTAATAACCATTAAATGAATAACAAGGTAAGAATTGCTATGAAATGACTATTGAGGCAAATATCCCAGTATCAAAGATCCAACTTAAAATATATATAATCAGTGAGATAATTTTTAACATTTTTTAAAAAGATAAAATGGTCAAAACTCTTCTTCAGAGAATAATCTTATATAAAATATTGAAATATTTCTTCTCAGCTGATTTGAGGAACTATGATTAAGTACTAATAAGATGAAAAGGGAAATGCATATATGCACATATATCATAAATAGATACATAAATATCATATACGTGCATATCATCATTCAAGTTCAAGAACACTTTTGGAATTTTAAATTCTGGTTTCCTATGTAAATAAATACCACTATCCCAAGTACTCGCTGTTAGGTGACAGTTACAGGTATGATCACTTTTGTTTCCAATTACTTTTATGTCAATGATCTTCTTCTAGCCTAAATTAAGTCTTAAGAATAATGATAGTAGTAATGTATATTGGATTCTAATAAGAAATTTACTGGCATCCAGCATATCTTTATGCTCCTAGGGAAGGCTGCACTTTTAAGTTACCCACAAATACTGGCATGAGGACAGCAACCTTCTGTAGTTCTCTACTGTTTGTTGCAGGGATGAATTCTGAAAAAAATCACATAGCAACCAACCACAGTATCTAATATCTCACCATAATTACAATATTTGAAAAACTGCAAACTTCAGAGCTTTTTATTTCTTCCCACTTTATTAATTGTCCTCAAATTAATATTCTGCCCCCACAAAAGGGATACCATCTTCCAGGATCCTCAGAGAAAAGTAGGGAGTACTCTCTCACAGAATAAGCACTGAAGATGGACTGTGTGTCAACACTGTGTAACCTGATTAAAATCAGAGCATATCCATAAAGGTTTTGGATTTGGGATGAGAGGGTGTTTTGTTTTTAAGAGAGTCTACTCTATAGCCCTGGCTGGCCTACAACTCACAGAGAGCCACCTGTCTCTGCTTCCTGAGTGCTGAGTTTGAAGGTCACATGCCACCACACCTAGCTGACAGTAAAAGTTTTAACATCCACCTGCAATATGAAAGGTGTGGTACTAAGCACATTACAAGTATTTTCTCTTTTGCCTCTCAGAACTGCCAAGTAGAAGTACATACCACTCCAGAGCTCAGGAAACCAAGTCTCAGCAAATAAAACTAACTTACCCAACCACACAGTGAACATTACAAAACCATCATTCAAACCCACAGCATGATCTAAAATATATTCAGTGACTGACATGGATACACCATATGGTTTCATTTTTCTCATTCTTAAAATTTAAAATATATATATACAATAGGGTGATATTCTGAAACATTCAGCAATCAATAGACAGATATAAAATAAAGAAAACAAATCCCAATAAACAATTTACCCAGTTTGAAGTTTTTCCCTTGTACTGGTTCAGTAGCCACAATCTATTTCCCTGTTATTCTATATACAGTCTAAATTTTCATGAATTTGCTCATTAAATAAATGTCATCGGCTTCCTGGGACACTCCCACATCATTGCCATGGCTTTGCCTTTCATGTACGTCTATAGTATCCAATTTTGTTCATGTTTTTCCATCAACATTTGTGCCTGAGAAACATCACTTAAAACTTGTTTCACAACCATTAAACTAGAAATGAGATTTTTAAAACAATGTGTATGTAACATTGCCTGCCCCTTCTTCAATCCAGTGTTCCCCACCATACTCCCAGGGATGGGACACATGTGAAAAATGAACTCCAGATCAATCTTTCCCATTATCAAAAAGATTCTTACCTTAAAAGATCCTTTGAAGGTCCTTTGGCATTGAATCTAATGTTTTGTTTTCTAAAAATTGAACTGACACAGAAGCTTTAGAAACATCTCTTAAATAAGAGCAAATATATGGCATTTGTTTTAAACTTTAAAAAAATATAACTGAAATAAAAAGATGTACATGACACATAGGGAAATGGAGATAGTAATTATCAAACTAATCTGAAAATTGCAGGGATCTCGGAGCAGCCCATAAACTAGCTCCTTAAAACAGCTCCTATTTTTTCTTAAAATATGGAACTATCCATTTAATTTTTTTCCTTAAACTTGTTTCAAACATTAATTCAAACACTTTAAACCATTTTTTGCTGGAAGTTTAACAATGCATTTTTAGTGGAGTCTTTCTACTTTCCGACTACTACCATATCCATGTTATTAGTTAGTAGACTACTACCATATCCATGTTATTAGTTAGTAGATTACTACCATATCCATTTTATTAGTTAGTAGACTACTATCATATCCATGTTATTAGTTAGTAGACTGCTACCATATCCATGTTATTAGTTAGTAGACTGCTACCATATCCATGTTATTAGTTAGTAGACTGCTACCATATCCATGTTACTAGTTAGTAGACTGCTACCATATCCATGTTATTAGTTAGTAGATTACTACCACATCCATTTTATTAGTTAGTAGACTACTACCATATCCATGTTATTAGTTAGTAGACTACTACCATATCCATGTTATTAGTTAGTAGACTACTACCATATCCATGTTATTAGTTAGTAGACTGTTACCATATCCATGTTATTAGTTAGGAGACTGCTACCATATCCATGTTATTAGTTAGTAGACTGCTACCATATCCATGTTATTAGTTAGTAGACTGCTACCATATCCATGTTATTAGTTAGTAGACTACTACCATATCCATGTTATTAGTTAGTAGATTACTACCATATCCATTTTATTAGTTAGTAGACTACTACCATATCCATGTTTTTGATTAATTATCTGTAACTTTAAGAGACTGTTTTCCTACCACTGAGAAGAGGAAAGGCAGCTTCTCCTGAAAAACATGGCTACAGATTGACTTCTTACAGCACTTCCTACGAAGACACAGAAAGAAAACACTAGACCCTTGAGTCAATTTATTTCAACAAAGTGAAAATGATAATACAAGATGTTTTGTGACTTTTGCCTATGCTTCTTTTTAAAGCTGTTGCTGGTGTTTTCATATACTCACACTTTTTATTAGATATGCTTATTCTGTCTCTATAGCAGTAGCACTAACAAAGAACCCAAGGTTCTTGGGTCTCTTAGGCACAATATTCCAAACTGAATTGAGATTCCCCTAGCTAAAATCCTACCAAGTAAAGGCTACCTTCTTTAAAGGTAAGCTTTTTGTTTGTTTGTTTGTTTGTTTGTTTGTTAAGGTCTAGGCTGACCTAAACCATCTTATTATTGGACTTTGAACTGAACCACATGGAAATGTTACATAATATTCAATAATAAATAAAACTTATTAAAACTCCAATTTAGTAAGGGTATCATCTCTTAAGAGCTGGTTAGCATGGAGAATGCCCTGCCCCTGGGTGAAGCTAATCAGAGGTCAAATTACTAAGATGCCCAAGCTAAGAGGTCTTGTAGAAGTCCCCTAGAAACTGAGTCACTGAGAGAAAAAGTTCCCCAGATACGTGACAGAAATAGGGTCAGTAACTGTTTTCTCTTTCACTTCAGCAAGCTGTTTCAATCATTGTGTGGCCCAGAGTGAAATCTGCCAATAAATAGATAAAAGAAAGTAATTCCACTGCGAGGTCACTAAATAATTTAGCACCTAATTTGTCCTTCCTATAGTACAATGACCGTATGTTCAGAGTGTTACAGTTTAAACTGCACTAAGTAAAATCACATCCATATGCAAATATATCTTCTCCCATATGCATCTTAAGAAAATAACAAATGGAAAAATAATTTATCCTCAGCTCCTAGAAAACAAAAAACTGAAATTAAAAGAAAGAATGGAGAAAAATCTAAATTGTATATTTTTGTTCCTTCTAAAAGGATTAAATAACAGAATTCTAAATGGTTTGTTTGTACTTCCCATGCAATATGTAGATTAACCATGAAATTCTGTTTGGGACACTTTGACATCTGTTTTCAGTGCGTTACAATGAAATCTGGGGACTTGATACATACATTTGCTGTAATAAAACTGTCACTAATCAGTGTTTTCCAAAATATTGCCCATAACTATTACTATTCAGTCGTCTCATTTGCATGATCTAATACTGTTGCTACATCGTGTTTTTCCCTGACAGTGTGGTAGCTGGTCCCAGGCACGTGATGTAGAATGACTGCACACCACTCAGCAATCTCAGGCTTTCCACAGTACTTACTCTTACAGACAATGCGCTCGGTCCTAGAATGGACCCATGTTTCATCATTCCTGAGGTACTCTTCCTGGAACTGGGATACCAAGGATGAATGCGCATCTCAAGTGTGAAACGCTCAACAACAATCAAGAAGCCCACAATGAGAGAATCTGCCTCATGGGGCTTGTACCACAGGAGACATAAGAATGATCCTAACTCGGCAGACCTTTAAACAAAACCATAATGATGCTCTTTGAACAATGAATGAAGGATGACTCTTTCGCTATCATAGTCGGTTCCTGTGAACTACAGAAGCAGATTGGACCAGACTTTAAAACTGAGTCTGCTTCATGCTCTCTAGCACTGATCAGAGGTTCTACCAATGACAGACAACATGACCACAAGTTTACAAGGTGTTAATAGCTAGATTGTAGACTGCATAAAGGTTTCCACTCACATTGCATGTGTGTCTTATACACCATAAACAGAACGAGGATCTCAGCAAAAACAAAAAGCCAATTCTAAGAATACAAATATGGAATTCACCAAAGAAGAAAACTTGCTAAAAATACTTTTCTACCTACTCTCATTTTAAATGAATTCCAGATTTTATCAGTATTTGGAACTGTATTCATATTGCTCAAATCTAATGCAATTTCATTCTGTCCTCCCATGAACTCATCTTAAATCTAAAATATGTTTCTCTATACACATGTTTTATATTATACAAATGTTGGATACAAAAAGCAGATTAACTGTGAGCCCTAATGCTGTGTTTGTTAGTACTGAGAAGTCATTCCAACTGTTCCAAACGGGATTAATGCAGTATAACAAGTCTATTTAATTATTGTAAGACCAGTGATCCTCATATTACTATAAGCTGCTTTTCCCTTATTTGGAGACTATAAATGGAACCAAAATTGCACATGATAAGTACAGGTCATACCCTGAAACATGATGCTTGACGTAGCAAGAATAAAGAGACATTTCAGCATCTCTGAGAGGGTACAAAACACAGCCAGTGTTTGAGATCCATGTGGATGGTCTCATTGTAGTGTTACATTAACTTACATCATAAGTGTACTCCAAGCTTTTCAAGTGCATTGGGAAGATACAATAACAAATGTTATAAATGTTATCAGCAGCAATCCAATTAGAATGTCAAAAACTTGAGGATACACTGTGTTCTAGGAACTCACTTTTATAGATTTGTTTGCATCCTGTGAACAGAACAGCAACTGGATGCCAGTATCATCTCAAAAAAGGAAAGGCACACCACAGATCATTAGAGCTTATGTACCAGAATCTAAAAAAGCTGATCAATATTCCAATGTGCACACCCTAGTTACCCTTTAACTACTAGACAAACGTGGAACAACTTCTCATCCTGACCCCTGACTAGATCCTTTAAGTCTATGATAAACATTATCACCAAGCCCATGTAGGAATATGTTTCTTCTGCACACAGCATCAGCGTGACATATGGTTTAAGATATTTCCCTCTTAATCTCTATGATTTCCAAACCGCAGTGCAAAGTGAGTGAGAGGAACAGCCCACTGGCCACAGAGAGCAGGAACAGTCAGTTGCCCAGGAATCTGGCATGCAAATTTAGCTCCAGGCCCACGGGAGCCAACCCACCAGAGCCACTGAAGTCAAACAATGGTCCCAAATTACCTCATGGTGGGGAGAAGCCAAAGTTTTAACCATTTCTCCTTTGGCATCCAGTTGTTCTTAGTAAAAGTGAAATCACTCTAAGCAATAAATACTAACTTCGTGCCTCTAGAGGTCATTTAATTAATTTTCAGAAAAGCCACAAAAAAGAGGAATAGGAAAGGTTGACTTAAAAGAGAAGAGTCAGATGGCAGTGGAATCAAAACAACTCATGTAACCAATTAAAGAAGCTAAGGCTTTCACCTAACCAAGGGTCAGACGACCTTTCAGATTGAGAGTCTCAAAAACAGCAGCCTTCTCCTTTTAACCAGTCGTCCAGCCTTGTCACATTACCCTCACTTCTGTTCAACTCAATCTAAGATGTTAATGAAGCTCTTCCAAATGCAGCTGACTTCATCTTGCTACATAGGACACTTCCATGTTCCACTGCAGGGCAAAAAATTCACTCCAAGGATTGACCAGGACACCCTTTGTCTAACATACGGCAAGCTTGTTATTCAGAAAGCCACAAATGCAATTACATTACTCCTTTCTTTGAAATATTCCTAAATGGATCAAAAAAAAAAAAAAACCTCTAGAAAATCTGAGGACTCCTAAAATGATGCAGTAATTCTAATTTAAGTGGGTTTCAAAACTATACAGGATTAGCTAACTACACTGCCTACCTTCAAAGTTCTTACCAGCAAGGACCCATACACAAGAGTACGACTGGAACACTGCTTTTTTTTTTTCTCTTTAGGAAGTTTTATTGCTGGAGATAGCTACTAACTCCCTGAAGAGTGCTTGTTTAAATATTCACATATTTCTTCCCTCCATGCTTGGGTGGTTTCTCTGGAAGTGTCTAGACTATGCTATATACTCTATGCTCTATTCCTTCATATATAGTAATAACAGCTTTTATGAAATGAATGCTTTACTTACATGATTTCACAAATCCCAAAAGAGTCATCATAACTCCTGCTTTATAAAAGAGAAAGTCAAAGCATATGAAGTGTAAAGAACTTGGTGAAAGTTATAAAGCTGATAAAGGGTAAAAGCAGAATTCAGTGTTAATTCTACACATGTACTTTGCTTTAGAAACCGAATGTTTGCTCTCTGCATAGTTTGTGTTATCTTGATAGTCACCTGGGAAGAGAGAACCTCAGTTGGGGACGACCTCTACTACCACATTGGCCTGTGGTGTGTCTGTGGAGCATTTTCTTGGCTGTTAACTCACATTAGAGAGCCCAGCCCACTGTGGGTAGCACCATCCCTAGGCAGGTGGGACTGGGCTATATAAGAAAGCTAACTGCATGGAACCCAAAAAAAAAGCAAGCCAGTAAGTAGCATTCCTCCAGGATCTCTGCTTTAATACCTGATTCAGATTACTGCATAGATTACCTTCAGTAATGAAATGTTACTTGGAACCATAAGGTAAAATAAACTCTTTCCTCTCCAAGTTGATTTTAGTCATGGTATTTAATTACAGCCACAGAAAATAAAACAGAACAGTCTATATGTCACCAAAATTCCTGTTCAAACCCTAACCCTGAAGATGATGGTAGTAAGAAACACATTTCATACCAAATTAATTCAGGAGGGTAGACTCCTCATAAATGAGATTAGTGGCTTGAAGACATATCCCAGTAGGGTTTCTGACAAGGAACTGAAGGAGGGAATCAGCAACCCTGAGGATGGCCCTCCCTGACTCTGACCTGGCCTCCAACTGTGAGGGAGAAGTATTTTGTGGTCTGTAAGCCAGCCAGTCTGCCACTTTGTTACAGCAGTCTAAACTAAGACACTTCCTTACAAAATCTAAGAAAGCAAGAGGAAAGAAGACTTGCTGGACTGCAAAAGAAATCCAAAATTCAAAGAATGACATATTTTCAACTGTAGATTAATTATTAATCTACAATTATAAGCAAAGATTACCTACTCCTCAATCCACAAATCATCCATTGTTGTCAATTCCTGCCAGACCTAAGCTCTATTTCTCTTTTCCTAGCTTCTCTTCTTTTATTGCCCAAAAGACATATGTATACCCCAGCACCCACTAATTATCTATGGACCAGAAACTGAACCTCTGCAACTCAACAGCTGAGATCACTTTAACAGCCTTTAAAGACCTAAGGAATATGTCTAGAAGAACATCACAGACATTTCTAAAACCCCTCACACTTCAGGTCCACTGCCATGTTACCCACTAGCCCACTAACCACGTCCAAACTTCACTCCAGGTTAGCATTACCTGTGGGATGGCAGCAAATGAGCAGAAAGGCAAGTGGTTCATTCCTCCTCTAACTGGCTTCTAGAAGGAAAGGAAGTCTGGGGCTGCTGATCCAGTGAGGTGTGTTGGCGTTTTTCATCTACCCTTGCCCTCTGAACCCTAACATGCATTATAAACAAGGTTAAAGTTTAAAGAAATTCAAATTCCTTGATGACCCAAACACCCCTACAAGAAAACAGTTCAATACAACCACCAAAAGAATTTTTTAAAGAAAATGTATCACCTGCTATTTGTCAAAAAAAAAAAATCTTTAATGAGACCCCAGAATGCTAGTGCTTTTCCTAGGGTTCCACCATCACCCCGTCTCTCATCTGTCAGTGTAAACAGTGGGCAGCACAGAAGAAACATGCATACTCTATCTTAAACGCCTTTCTTTCCTCTAATAATTTAAAAATAAAATGTAACAGTTTGCATTTTAAACATTTAATCTGGCAAGCAGGAAAAATCACGAACTATAGTGTCATATTTGGCAATGAAAAGATTGGTAGGATAAAAATATCTGTGTTTTAACATTTTAGAGGACATTTCCAATATTTTTAAAATAAAATTATTTCACTGTTTTGAACGGGAACCAAGATAAAATTCTCCATTTTTGAACATGGGGTTTTTATGAGGAACAGAAAAATAATTTTATAATCATTAAGGTAAACAGTTAGTTAACTTTATATACTGGCCAATGTTCCTACAGAAATAAAATCTTCCCATTTACTACTATGGGTCACCATTATGTCATGAAATTTAACTATTTATCTCAGTTAGAGAAGGCTTCCCTTGACACTACAACACACTGTAGAACGTAGTATACTCAGTGTAAAGTGCTCATTGTTAACCTTGCATGCCCAGGGTACAGGGCCTTCTCAGTGCTGAGCAATGACAGTGTCACATATAAATCAGTTGTTTTAAGATTAGAGACTGAGTAACCAAACCCATAACTAAATTTGTCACTTCAACCTACTTAATGACAATAAACTGCTTTTATTGCAACAGCTAAAGATGTTGAAAAGTAATTATTAAGGAAACCATAAATATAAAGGGCTAAGTAGTAAGTCTCAATGTTATGGGAAAAGGAAATCGTGATATGTCAGCATACAACACAGAAGTTGAAAATCCAGAAAGAATTGATCCAAATCCCTCCAGATTCCAGAACACAATCCCCTACCTCCTATAGCCAGCAAGGCTGCAAATTTGTCCCCATCACTGTCAGCAAACAAAGGAAAGTCACTTCTGAAGCCAGACCATGTCAAACAGAAGATATAGCTACTGCAGAGAGTTGCCTTGAATCCACTGGTGTGTAAAGTATGGGCTGGAGCCTTTTTTGTCAGCTATTACCATAAAAGAATAAGAGGAAACAGTGACATTACTGCATAATAGAAAGGTCAAACAGCTTGCAGCCATTTGATGACCCAGACAAGTCAAGGTCAAGGGATTCAGGTAGAACTTAGCCAGGGTATAAGTTACAGCCCAAATGAATTGTTTTAACACATCAGCTTTGCTCAATTAAACCTAACAAGGCAAGTTGCATCCCATAGCAGGGTTCCTGACACCAAGGCCAGAAGCTGAGACCGACCTCATAAAACAAGGCTTTTAACATAGCATAGCAAATTTAAGCTAATCCATCCAGAAACTACAGATGTCAGAATAATAAAATACAAGTTGTCTTAAGCAAGAACATTTTTCACACTTTAGAATTCCCTAATAGAGGGGTACAGCCTTCTCAACCACATTCATACAAACACAAGGAGTCCCCAACTTATATGAATTACCAAGGATACTCTATTTCAAATCACTTTGTTAACATCTATATGCATGATCAGATGTTTGTCCCTACTCTCAACCCATTGCTATTAAAACTAGTACATGTTTACCTGCATTTTTTCCAATATAAATGTACAAAATCAAGATTTTCAAAAAACCTTTATTTTCCTTCAGTGTCAGAGTACATATGTGACACTTAATAATAACTGATATCTGTTGCTTTTTGTACTTTTATGAAAGATATATTTGAATATATGTAATATTAAATAGGTCCATGTATTTTTTTTAAAAAACTCAGTGCATACTATTTATTCAATTTCCTACTCTGAGAAATACTTGAAGCTAACTATAACTTTAAAACTGTATGTACTTAGCATTTATGAATTTTTCTCAAAGGCAGCTCTTATTTCGCTTTGTACTTGTTTAAGCAAAATCTGTTTTCTGACTGCGCTGTATCAGAAACTTAATGCATGCGCTGAAGTGCCTTACGATGGGATTCTGAAAATACACAACCTCCAGGCAACTTTTCAGCTCATAAAATTACTTCATCCATCACTCTGTATTTCCAGTTATATAGTCTTTATTCAGAGTTCTTCAATTTTTTTCTGTGATCCTTCAACAATGTCCTGCTTAAACTACCATCATGAACTGGAGAGAATATGTATCTAAGTGTTTTATTCTAAACAATGTATTGATGCACATGAATGGCTGGCTTTCTCCCCCCCCCCATTAGAATATTGCTTTGCTTAAATTATAAGAATTTTATTTTTTGAATGTGTGGCCTTCAATTCAGCCTCAAGGTCTTTCCACCTCACTGGTTAATTGGTAGCCATTTATCCCAATTTTCTGAATAATGTAACAACCCAAAAGCCCAACCATTCAAGTGTTATTAGTCTCACTTCCTGTAACTTTCAGTTAATACAAGCTAATCCCACAGCTCACTCCTTGCTATACTTCTATACTTGCTATACTTGCTATACTTCGATTTCACAAGTTCCCTACAATTTGATGATTTAGTCTCATGCCAAATATTAACAACTAAATTCTGTTAAATTAACCACATCACATAATTAGAGTTCAAGGACCTATGAAGTTACTTTAAAATGAGACAATGCACGACACTGCCACAGAAAAGGGAGCCCAAAGAGAAAGAGGCACTGCTTGCCTCTCCTTGCTGGGCTTGGCGTGTGTGTGCCAGGCTGGTACGCTGCTGTACTGAGTTTTCAGTCACATAACCATGGGGACTTGAGATTTGTAAAGTGACTCCTCTTGGTTTGAGAGTTGTGCTGCCTGCTCTGCCACAGCATGTGTATGACAAATTCCTGCAGGGTCCTGAGTTCTAGTCCCGTCAGTGGTGCACTAGAAAATGCTATTTCGTGAGAAGCTTCATCAGAAGCTGTTTTCCGAGCAAAGACTGGCACTGCTGTGAACCATCATTTTCAGCAATTTAGTACTGGTCAGATTTACTGTCAGCTGTGTGCACTATTCTCAGTCCTTGTAATACCCCTCCAAACACAGCAGTAATCACTCCTTTGAAGATAGGTTTACTTATCCTGTAGGTCATTGTGACGACAGAAATGAAAACTAAAGTACCTCAGGTATTAGGAATTGTAGAGGAGTCAGACTCAGTCTGGCCATGAATGGCTTCATCTTCAGGTATCAAATTCTAACTGTCCAGCAGAGACAGCAAGGGAATGTCACAAAACAAACAGTGAACTTTTTCATGTTCACTTAGTAGAATCAAGGCTCATGAGGAGAAAGGCCCTACTAAGTTGAGTATCTTAGATGGCTTATTCAAACTGGAGTACCAGATTTAAAAGAAGAGAAGTCAATGGATATTAAAACTTTCATTTCCTTTTGGCAGTTTTCACTCAAATTCCAAATTTAGGGGGGAAACAACTACATGTATTTTAAAATCCTACTAAATCTTTCATAAATCTATACTTCTCCATTTGGATGTGCTTATGCACACTGGAGCCCTCCAGGTGCACACCCATTAATGTGCTGAGCATGACGCTGGCCCCACAATATCCAACTACCCTTCCTGTCACTACAGGCTTCAACGCCCCTATATTACCACCATTCCTATGCAATGAACACAATTTTTTGATTCTCACTTGCAGAAGACACAGAATATGAAGTGTGTGACTCTAATCACACAAAATCTATCCACACACTTTTCATTTCAAAATTCATACTGCTGTCTGAAAGGGAGAGAGTGTGAGATGGGACAGCAAGTCTAAGACTAAGGCCCCCATAGGGTGCCTTACCAACCTTTGCTACCTTTGGAAAATAATGCACTGAATGGTGTATTTGAATACTTGAAAATCCTCATTGTAACATATGATGACCCCTCTCCAACTCTGTCTCTCCTGTGTTCTCTCCTCCCTCTGCCTTTGAAAAGTGAGACCATATTAACAGCAACACAGAAGCCTGCCTCGCCATATCAGGACACAGATGTCAACCTTTCCAGCTGGCAGCCAAGGCCTCAGAGTTTAACTCTTGAGTTGTCTGCAAAGTTATATTGTGGCAGGGTCAGCATGGCAGAGAGGGTGAACTTCTGGCCCCTTAGACTCTTTTTTGTCCTTATCAGTGGGAAAACTGCTAAGTATCTAATCTTATAATACATGTTCTAACAAAGTTCTCATTAACCTAGGGGCAAGACATACCAACAAGAGCCCTTCTTCATCTTGTGATTTGTGAATGAGGAAGAATGCAAACAAATGCATACCAGAGTTCAGGAGTTCAGTCAAAGACAGGGTACCAGGGTGGGAAAAATTAACAGCATTTTCCTAAATCAAACATGCATCCAAAGTATTTATCCTACACACAAACTTCATGCTCTCTGATGTCACAATGCAAGCCCACCAAATCACTGCAGAGCAGCCTCATTTAAACAAGTTATGAAAGCTTATCTTCCCCCACAATGGAAAATACCTGCAAATGAAGTGAAAATTATTAAAATGTTAAAATGTGCTGTCAGCTTGCAAACAATTATCTACTTAAACTTTTCATAAAGAAATCATTGTTACCTAGAAGGATTCTAAGCTGGAGTAGCTGAAGGAGGGAAATCGCTCTCTGCATGTGTGTCCTCACTAATGCCATGTGACAAGCAGGAAAGGGTTCTGTTTCAAAGACAATAATGATTGCAACTTCCCTTCTAAACAAGTCACACGTTTCACAACTTCAAAATACACTCCAATTATGATATCGTTTAACAACTAAGCAACAGAAGTTGCCCTCCAACAATGGATCACAATTAATGCTAAGGGTTCAACAAGGCTAAGGAAGCTACTTGTTCAGGTTACAAGCAAGCAACACTGCTGAGCTCTGCCATACTCCCAAAAACATGTCTAATAAGAGTGGAAGTATGGTCCAAAAATCACTTAAGCTGACTTGCTTTAAATTCCCATCTGTTAAACTCATAACAGCAGATACTATCTCTTGAGGTCTTTAAGCTTTGTGTTGTGACCTCTCTTTTCTGTAAAAACCCTCCCTGTCTCAGAAAAAGCCCAGTCCTTGCTTCCTCCCCACACCTCCTTACAGGGGCCCCCCACCAGCATCCCTGCATCTTCTGGCTCCAGACAGGACACAGTCTGGTGCCTCAAGGCCTCCCATAGGCCACACTTCCTTCTGTGTAGCCCTTTGGGTAGAACTGCTAATCCTTCTTATTAATTAATGAGATAATGGTGGTTAACTGGGTAGCAATATTAATGGTAACTATCTAGGAAACTTGAAACAAAATTATTTTAGCATTTTGGTTGTTGTCTGTAACCCCTCCAGCCCACACTCCCCCCCAGTATGTGGAACTATGTATTAAGAATTTTTGCAACATTTTGGTGCAGAACTGAGGAGGTCAAGAATGACTGATATATATCATATTTTAACATTTAGTTCCCTCCTTAAAGTTTTCTATTTTTCACATATATATCACTAACTAGAGATGGAAGTAAGGGCCTCTCCACAAACTACTAAAAAAGGAGGCGTAGAAATTGAGAGAACTAGAAATTGAGTAAGAAAGAAAAAGAGATGTAAACGAAAGCCAATCATAATGGGCACAGTTATTCCTCACTGCACTGAGCATGTCCCCGCACACTTGTCCTAGCATACCCTGCATTTTACAGGATGGTGTATCCTAGGAAGGTATACTGCACAAGGCTTGCTGGTTTTCATCTTGTTTTGCTTTGCTTTGTTTTGATGAATGCAATAACAAAGACAATATGGGGAATAGGTACCACCTGCCCAAGAATCATTGGGCATCTTTAATATTGTTGGGAATATGGAGCCCATTTTAGCACTATTTTTCCTTAATCTGTCACAATCTTTTTTTAAGCCTTTGGGGGAAAAAAGGAAAGGGTTTTCTATTAGCCAAGCTTTGCTGCAGCAGACGAGCACGCAGCTTTCATTCAGGGATTGTCAAAAACTTTCCAGTGTGCCCACTGCAATGCGGATGCCAACCAACGAATCAAAGGCATTCAGCAGCTAGACAAAGAGGGTCTGATGCCAACCTCGGTGCCACTGGCAACCATTATTGGCATCAAACACAGTGTCTGCCTTTTTTTTCCTCCTCGCCTGGCACTTCACAAACAAAATGGCGGTTCTTGTAGCAACGAAACAGCCGAAGCACAGCCCTCTGAATCAATAGCATCAGATGATTTTATGGACTTAAATGCAGTTACTCCCAAATCAGTCACCAAATTTTAGGTAAAGTGGGGCATATAATTTTATAAATAATCATATTTAATATGACCCTTTGCTAATGTAAAGCAAGAATAAAATGGACTGAATTGCGGTCAACCAGGCTATATGCATGGAAGAAACTGAGTAACAAAGACATTGAGCTTTTGAACAAAATGCTGCCCTATGATGCAAAAATCTAATAAACTACTTATCAAAAATGATTTCAAAATATATAAATTTTCCCCAAAAACTATATCAGATGCAGATGTAGCATTATACTTTGTGTCAAACTTCAGTAATTCTTTCCACATTTCAGAAAAGATGAGGCTGCTGGGGAAGGAGAAAGGGGTGTCTGGGTTGAACCAAGAAAGAAAGAGGGAGATAGAAAAGCAATGAGAAGTTGGTCAATAATGGAAGTTTAGAATCCATTCGTCTTTATTTCATCTTCCATTACAGATGAAGAATGTGATCTGTAAATAGCCAAGAGGACTATTGACATTTCTAGATCTGGAAATTGTCAATATATTGTAACATCACTCCACACTGCAATGCGGATGCCAACTAACAAATCACAGGCATCCTGAGCTAAACAAAGAGGGTCTGATGCCAATCCTGGTGCCAGTGGCAACCATCTTTGGCATTCTCTCTGTTCTTCCTCGTGTTTTAGTCCTAGTCCTTTATTAGGGGAGAAGGAAAAAAAAAGGGAGAAAATAATTTTGTTGTTCATTCTGCTCTAAACATTGTTTTTCTGATTTACTTTTTCTTTCATGTTTTCCTTTCTACTTTATCTAATATCTAAAGTGTGATTTCATGTACTTAGAGGAAAAATAAAAAGTTACGATGTGAGATGAACCACTCAGGGTGTTTACAGACTTATCTTTGAAAACCTTCTTTCTTTAATCAACTATGGTGCAAAATGACAGTCAAGTTGCAGCTCACTCATAAGATATAAATCATGAGGAAGAGAAGACACAAAAGCGCCAGGACGTGACTTTTTAAAGAAGGGCCACCAGATGTTAAGAGGACATGATGCAAAGGCAGGTGGCAAAGGGGACAGATGACGGCATGCACAGGGAAAATATCAAAAGTTTCTTTTTAAATATTGTATCAATGTTTTATCTGAAAATACAGTCTAGTCTCTAAGACTCAGCCCAAAACTTCCTGATTATCATGACCACTAGTATCATGTAAAGAAAAAACAAATTATGGTTTTATGTCTTTTCCTTTTTTTCTTTTTTCACTCTATCTTTCTAAATCCAAAGGATAGTCTCAATTGTCAGTTCAATAAAACTAAGAGATTTGGCTGCCTGCCCCAAGATAAATCTGCACGTAAGTCCACTTAGCGACTAACCACTAAGAGTTAAAGTGGGAGCATAACACAGATCTTCCCTCCCGAATAAAGAGCTGCATGACCCACTTTGCAAAACTTTCTCTTCTAGCCATGACTTTACAAAACAGTTACAGCATGGAGTCAATCCAACACACGCATGCACCCCACCTTAAAATGCCACCTTTTAGACAGCTTTCAATCAAATTGTCATGTGTTAGTGAGCTTTTATTTCAGAACATTAAGGAAGAAAATATATATTTCCCCACTCATCATTACTTAAATTTTAGTTCTGAACACAGGGAAATAGGAACTGTAACGCTTTGTTTGTCAAATGATGATGTGCAACACTGTTATTTAAAAATCAGAATAAGAATTTGGAGATGACACTCAAGCATACCTCCAGAACTAAATCAAGACAATGGGCACACAGTAAGTACTAGAGTAACTTCTGAGTCGTAAGAGTAATTTTCTTATTTCACTTGTCTGAATGACAATGAAGTACCCCAATTTATTAAACTCCACATTTGTATAGTAAGCATCGGATAACCGCCTGCCACCTGGCTATCTGCAGGCCGTCTTCTCTCCCACCAGGCCACGTTCAGAAATGACCCACCATCTGTGGCAGCCCAAACTTGAGGCTACTTGTGGTATGGTGCTCTCCTCTGTGGACTGTACCCTGACATACTGATGTGAAGAAGACAAAGTCAAAAGTCTCACCTAGTTAAGAAAAACATACTAAGAAAAAACAGAAATGACAAAGAAACATAGCTCATTAGCTCAGAGATCCTTGGCAACAACACGGCCTATTTTACACTGTCCAGACAACATTTCCAGCACTCTTTATCGAGGACTTTAAACACGATCCAGTATGCGGTCTCTGCATTCTTTCGACATTTATTTTAAAACAGTGTAACCAGTCCCCTTTCTGGTTTGCTCTGTGATACGCTATAAAGAAGGCTGTGACTTCTTCCTTGGGAAGCTTTATAAATTTGCATTCAAATAAACTGATAATAGAAAGTGTTTCCAAAGTCACTCTGGGAAAGTATTATAAATTATTTAAACAAGAGCTGTGTTGCATTAGATCTACAGTGAACACTGCACAATCAAGAGGAAGTGTTGATAGAAATATAAAAATTACATAAATCTAGACCTCAGTCAGATACATATTTTGATACTGACCAGTTTAGATAGTTTGTACTAGGAAATGATAATTTGACTTTTGGTGCAACCGCCACTAGATTCCTGAACAAAGTTCATCTACCTCATTAGGTAAGAGACTAGTCCAAAGATTATCAAACTAGTGCTTCGAGTACCACCAGTAAAGCTACCTTTTCATATTGTGGGGGAATGCAGCCTAGGACAGAAAATGGTGTGCAATAAACCGCATTTCTTAGACTACTCTGTATCTGTTTGTCCTGTTGGTCTTTCCCCAAATGCAGAAGCCTATCCAGGTAGCAAAGCTCCATGTCCAGTTTCATGGTTCCCACATGACTGTGGACATAGAGTACAACTGGGCACCCTAAGGTACCCAAAGGAGGAAAAGGACATCTGAAGGCCTCCAACACACTCTAGCCCAAGTCAGAGGTCTCGTATCTGGAGGTGCATGGGCAGGGTTTGCCGTGCTAGAAGAAAGAACAATCTGCTCCTACCTTGCTCCTGCACGTAGTATGCCAAAAACAAGTCAAGCTCCTTAACTGATACTGTGATATGGTGTGGCTGGACACAAAGTGCTGGGTTTGTGCAGTGTGGGGACTTCATGAGCCGCTCTCCATCGGTACTCTCCAAAGGGATGCCTTTGAACAGGATCACCATGACTAGATCCAGACGCCACACTTTGTCTGCCTGTCGCAGGCAGTCGATCCTCCTAATCTTACCCTTCTGGTCTGGATTGGATAAGACACAGCACGGGTGCTTCTTGCCAGTCACGGTAAGCACAAAGTCCTCCCGGTACTCCTGGCGGATATCTTTGCGCAGCTTGGCCAGCAGCCTGGATGCCCACTTCTGTTTGATTTCAGGCTTCTCACTGAGCAGCTCATCTTTGACTGCTCGTTCTTCATCCTTTGACATCCGTTTCTCGTGCTTTTTAAAGTACTTGCGTTTTCGAGCCTGCAGGTTGAACCAAGTATAGGCAATTGCACGGACATGTGGAAGAAGGGCCTCAATAAATGGGTGGAATTCATCCTATAGAAGATGGAGAAAGAAGAGGTATACAGTCAGTTTACTTTCCAATGCCAAGAAAACAAAGATGCAGACTACTCCCAGTTCAGCACAAGAAGTTATTAAAAACAAAACAAAATATTATTTTCTAATTTAAAATGAGCAAAACAGCAGTGCAACAAAAAAAAATAATAAAGTATACCCCCTCTCCATCAAAATTCACAAACTGATTCTCCCTCCTTCAGAGAAAATAAGGTATTTCTGCTCTTGTCCTATCCCCCTGGTTCCCAGCTCAATGCCATGCATCTACATCCTTTAAAATAAGGGGCATGGCACCAAATTTAATATTTAAATATTTGATTGACCAACTAGCACTATGCAGTACCATTTTACAAGGAGCACAGTGGGGTTTTTGTTTTGTTTTGGTTTGGTTTGGTTTTTAATCAGAGCAGAGCTTCTTAGAAGGCAGGAGCGATGCCACAGTTCATTTCTCTTTCTCTGTGGCACAGAAACACAAAGCATGTAGATGCTCACTGTAATGCCACACAGTTCCCGCTTTTGGAGCATGCTCTCAGCAAGAGGCTGCTGGTGGCACAAAGAGCATGCGCCATTAAACTTGATCCATTTTCTTATCAAACGTCCAACATTCCTACACTGAAACAGCACCATTCCAAGAGTGGTAACTAGAGAAACCGGTATACAGTGAGGGAAAGTGGGCAAAGAACACAGCTTGCCTATCAATGTTCTGAACACGAGGTTTCCACACTTTGAACAGTGCTTTCTCTCGCTGCACCACCAACATTAGCTTCCAGCATGCTCTCTCTCTCTCTCTCCCTCTCTCTCTTGCATTTTTAAACAGTTTTGAAAGTTGAAAACAAAATAACATGAATGTTCTTGCAGCACCTTTCCTACAGACTATGAAGCCCCACAGAGCCAGTTAATTTGTTAACCGATCACATGAGTATGGCAATTATTCAAACTCCTTAAAAATCAATCTAAGGCGAACAATGGAAAAAAAAAACCAGCAACTTGGCACCAACTTTCCATTCTTTGTTTCTCTGCATGCTGTGGCACGGTGACACCAGGAGTGCACCCTGGTCGGTCACTGCTTTTGTGGAATCCCTACGATTCATGTGCCACACAGATGGAACATGGGACAGGACTGTGGATATAGCCAGGCATGTGCGTGGGAGACCGCAAGCAGTTCAGCCATACAGCTTCCAATGTCCTATGAATTGAGTGCTTCACCTCGAGGCTCTGCATTTTTTCTGCCTGTTTTATCTCAGCCTTTTAAAGGGATGGGGCTGTCAGGAATTGCAGATCATCTCTACCTACAAATAGTTCAGGTTACTTCCACACAGAGTCAGCACTTCACTGCCTCCTTCCATACATAGAGCTGGCCATATATGCTCAGGCCTATGGCTGCTCAGAGAAAAAGAACAATATGACATGCATGCACACGATATGAATGCAGTGAGCCAAGAACTGATGAAAAGGAGAACTCCACCACGACCATTTTTCCAGTCATTGTGACTATAGTGTCATCCTAACCACAAATAAGTTTCTCTAATGGGTTATATCCTAGGCCAGAATTTACTCATTCACGTTACTTACTCTAAACTATATGGAGTAAATAGTCCAGCCGAGTGACTACTTTCGTAAGATAAAGATGATCGAAGTAAACTAATGACACTCCAACAAAGAAGCTGTCCCAGAATTCCATATCTCCATGAAAGCCTTTGTAAGATAAAATCCAAGGTCTGAGTCCAGAAGACTACAACATGCTAGCAGTTTGTAGTTCAGACCCAGAACAGGTATATGTCTCTCATAATCAATAACACGGTTATCAAGCGTTCTGACATATTGCCGACTAAGAATGACTCAAAATTTTAGAATACAGACTGCAGCTGATTACATCGCAGCATGAGCCATAGCCAAATGCCATGGAGGAAATTAAACCGATCAGTACTTTCCAGCAGAGATTTGAACAATTCGGTTACTATGTGAGCACATTAAAGGAGGCCATGGAAAGAGTTAAACCACAATCTGTTCTTTGTGTGGGAAGGCAGCCCTGCTCACAGCAACCACAGCCCATGAGAAGACATCCCTAGCCCCATACACTTTCTGATGCTACGCTTTTAGCTCCCACTGTAACTGTAAAAACTTGGTTCATCCCCTCCCCTAAAAGATCTATGCAAAAGGAAAGGCTGCCTGCTCAAGGAAATGTGAACTTGAGTGTGCTTTATGAACTCACTTCCTATGATCTGACTTTTACTGTGATTTACTGATATGATTTAAAAACATGTATCTATGCTTCTGTAAATGAAAAACTTAAGGATGCAGGGAATGGGTGAAGTGTTTTGTCCCGCTCCTTTTACTCTTACCACACTTTGTAAAATGCACCATTATTTAATGACTATTAAGCAATACAGAAACTCAGAAGTACTTATATACTTAAATACTATGTTCAGTGACATTTCATTTTCTTATATGGATGTCAAACATAACTTTTGATTAAATAATTTTGAGATTTAATACTCAATAATAAACATCATCTATCATATAACAAAATTTAAATTTTTAAACAATTGCATCATACCACTAGGACGATGATTTGAAAGTTGAATTTGGAAACTCCTAGTCAGTTGAAAAAACAAAACAACACTGTTATCTTGAGTTTGCTGTTACTGACAGGAAATATTGTTTTAAAATATAACTTTTTTATTGATAAACAGAAGGGGCAAACTTTCTCAGCCCACCAATTTGCCTTATTATCTTTTGGAACCTCCATATTATGCAGATTCAACTTTAAGTAGAGTACTTAGGTGAAAAGAAGACATTAGTGTCCCAAAATGATAATAAGTGGAGAAAAGCAATATGTCTAAATGTCATCTCCCATGTGTGACTGCTTTCTAAACCTGCACCGTAATATATTCTTAATAATTTTAAGTGACATGAATATGGAACATAGCTGTCCTCACATGGAAAAAAACAAACAGGGGTAAGGCATCCAAATATCCTAAGTAATGGATTATCACAATAACACTAAGAAATTCTCAAAACTATATTTTAAATCAGTGCATGAAAGTGATTTAACACTTAAAGTCTCTACTACCACAAGCTCACTCTTTCAGAATTTTCCTTAAAATACATTGATGTCCAGTGAGATCTTTTTTTCTTATAAAACTTCCTTGAGTTGAACTAAATTGATAAAATAGGTAGGCAAGTTAAATTCCAAATGTAAACATAAAAAAAATCTAATTTAGCAAGATTTATTTATTTTTCCTCACAGAAACAATGATTTCCATGAAAGGGTTGGAAAATTAGCCCAACAGAGCAACGGAAGACTAAATGCTGTGAGCTCCCTGAGCCTCATCACTACCTAACAATAAACCCTGAAAAACTATTAAAAGAACTTGAATGACAAGGAAAGGAAAACAGCATCATGCCAACTAAAGGTTATATTAAAGGCTTGTATGTAGATAAAATACAATATTAAAACATATAGATTTTCCTAATTTTCTTTTTATGCATAGTGACCTACAAATGCTGATTTCTGGTGGTACTACACCAAACCATTTTGCTAAACATCAAGTTTAATGGTAGCATCATTTAAATTAGGATTAAAAAAAAACCTAAATGCACGAATATAAAAATTAAGGTAATTCTTAAGAGTTTCTAACAAATTATCAATGTAATTTACTTTGTTTCTGTATCTTCAAAACAGGTTATGGGGCAGGCTGCTGTAACATAAAACTAAACTATTCATCTGATACAAAAGTAACACTTCTGTATACTCTCAGTTTTCCAATACCTTAGATTACCTACAAATCATAAGTGGTTGTTAATTGAGAATTCTAAAACCGTAACTTCTTCTCTGGTATAGGTCTTAAGTTCCAAAAACAGTGCTAACACATCAACCAAGATTTATACTGCTAAAATAACAAAGAATATATAGTCATCATCCTGAATTAATGTTGGTAAGTATATGTCCTTGAATAGAAACATGACAGTTGGATGATTGCGCAGTCTATGCCCCTAACATCCATGTGTCAGGACTCTGCAATAATAGTTTGAACATATACAAATTAAGATGGAGCTGGTGATTTTTCAATGCTTATTTAGGAGAGACTAAAAATCTAATGCAATTGCTAACAGTTTCCCAAAAACAAGTGTTGGAAACACAAATGTAGAGACACAGGATTATCCAGTCCTTTCCAGGTAAGAACAAGCCAGGCCATACTTTATGATGGGAAAGCTTACTTAAACCTGCTTCCTTTGAACACAATGTAGAAATAATAGAAACGGTCATAGTTTATCAGAAAGATAGGGGGAAAAAAAGAAAAGCCTGGTGATGAATAAGTAAAAGTAACTTTTACAACTACAGGCAATTTGTTATACCTGAGACAATCCCACCATGAGTTGCTATCATTCATAGCTTTTAAAACACAAATAACTTAACAACCCATTTTTTCAGTTTTGTTAAATTAAAGTGCACATTTAGTTGCTTAAAATAGCCATATCTAAGTTAATCATACTCAGATGCCAAACAAAATATAAACAATAAAAAATGTGTCAGCCAAAAAACTACAGGGCTGTGTCCAATCACTGAATGCCCCTTATCATTGTTTTCATCTTCATTCACAATTTATGAATGCCGCAGTCCTTTTGAATCACAATGGTTTCTAATTGTCATACAATTGAAATCTTAATTATTTGTTCATTATAAAAATGCATCATCATATTAGACAGAAAAAAAATTGACACAACCAAAACTAAGCAACATTTCTGTTTCATTTTTATGACAATCTCAACGAGAATTTTCGACTACCAATCTAGATTCATACTCTTGAAAGTTGAAGTAAACTGTCCCATAACTTTCAGGATTTAATTAACTGCTGCAAATAAGAATTCTGGACGAGGCAATTTAATTCGCCAGTTGGGTCAGTTCCTTGGGCATCCATGAAAGGATGAAAGCGCGCCCAGGTAGGTCTCTTGATCTAACCACTTTTTCATTTGGCCATCTGATTGAAAGGGATAGAAACTGATATTTTACCTCCTAACATTGTTCTTTAGGTGTTAGGGAAATTTTTCGAAGTTAAAAAATAAAAAGACCTCATTCTTCTTATATTACTTTATGCCTTGCGAGTTACGTCCAAATATCGTTAAATGAACAAGTCTCGCTTTTATAAAATAAACTTGCCCTAAAAGTCCTACTAAACTATTGTCAGCTTAAAGATCGCCACTGAGGTGAGGTTTCTGAAACCCCAAAGTGTGAGTCACTGCAGAACAGGACTTTAGGTCCCCAAATATGCAAAGGAATAGGTCCCCTGGACCACCACCTCAGACTGGCGGTGTCACCTGTCCACTGCAGGCAGCAGAGTCCGGAGGCGCTCAGCCTAACTCTCAGCCCCTTGCCCAAGATCCCCTCTATAACCGCTCCCAAGCCAGAGTCCACCCCACGCGCACCCGCCAGGGAGTGAGGGTGCCACCGCCACAGGCTCCAGGGGGCTGTACAGGGGCTCAGGGCCTCAGATCTCATCTCGCCCTGCCCATCCCAGCAGCTTCGCCCGCCCGAAGCCGGCTCTCCCCCACCTCGGCGCCTGGATGGGAGCATGCGGCAGCCGTGGTCCCACGCCGCCCCGCACAGCCCACCGCAACTTCAAGCCACTTCTCTGAGGGAGATCAGGGTGTGCCGAGGTTAGGCAAAGCCGTGGAGGATCTGCAGCACAAGAGCAAGAAGACACAACAAAGGCATCTGGGGCCAGAGAGAAAGCTCAGGAAGGCAACCAAGACAAGTACCTGAGTGAGACAGATGGGAGAATACATCATGACTTCGCCTTAAAACGCACTTTCCCGGAGATACCCAAGAAAATCTTCGAGAAGCAAGGATTTCATCTATTCATTTTACAGTTATCTGAGCCCAGCGATGCGATCAATCAGGACGGGATCTGCCGCCGGTTCACCGCAACTTCGCAGCAAACCCAGTCCTCCTTAAATAGCCAAAGATTCAAGTTCACTCGGCGTGCTAGATTTCCCGGGGTGAAATCCAATCTACACTTTTAACCCTCTTGCGGTCCACGCGCGCCGGCCGAGTTCTCGGAGGCCGCCGCTGGTGCAGGCTGCTAGTCACCCGGTTTAGGGGATTTGTTTTCTGCTTTGCAGTGTTGTTGTTGCTGTTGTTGGGATCTTGGGGTACGCGAGGGTTCGGTGTGGGTTGGATTGGGGTGGTGGTGAGTTGTGAAATGCTTTAAAAAAAAATAAAAAAAGGTGGGGAGGGGGGCGCAGGAGGCCGGGCGGCAGGGAAAACGAGGAGAATGTGTCAGCGCGCTGGGAAAGTTCAAGGTTACCGCCGCCAACACTGCAGCAGGATCCGGGAGTGGCGATCGCCGGCGAAACTTTGCCGCGAGCCGACCATGTGTGTGCGCGCGAGGGGGAGCGCAAGCGAGTGCGCGCGGGTGGCGGGGCGCGCGCCGGAGAGGGCCGGGTGGGGTGGGGGTGGGGGTGGGGGTGGGGGTGGAGGGTGGGGGAAGCAGGGAGAAGCCGGGGTGAGGGAGGGGGCGCAAGCGCGGAGCTCTCTGGCGAAAAGGGCTTTGCTGCGCTCCTGGCCCAAGGCACCGCCGCCCGCCCGCCCGCCCGCCCGCCGCGCCCCGCGTCTGACCCGCTGAGTGTGGACGCTGCTGCTGGTGCCGCTGCCCACAACCCACGGAAGGGATCAGAAGGACCTCCTGAAAAAAATCCCAAACGATAGATCCCGCTTGGCTGCAAACTCCTCTTTTCTGTTCTGGGCGCTTTTCCCCCTCCCTCTCTCGCTTTCTTTCCTTGAAAAACTTGCAAGTTGAAAGATTCACCGGTTCCACCCTCTGGACCCCGCTCGAGCTCTCTCCAAATCAGACTTAAGGATTGTTTTATTATTTAATTACACAATCACCGCTTTACTCCTCCTCCAGCAAACGCGCGTTCCTTTTGCACCAGCCTCTCCACACCCCCCGCCCCCCACCTTCCTCCTCCTCCTCCTGCGCGCCTCCCCCAGCCCTCTTGTCTCTCCCCCTCATTTGTTAAAGGTATCGGACCGGTGCCCTAGTACTGGAACTTTTTTTTTTTTTTTTCAAAAATAGCTCCTCTCTCTGCCACCCTTCGTGCACCCCTGAAAACCCGCCCAGGGAGAGGTATTTCACTGCTCGCTGCAGACGCTCAAGCCACGAGAACATTCTAATGGGAGAAACCCTGAGCCGGTCTGGGCCCGAGAAAGAAACCAATGGAAAATTCCCTCACACCCAGGCCGCCCCGAGCTGGGGCTAGGGCGCCGACTCTAGCACCCCAGGCGGCTGGAGGGAGAGGGCGGGGGACGGGAGTGAACTTGGCCTCCTAGAGTTAGAGCGAACCGGCGCGGCGGGGACGGGGGTGGGGCGCGGCGGGCAGCAAAGCCCGGAGCCCTCGCCGGCGAGCGGGGAGGGGCGCCCGGGTCGTGTACCCCCCACACCTCCGGGCCTCGCCGCGGCGGCCCGCCCTCCCCGGGCGCTCGGTGCACGTGGCCGCGCTCGGAGCGGGAAGGCCGCTCTGCTGCCACCGCTCGCCCCTCCTCTGCGCGCCCGGCCCCTCTCCTCCTCCTCCTCCTCCTCCTTCTCCTGCCGCGCTGGCCGCGTCCCAATCCCCACCCCCAGGGCCCGGGGCGCCGGCGGAAAGCGGCTCCTTTCCCGCGGGGGTGCACGCAGGGCGGGGCCGCGGCGCGCCCAGGGCCGCGGGCGGGAGCGCGCCGGGTGCGTGTGCGGCTGGGGCCCCTCCGAGGCCGCTCCCGCCGGCGCCCCGCCCCCCGCCGAGTGAATGAACTTGATTCCCGGGACCCGGGAGGCGGCCAGCCCGCACCCCCGTTCGCGCGGGCACTCTCTCCCACACACACACACACACACACACACACACACACACACACACACACAC
>CAJQZJ010031819.1:11531-26705 GCA_907164525.1 Lophiomys imhausi | reverse complement strand
CACACACACACACACACACACACACACACACACACACACACACACACCACCCCCCAAATTCCGGTTTTCCGCTAGTGGTGGGTGGGGAAGTGGAGGAATCAAAGGCTGCCCAGACAATGGAGAAAGAAAAGTGAGCGCCCGGGGCTCCGGGGCGACCTAGCTTGGGGCTGCCGAGCGTTTCCAGGTCCCCCGCGGGCCCCCGCTCCTACCCTGCGCCCTGTACTTTCCCCCCTCAACTTTCTCCGGGCCCTGGCGCTCCTGACCACCGTGCCCTCCCCCAGCGGACCTGAAAGAACCAGTGACTTTTTTCCTTCCCCAAGTGGAAGTTACCCACATCAAGCATTTCACAACGACACATCAAGAAAAGTAGGTTCAAGTCAACCATGAAATGGTCACTTTTTAACCCCGTCCTGTCCTCATTAGGGAAATGCTCAAACACAGTCCGTTTTCAAAAAGCGCTCTTAATGAGGCGAGCTTGCCAAGTCTACCAGCTGCAGCCCCTGTAAACCAAGAGCCCTGGTGAAGAAAGGCGCAGGGGGCGGGGAGGCGGGGAGGGCCGCGGGTCTAGGAGGACAGGTAAAGTCGGGGAAACTGTGAGAACCAGAGCGAGTTAACCCTTTAGGGCACGCGCGGCGGGGAGCAGCCTCCCTGCCCCTGTTAGGCAAATCCTCTAGTTAGCGTTCTGACAACGTTAATTTCCTTTGTACCGATCATTTCTTCTTCTTGAAAAGCTGGGAGAAAGTTGACAGTCTTTATAGATGAAAGGAGGTGACAGTCGGGGTTAATCCAAATAAATACTCCTCTCATAAATTTTAGGCAATCTCATCCTAACTATGAAGGAATTAAGGAAAGAAGGACGGAAGGAAATGTTAAAAACAAAAACCCCCGAACAATCCCAAAGCATCACCTTGTACTGACTGCATCCCTTTTCTCACCCTCACAAGATTCTGCGGGATGGGGCGGAGACACACCACTGATAATACCAGCTTTAACTACTGGAGTTTCCCTTTGAACAAATATTCAATTTAACTGGAGTTAATTTACCATAAAAGACATTCCCCTTGGCACGAATGCTCTCATGTCCTTGAACACACCTCTTTGAATGCCTGGACTCTTACAGAAGCCATTATTTGGGGTCTCTTTAAAAATCCAGCGCCCATCTCTCTGCTTCCCTCCCTTCCTCCCTCCCTCCCTCCTCACTACACCACCCCCAGCGAAATCCTGGCACCCAGAGAGCACTCTTTTCAGCCAGAGCCCAGAAACAGCCGTTGTCCCCTGGCAAAAGAGGCCCAGTGCTGGGCCCTAGGCAAGTGTCTCCAGACATCCCTACCTTTCCTCCCTTTATTAGTCTTCTTTCCCAACAGAATCCATTTCCTTTTGCCACTAAAACTAGGTTGTATCCAAAAGTTTCTCCCAAGCTTAAAAAAAGAAAAATGAAAATTTGACACCATTATTCAGAAGGATTCACAAAATCTGCAGAGCTCCAGGGCAGAGAAGCAGCGGCATACACAGGTAAGAACCCAGTCAGCCCGAGATTCCAGGCCTCCCAGGCCCATCCCCGAGAGGCTGTGCTCTCCTTCAGGTGTCCCATGTCTGTGTTTGTATAGTGCTGATGGCTGTGGTATATGCTGGTGGCCATAGGAGATGCTTTGTAGTTTGGGGTTTTGATTTGTTTCCAAGAGAACAGAAATGAAAGAAACAATAACAGTTGGGGTCTGGAAAACCAAAATGGTGTAAAGAATAGAGAGTAGCTATCTGGGAAAGAAGGGTTTGAGGGGTGCTGGCTGTGGAAGACTGACTTTCAAACCTTAGAGTCAGAGTCAGGAGGGCTGACAACTCATGAGCCCTAAACTCTGCTGCCTGCCCAATGCCCAGCTCACTGTAGGCCATCCCAGGAAGGACCCTAGGAGAATGCTCTTGGGAAATATGAGCTGGGACCTCTGCTTTCTCTGGATTCTCTTAGCACTTGTCAGCCTTCTTTCCTTTGAGAAACAACACTTTTCAATTCCAAGTAGAAGGATAGAAAGGATGGATTGTAAGGTATATGTGTTTTATAAGAGTAGGTTTCAAGTCTCTCTGAAAAGTTTCTGATGCTGTCAAAATGGGCCAAAATCCCAGACTTTGGTCCTTGCCTCTCCTAAACCCTCTGTCCACCCTTTCTTGCACTAGGGGCTGTGAAAGGCCACCTACATTAATCTCAGAACCTGCCTGTGAACTCTCAGCAAAAGGGAGAACTGTTGCCATATTCTAATGATCTCTTCTTTGGACTATGTCTGCTGCCACATTAGGGGAAGGTATCTGTTTGGACAGAAAGTTTATTGATTTCTAAAAGAAAAGTCAGGGTTTACAGTAGGTTTTCAAAAACTAACTGTATATTAAAAGTATGCGTTGCCACCCAGTTTGAGTTTTTCTCTGACCTCTAAGGAGGAGTTTGATATCTCAGGTATCTATCTCCTGATACCAATTTTTGTTTTATTTCTTTAATCTTTCTTCTTCTTAAAGAAACTGCAGAGACAGATTGCAAAGCCTGAGCAATTTCAAGCAAGGTTTCTCCGAGCTTAACAAAGCTGTCATTTTCAATGTATACCACTACTTTTATTTTTTATCTCTTTCATGTGATTTGTGGGGAGGTTCAACAATCCCTCTAGCTGCATGGCCAATATCAATGTTTAAAAACTAAATACAAAAGAGACAGGTGACCTTCTGACCCCCAGGAAGCAAGCTTGCAGAACTGCAGGTGTCCACTGTGTCATACCCTGGGACCTTTCTTTCCTCCAAGTGTAGCCTAGAAAACAGATTTATATCCAGCAGTCATAACACCAAAACCCTCCCCCAAAAAATGCATATATAAACAGCCAGCAAGTGCTAAGACTGCCTGTGCATGACGGGAACTGCAGAATCATGCCCAGCTATCTGAGCCCGTAAACTACTACTGTCAAATTAGGGGAGCAATTTTTCCCCACTGGAGAATTCACAACTGGTTAGTTTCCCCACCTACTGCTAGTCCTTTTCTTTTCAACTGAAATGAATAAATAACCCTAGACTTTTCTTCCCTCCTCTGGGAGCTGTTTGGTCTCCCCTGAGGACAAAACTAAGTGAGAAAAAATGACGTTGTTAATAATGCCGCTGCTGAAATGCCTGTACTTAACTATTAAAAAGAAATCCCACTAAGCATGTCTGCATCCGGGACACAGTTGCAGGCTACAACTCTGAGTGTGAACAAGGATGGGTCCAGAGGCCTCCATGAAAGTTCACTGGTTGCAGTTTCTCTACAGAGATGAATCCAGTTCAACAAGAAACTCTCAACTTGGAAAGTATTTGCTCCCGGGCTACAGAATCAGCATCTGGCCTGCAACTTTTGTCTGATTTATTTTGAACTTTCAAAATTTCTGTCACAGTTGCCTGGCTTTGAGCACAGCACTACAGAGGTTGCATACACAGTGGTGTCTTCTTGGCTGATGCTACAATATAGTCTTGACCTTTTCAAGACAGATTACCTTTAAAGCCAAACTGCATCATTTTGTCTGGATGAGTATTCTTGCAGTTCATCTGCAAATATGCTGTGACCTGTAAAGACAGACATTCAGAAAGGTCTGTCTAAAACACCCAAGTAATCTTTACTCTGTAGTATAAGAGGTGGCCAAAGACCATCTTAAATCTCTGTAGCCCTTTCCCTGGTTCTCCTTTGAAAAGCTGCTGTTCTATTTCAAAATCAAAATAATGCACAATAAGGGCATTTTCTCACTTAAGTTTCTAATGAAAATGTAAGAAGCAAAACGAGAACACAACAGGGCCTAAACAAAAAATACATTCAGAAAAAATATCTCTGAATGTACCTGACCTATTTAAAGAACACAAGCTAGTGAATTTAAAAGCAATGAACACCATCAAATTAAGTGATGCTACATGATCAAAGTCAAAATTACGGATGTGTGTGACATCACATCCTCTCAAAATTATGCTGCTGCTCAATTTGACCATATTAAAACTAAATGGATGCCGATGTTGTCTGAAGAATAAAAGGAATTTATTTTGCACATCAAACAATGAATCTGTCACCATTTATTGTATGAAACACTCAGCTATCAATTTCCTGTTAAAATAGCTTTCAACAATACTCGGTTTTAAAATTCATCAGGGCCAGTAAAAACCTTTGCCCAGTGCACAAGAATGCAGCCCTGACCACGGACGATAATTACCATTTTAATACTTTTATTGCCCAAGCGCTTTTTCCTGTGCTTGCCATCACTAGGCAGGAATCTGCAGTATATTGTGTCAGTGAGCTGGAGTGTTTGACCTTTGACCACATATGATATAATAGGGACTTTTCAGCGCTGGCGTTCTCTCCATCCCTCATGCCATTAAATAAAAACATTAAACCTCAAGTGTAAAACTGGAAACCACAACGTTTTTGCGTTTCACAACCCTTTGCAGTTTTTACTTAAGCTGCCCGAAGGTCAGCCTGTAGCTTCACAACACACTTCCCAGTACAGTAAATGCACGGGGAAGTCACTCGTTCTGATTTTGATTAAATCTCCAGCCCCTCCTCACGTGCACACATGCACCCTGCTTATTTACACGTGCATTCTTTCTAACCGCAGAAGCATGCGTGTATGACTTTCTGGACTTATTCCACTTTAGGGCTGATTTAAATGTCTGTTCAAATATGGGTTCAAAAGTTAACGCCCAGCCCACCCCCCTACTCCCGTTGGAAGTTATAGTTGCAAAGGAGGGTGCAATAAGACCCGTTCAAAGAAAGTCAGTTAATCTTGTGTATTTTGGCG
The DNA here is from genome assembly GCA_907164525.1 of Lophiomys imhausi. NCBI lineage: Eukaryota > Metazoa > Chordata > Mammalia > Rodentia > Muridae > Lophiomys > Lophiomys imhausi. The sequence goes on along the minus strand of CAJQZJ010031819.1, from coordinate 21,921 downwards.
CCTTTTCCCTGCCAGCTACTGTACTTGAGGGCTAAGGAAAACCTGGAGATCTTGTCTGTCCTGTCTCAAGTTCAATGGTAGTTCTTCCAACCAGGGGAGGAAGATGGCCATGTTCACAGCCCTAATAATAATTCAGATCACGCCACCTCGGCATCTTGTGTCAAAGTCGAAACTGGCTTCCCCGCCCCCTTTAACCTGAAAGCTGCCAAGTCCTCACACACTCCGCATTCAACCACAACTTAATGGATGGGATATTGTGCATTAAAATGTGTCCCAGACTCACTGTCGAAGAGGATAAGGGAGAAGGCAGACCCACAGACAAGCACACGCAGATTTAGGCAGAGGGGGGATCTTAGGCTAGGGCAGAAGACGCATTAACAGGAGCAGGAAGAAATCCATCATAATCCTTTTTTTTTTATGAGTTGGGGTTGCTGCAGAGAGAAGGGCTAACAATTCCTTGCTTAAACGGCGTGTGGATGAGCGAGCTAGATTTTAGAATGACAGCAATTTTAAAAGCTCTTAACACACCAATGGGAGCTAAGTAAAACTTTTTGCATTTGAAAACACATTTTAAATAAGAATATGGAACAAAGTGGAACCTTACGGTAATGTGCTTTTATTTAAAAAAATATATGGGCAACTAAGTATTTGTAATTTTTTATGCAACATCAAAGGAAGAAGGGGAGAAAGTAGATCCAGAACCAGGTAGGGGTCGGGGTGCCGGATTCCAGTTTGGGTTTTAGTGTAATTCACTGTTTACCGCCGAGTATTAAAGCTGCCAACGCTTAGAAAATACGTATTCGTATTAGTTCTGAAAACTCAACACTGTTGTCCAATCTTTAAAGCAAAAAATACGACACCGAGAAAAGGAGTAAAACAGTCGCTTTACACACAGGGACAGGAAATATAATTGTGTGCGTTGGGTTAAGAGGGAGGTTGCAAAGGACGAACACGAAACACAAACAAGACCACTCATTCGAAAGCCACATACCGTCGCACTGCACTAAACAAAACAGATCTTGAATCTGGACAGACCCCTGGGCCGCTGACTTCGCGTGTCTCAGGTGGAAATATGTGGTTGTTTTTGTGTCTCTTTTTGTGTTTAGGGTTTTGTTTATGTTTTTCGGGGGGAGAGGATGGTTTTTGGTTGGGTTTTTTGTGTGTGTGTGTGTGTTGTTGTTGGGTTTTTTATTTTGTTTTAAGCAATCCTGGCGTACTCTGGTAGTGTTTAAAATTATTTCTGCACTGCCACACTTCCTGGCCCAGGAAGAAAAGCAGGTTGAAGTGAAGTCTGGCAGCAAGCTACCCTCGGCGTGGAAACACAGCTCCCGTTGCTCGCCCCGGCGGAAGACTCTCCGCCAACTCCCACGCCGCTTAGGGTGTGTGCGTGCGTGTGTGCGTGCGTGCGTGCGTGCTCCAGAGCGCACGGTCTCGCGCGGGCCTCGCCGCGTTGGGATTGGCCTGGCCCGCGCCACCCAGGCCTCCCGCCCCGCAGCCCCGCCCCGCCCCGCCGGCCCGGGCGCGGGAAGCCGCTCTTCGCTTCCGCCCGGAGGCGGGAAGGCGCGGGGAGGAGGAGCCGGGGAGGGCGGGGCCTGCGCAGTGGAGGGCGGGGCCTGCGCAGCGGGAGGGCGGGGCTCCACTGGGTTGTGGAGCGGCGGACACGCCCGGCCTAAAGCCACACTGACTGTGGGTTCCTTGCGGTTCCCCGCCACGTGGCCGACGCTGCTGCAGCCCCAGCCTAGCTGGCTTCGGTGCAGACAGAAACCGAGAGGCCCCTCCACGGCCTTTGCTTTCAAGCGCTCAGACTTGGGTGTGCTTAGATGCTGTGAGACTTTGGCAGAGAGAAAGCTGAGAACTCCAACCCCTGGTATCTATAGAGGACATTGGGTAGTTCTTTAACGTTCACAAGTAAACCTATTTTAATTAGTAGTTTTGAAAGTTAAATATATGGGGCAAGGAATGCCTGTATTTAAAGTATTCCATTATTTTCATTTAAGTATACTTTTGTACTTGCATGGTCAACACTTAAGGATCAAGCAAAGTCGGTATAAAATTGTGCTTGAAAAATGAAAGGCTTTAAAGGTAAAAGTATAACATTATTCCCAAATTCTTTTAGTTACTAACCCACGTGTGTTTGGAGATTTTATTATAGGGATCATAATTATGTAATTGCTCAACAGGCAACAATAGCTTCAAATAGCCTCTAAAAACCCTGTTCAATTATATGATTACCAGTGAGACCAAAACATCCCCAATGAATTGTTCTTATCTCTACTAAACGTGAACATGTCGGTATTTCAATCCCCATTATGTTTAATTCTGATGAACTTAAACAACAGGATTTGCAGTCCCTACACTATACACTGTAAATAATGAAGACCTTTTGCCTGATTACAAAAACCATCATCTTCTCATACACACATGAACATATATAGATGGTATTTGACTGTTCATGTATGATATACATATCAATTTTCAGTCCTAAGATTATTGATCCTAAAAAAAAAAGGATCAGCCACCCATTTTAGAAAATGCACCATTTAAAAATGGACTGTTAGCTGCAAGTTTAACAGTTCCCAATATCCTCTCCTCAAGCAGTAACATTCTGATGTATATGTTTATATAGCTACATAGTTGTTAGTAAGGGAGATGAACAACTAGCAAAGAGGATGGAATGCATCATCACCAACACACTCAGCTCTAACTTCTGAGAGAAATTTTTCCTTTCAAGATCTGTCTTGCTCCCTATTAAGTGACTGCCACCACTTAGCAATGTGGCCATAATTCACTGTATACTGGCAGTCAATTCAAGTGAGCTACAAACAAATTGCTCTGCATTCTAGGAACTACTGATGGTAGTTTTGTGGTCAAAACTACTGATGGTAGTTTTGTGCTTGGAAGCATTCCAGACCAAATATACAATGTGAAAATTTCAATGAGCTAAATGCAAAATTATATAAAGCATGGGACAGTGTTTTAGACAGGAGGGTTACCACCATTCTTCCACTTGTGTCACAGGAGGTATCTCAACATCTATCTCATGCAAAGAAGAAATGACATTATAGGAAGAATCTAATTTTGTTTAGGAAATATTTAAGATAAAAAAAGAGGAAACAAATAAAGGGGGAGAAATGCTCCCCATTGTTATTATGACACGGTAGGATCTAGAGCTGGTGTTGCCTGTAGATTTCTTCCTAAGTGTGTTCTTTAGTGATAAAATGTACCCTTGCATGTCATGTTCAGGCTTTCATAGGGCATCTTTTTCTGTCGGCATGTCATTCCTTTCTTTGGACATGTGGTGGTTATAGGAATATTTGCAGATCACTCTTCTCCCTGTCAAATATGCACATAGCATCCTGAGATGATGCTCCAAATTTGCAAAATAAGGAGATACATTTTCAAGTGTGTCATACAGAAATCTGTCTTACAGATTTCTATTCACTTCAGTATACTGTTGATCAATCCTTCAAATGGCAAGTGATCATCTTTTGATCTACATGGCTGATATTTTGGGGTTTTATAGTTAGAAGTGCAAATAAGGAATGCTTTAGTGTAGGGGTTTCTTTTTAAATGTTCTTAATTGAAAACCTTTCCAAGAATATAATTAATATTTAATATATGCTTATATTCATGTTTTAGAAGTTGAAATTATTGATTTTTTAAAAAATCACTGTCCAGTGGCCAGTGCTGCTTGGTCACTTTGGACCTAGGGATCATTTTGCTAAATTACAGACAACTCATTCCATAGAACATACTGGAAGCTTCTAACAAGTTTTCACTTTAGATTTTTCTGGTTCTTTTGAAAGCCAGATAACTGGTAATACAGTTTCTGTATGTTTTCTTCAAAGTAAGTTTTTAATGTGCTAGCAACATCTGTGTGTTTATCCCTGAGAATAATTGCTAATTATTTCCCAAAGCCATGCATTATTACAAAGCTTTATGTCATAATTGAAGTAATTCCTCTGCCCCATCTAAACCAGTAATTTTCAGTCATTGCTCCAGAGGTGTTTATTTTGTCTTTTCTATTTCTCAAAATTACAGGAAGCATATTTTCATTATTTTATAATAGTAAAGGGAATATACTAATTTATTATTATATGTAGCCTTTCGTTTCACCAAAAATTACTTGAGCTTAATGCATTTAATAAAGTTAATGGAATATTTAGTACTTAATGCTAAATCAAATATATATCATTTTAGAAATAAGTGGATAATTATTTGGAATTTATATAAAATCTTAGAATTATATTTTATATAAATCCTAGAACTCTAAAATATATTTATTATTGCCTGTAGACAATATTTTCAATTACTTCTTTGTTTTAAAAAAAAAATATTTAGAGGGACTTAGACCTGGACATTTACAAATTGCCAGATTTAAGCTTTTTTTTTTTTTTTTAGAGTTAATAGACAAGCAGGAGCTGTCTGTCCAGGTCTTATCAAGTAGAAGAGAATGCATATCACATGTGCTGCCCTGTGAGAGGAAAAATCAAACCAAGCATAAGTGTCACAGTGTCTAGTAACATTTTAGTTTTCATAGTTTATGGCAAATTTTAGCTATATCCTGTGATGTCTCTTCTATAGACACTGGTTGTAAAAACAGTGTCTTTCACATAAGAAATAGTTACACATCTTTCAGAATTATATCTGCAAAGAACTTCAAGACATTTCCGTAGAAGTTCTTGCAGTGAAGTTGAAACGCCACACTGCCCAGGAAATACTGAGTCATTTTGTAACCACTGAGAGTGTGGGTGCAAAAATAAATATCTACATGCAGTGTTCTTTCTTCCACTAACTGCACACTGCACCTGTGCACACATTGATCTGATGACATCTGCTAACACAATAAATCTCAAGTGGTTTGTGGTGTCATCAAAAACCTGAGATGCTGGTATGGCTCACAGCCTTACTTGCCAACTCTAAGCTATGGCCTTGTTAAATTTCACAGGCTAAACAAAGACCAACTAGGGCTCATTCCACACACTTCAAGAGCACGTTAAGGCAGTTAAAAAAAAAAAAAGAGGCCTATAAATTATGACTCAATATGTGAAAAATTTGCTTTGAGATTCAACAGTGGTAAATCAGTGTCTTCTGGCTTCAAAAAAATGTATGGCAATTGTTAAAAATTCTCTATTTAAAGTATCAATCATTTCTTAGCCTATTTGTGTTTTTTAAGATTTCCTTCAAAACATGATAAATCTTCATATCTTGTTTATGCTTTCATATAACTACCATTTTAACCATCAAAATGCCCATAAGAAGAGGGAATAGATTTGAATCTGTTTTGCTGTAATGATGATCAAATTGAGCAAAGGAAAATGAAAAGCTTTCTCAATTTTTTTTCCAGATTATTTTATGCCATATGTAAGATTTCTGAGACAACTAACTAAATTACTAAGGTATTTTTCGTTGGTTTTTTTTTTCATCATTTCCCCCAAAACAAACAAAAAACAGAATTGTCTGGCAGTCCAAATACTAATAAGTCAACAGGGTACAAGGAGATACTAGACATTCTATTATCCTTAATTGTTGGCCTGGCAGGCACGGTCCTGTCCTGCCTTGTGCACAGTGAGCCACTTATAGTAAAGTCAGTATCAAGTTCCTTGTATCCAAAACTTGTAGTCAGTTATGCCAATGTCACAGATTCCTAGTGTCATTTCTAGAGCATGTTGGTGTCATTTCAACCTGCCCATTGCTTAATAAGATTAAACACCACACTTTGTGTCTTTATTCCATAGCTCAGAATGGGTAGATGCAACCAGAAGAAAGCATAGGAAGAATGGACCCCTGCAGGCATGACCTTCGTATGACCTTCCTGCTTACATGGCCCAAGTCCTTGCTGAACACTGGGATAAGTGAAGGGACAGGCTTTGGAAGGCGTCTCCATTTATGATACAAAGGGCTTGGTGTAAATATTCTCTTTTCCAATTTTGGTTAGAAAGGAGTCAAGTTCACATGGGGTCGTCTGAAAACCTTCAGAGACTCATAAAGAATAACCCATGGTTTTTTGCTCATTTACAGGCAGTGGGTATGAGTTTGTGGAATGAAAACAGTCTTAATAGAAACCAAAGACAGTTTTAATTAGGGACAATAAGTCAGCTGCTCTTCCTCCCCCAGCCCCTTCCCTGGCCCAGTGAAACAAAACCAAATCCTCTACTATATTCAGAAGCCAAACCAATAACATTGGGATACTAATATTTTTGATACTACTAGACTACATGTTATGGAAAATTGTTTGTTTGTTTGGTTGGTTGGTTGGTTTCTTGGTTTGTTTGTAGTTTTGTTTGTCTTTTTGTTTTTATGGACACCACAAAGGAACAGAGAGGAGCGGTGTGAAATGCTGAACTGCAGTATACAGGCTAACCAAGTAGGTGACAAGTGGTGGCAGCTTCCTTCAACTAAGGGTTCCATGATGATCCACATGCAATACATAGCTGGGGAGAAATACGATCTTCAATAACACCTTGGTCCATTCCTCCTTCAGTCTTTCTAATCTCACCCTCCATTACCCTTCTTATTTCTTTTACCATTGTGTTAAAAAATACTATTATAAAAAAAGGAATAGAGACACGTTGCACACATTATCAACAAGATAAAAAAGGCATCCAATTATAATCCTATAACATAAAACTGTTTCACTTGGGCAGATTTCCAACACGTGCTTTTATGGATAGTATTTGCTATTTACAAACTTAAGGTGGACAGAATTTTGTAACTTTTCCATTTAGTTTTCTGTTTGCATTGCTATGACTGGTGCATGCTTACAAAAAGAAATGCACAGAATCTAGAATGTAGTTTTGAGACTTCAAAATAAGAGACTAAGAAACAAAACTAGCAACTCCTCCACCCAGGGGCAAGGCTGTTGTTCCTATTAGAATTAATTGTTAAATTTTAAAATAAAGCCTGCAGATTTTACATATAAATCTAGACATACTAACACCCTTGAAAATGGGGTGGTGACTATCTGTCCGAGCTAGTACTGCTCAGAACCAAGAAGCTGCAGCAGAACGTCTACTGGCTCAGGGACCGTATATGTTCTTCTTAGTCCCCATTGGTCCTGGTCCCATTACAGTGTCCCATTTTCCTCTTCTATATGACAATGTGAGAGCTACCTGGCTAGCCTAAGATTGCTAAGCTGGTTAGTAACAATGCCAGCATCACATAGGAGAGTTCCTGACCCTGAGCCACTCACTGCTCAGTATGTAGCTCAGGGAATTTGAGCACATGAATCCTGAGTACTAATGTGCAGCCTCACCAGAGTGACCACAGCCACAAGGTATTTCACAGAAAAAAAAAATGTCACTTACCACCTCTTGAGCTTCTGGTCATAATTCATGGTAAATATTCATAGACAGTGACCCCACAAACCATGGCCAGCACACAATAGGGCCTTTCCTTTCTCTTATTAAACACTGAAGAACAGTAGTTGTATGAGGACACTCACTTAATGGGTATGACACTACACCTTCTCTAAGTGATTCAGGAAGCACCTAATGGAAAATTTTAATACTTTGTAACAGTCCTGTCACATAGAAATAATAGGCCAACATTCTTGTAGACAATCCCTATCCAAGAAAATATGAACTAGCCCAACCCTCTATAGAGGGATTTTCTGGGCTCTAAACCAGGACACATGGTACAACCAAGAATTTTTTTAAATGGACTTAAGATTTGAAGAATTTTACATAGTTTCTTGTTGGTGGTGTTTGTTTATTTGTTTGGGATTTTTTGTTTGTTTGTTTTTAATCAGTCAGCAATAGATGAATTCAAATTAGCTTTAGTGACAATCACTGCTACCTCATAGCCACAATTAAAACATCCCCTATAGTTCACATTTGCTTGTTCAGAAGGGAGGCCTATTTTCTTCATGTTGGTACCCAGTGTCCTCCAGTGGACCTGAGGATACACATCCAACATCAGGAGCCAACTCTAAATAATTGAGAAGCTCATACATTATGTATGTGCTGAGGCTATGGTTACCTTCTTGGCCAGTGATGGGCAGTTCCATGTCCTACCAAGCTCCAGACAGATCAGTCTCAGAGGCCCCTGCTTTTGCAGTGTGAACTCTGTACCACAGCCAGATCAGATCCTCTGTACCCTTTCCCTGTGGCCTGAATAGGCAGGCTTATTGGGAATCATTTTAAGTAATGCCTACAAACTGATCTTTTCCTCCTCTGTGGTCCTTTTAGGCCAACAGCAGCACTTTCATTAAGCAAGGTCTCCCTAGGGCAATAGTTTTCCCAATCGTGAGTTGAAAGGAGTGTTGTGACAAGGGATAGTAATTACCATTTTCTCAAGTCTAACCCCCATCTCTGCTCTGTGATGGGCATATTACATTGATTATCTCAGTTATTTCAGAGGGGAGAAGCCTGAGGCTTAGAGAAGTTAGCTAGCCCACTGCAGGTCACTTCTAGCAGCCAAGTCTGATGAAATGAATAACCCCCATGACAGGGCAGACTGCACCACTGGAGACGGGTGGTCCAGATCTAAAGTGCCTTTGGATGCTGTGCACATGCCTTGGAGAGAATTTATCACTCTTCTTTTACAATTATCTTTAGGACCCCAGGCAAATTCTTTCAAACTTTGTCAATGGAGTAGATCTTCCTTCTTTGAATGTGGATTGGGGTTTTGGATATAGACATTATTCATTCGTTACCCTGTGGTGTTTAAGGAACTTATCCAGCTGGGTAAACCAGTTTGGTTCTAAAACAAACATGATACAATGTAACAAGATTATTATTCCATTCTCTGGTATGTTCTGAAGTGAGAGAATAAGGCTTTCAACTTTGACTTAGGGGCCCTGACATTTGGGGGTTCAGATTCTGACTTAGCCACCAAAGCTATGTGATTCTGGGCATGGTATGTCATAGGACTTAGCCATGTTCCCTGATCGTCAAACAGAACATAACAAAAGAATATTTTCCTTAGTGTGGTAGTTTGGGGATCAAGTTTTTTCATTTGTCAAAATTCTTAAGATCCTTTTAGAAGAATATTTTTATATTTTATTACTTAAATAAATATTTCCTAAACCCATCTGTCCCCACCCTTCCAATGTGAGAGAGATGGTAAACAAGAGTTGATAAGATATGTGACAATGACCAGACCATAGACTGCAAGATAGAGGACTGCGGACCCACTGGGCCTACCAAAGAGCTTTCATCTGCAATAATAGTAAGAGGGCTCTCACTAGAGCCCGGTCCACATGGGCAGGGGTTTGAAGGAGGCTGTTCTGGAGTTAGAAGTCTGCCATTGTGGGCAGACTTTTTTCATGTCACTCCCAGGTTGTCTTTTAGAAGGTAAGACATTTTGCAGCATCTTGAGCAAGTACCCTTTGTAACCAATTTAGTGTTCCTGGCCCGTGTCATGTTGTGTGCTTAGGGACAGAATGGTGTACTGCAAACAAAAACCGTGTCCAAAAGCTGAGGTTAGTAATGACATGAAATGGTGGGGCCACATGACAAGAGCTGGGATAATCTCAGAAGTACTGATACAGTGCTGGCCACTGATTGAAAAAGATATTTCTAGGGGACAAAGGACTACCTACTATGTCTGGAAGAGATCCTATGAACAAAAAACATGATACCCTTGCCTACAGTGAAGAGACCTTGGATGGAGAGGATATGGGAAGGAAAGTACAGATGGAGCCAATAGAAATTTGGAGTGTGTATGCTCTTTTTCTGGGAGCATTGACTTCCCAGCTCTTTAGTTGGGTCAGGAACATGACCTGAGAATTCCAGAAACCTGGCCGAAAGGCATTTAGCAAAAGAAGGTAAATGGGACTGTGCAGCTCTTCATAAAACAAAATGGATCAAAGGTCATAAGGAGGAAAGGGGAGAAGCAGGCAGGAGGGAGAGCTTGAGCAGTGATCTAGAAGTGTTCTTTAGGCCTTTGCTTTCTAAAACAGCCTGTGCTCCCTCTCATCTTACAACTGCCTAAGCACCCTCTGCATTTAGTTCTCCTGGAAATCCGGTTCTCAGGCCCAGTGTTGTCTCCATCCATTGTCCACATGAGAAAATCGGGATAATGAAAGAGCAAATTCCTTAGCCAACAGCTTCTGTCAGTGGCAAGAGATGAACCTATGCTGTGTAGTCCTAGTATCTTGGCTCTTACCACATGAAACCTTTCTTCACCACCATATAACCTGTTCCCTTCCACCAGCCACCACCCACCAGAGCACCTTGGTTAGGCTTTGAAATCTCCCCTTCCTTTAGGACCCATAAGTCCCTGTCTGGGAAGTGGAATTGTGAGCAGCTTTGGTATAACCTGGATAAACAGATGAATAAAACTGATCAGGACCATACACACACACACACACACACACACACACACACACACACACACATACACACACACACACACACACACACACACACACACACACACACACACA
>CAJQZJ010031819.1:0-11521 GCA_907164525.1 Lophiomys imhausi | reverse complement strand
CACACACACACACACACACACACACACACACACACACACACACACACGAGGTGAGGAGGTGAGACTTGGCCAAAATCTTTGGATCCCTAAAGAGTAAGTGCTGGGTGACTGCCCTTGTCTCCCATTCTGTGCTTCAAGATCAGGATAGTGGGGGCTGGGGAGATAGCTCCATCCATGAAGTGCTTGCCTTATGAGTCTTATCCCCAGAACCCACATTAAAATTTTAAAAGCTGTATGCTGTGGCTGCTGGTCATAATTCCAGGGGAGGTGAAGTTAGGCAAATGCCTTTTGGCCACCTTACCCAACTTGGTGAGTTCCAGGTCGCTAAGAGTTAACTTCAAATGTTAACTTATCACTAAGGTAGATATTGAGAAATGACACCCAGGGTTGTCTTCAGGGACACTCATATGTACATGAGCACATGTATATACATAAGCATGCACGTGTGTGCGTGTGTGCTCACACACACACACACACACACACACACACACAAAATCTGGGGGTAGGGAGAGCTAAGTCTATAGAAGGCCTGAAATTCCAACAATTCAAGAGACTTAGTCAGGAGAATTGCCAATTCAAGGCCTGTCTGTATTGCAGAATAAGTTCAAAGCCACCATGAACAACATAGGTCCCATTTCTAAATAAAAGGTTCCAGATGGGCTGAAGATATAATTCAGCACTAGAGTATTTGCCTAGCATGTACTCAGCCCTAGGTTCAATTTGCCAACACCACAATAAATGAATAAACTGATTATGTAAGTGGATAAGTGCTAAATGGCTATGCAGTCCTTCAAGAAAACATTACATAACAAGGAAGGAGTCATCTTGTGTTTAATATGCACAGTATGAATTTTGAGAGTATTGCTCAGAGGATCACCCTTTCCCTATTATCCATGCTAAGAAAAGGGGAACTTGAGTAAGTGGTACACTTCTGTGATCCCAGCACTGAGGAGGCTGAGTTACAAGGACAGAGTTAGAAGCCTGCCTAGGCTACATGAGCAGACCCTGTCAGGAAGCAGGAAAAAAAAAAAAAAGAGGAAGGGAAAAAAAAAAAGAAATGGAAGATTGCTAATGATCCAGAAACCACGTCCTGCTCTCTGACAATTGTTACACTCAACTTTCTCCCCAAAGATAACTACTCTCCTTACTTCTAATAGTGCAATGTTACACTGCCTGCTTTCAAACTTACATATAAGAGGAAGCATGCAGTGGCTCCCTTTTATGTCTGAATTATTGTATTCAGTACTTTATGTGAGACTCCCTCCTGCCATTGCTGACAACAGACCCCCTCCAACAGTGTATGTGAAATTCTATTGTATATGTATACACAATTTGTTCTACACTTGACAGCCTCTGGATCATTTCCAAGTTGGGTCCAATATCAATAACAATGATGTGAACCTTGTCTTTATGTTTTCTAGTGTATGAGCATGTGTGTTCTCTTAGGGCATAAACTTTTGTGCAGAAGTTATGAGTTTGAAGTTTGCCTGAGAGCTTTGCTAGATAATGCTAAATGGATTTGCAAAGTGCCTGGACTCACTTACATCCCAGCAACACCTTGTGACTTCCAGTTGGTTTACATTTTCACTGAGACCTTTAAAAAACAAAAACAAAAAGCTGGTATACAGTAATATGGCAGTGCATTGTGAATTTTCAGTTTTCAAATGACAAAAGAGGTTAATTCATATTTCTTCTGTTTATTGTCCATCTAGATGACCTCCTTATAAATATCTACTCAAATATTTTGCCCTGCTCGGTTGGTTCTTCTGTCCTTTTCTTATTGGCTTGTAGCCGTTCTTTGTATATTGGAAATATGAGTCCTTTGCTAGCTTAATCTCTGGTAGGTTTATTTTTCTTCCCTCTCAGAATTGTGGAATTTCACTCTTTTAATGTCACCTGTTGTGTTTTCTTAGAAAAGGTATTTTGAAACAGGAAGTGGGGTGAGGGCCACACAATAAGCTGCTCATGGTTCAGAAGTATAATTCAGTAAATTGTCATTCCTCTCTTGGAGCCTCTGTCCCTGCAATGATTGTGTTGTTGTTGTTATTTTAAATCATAATATTTGGGTATTTTTAGGTAAATGAATCATACAGCACATACTCTTGAGTTTTTTTGTTTCTTATTTGTTTTTCTTTCTCTAGTGCCTTTCATTGAGCACCATAACTTTGATACTCATCAACAGTATTATGTACATCAGGAATTCTTTTTATTATGAAGCTTTGCATTGGATAATGGAAGACAGATTATCTGGTGCTTGGTCAGCAGATTATGTCCACTTTTGAATATCATAGAAAGGCAATCCAGATCTCCATCTGGGCACATGCCCTCAGTTCGCTTGCGAATACCTGGACACAGTGCTGACCTCATTTTGCCTGAAATGTCACGGTGTTTTCTCATAGTTAGTGGCTGTGCTATTGTTCCACCAGCAGTTTCTCTACATGCTCACCAACACTAATTATGCTCATATTCCCCCCCCCCCCTTAGGTAGCTATTCTAGTAAGTATGCAGTGTGTCCCATTATCTGCTTGGCACTTATTTCCCTAATGGCAAATAGTGTGGACATGGTGTTATGTACGTCTTTGTGTCTCTATAGCATCCAGGCTGAGGCATCTGTCTGTCTGTGTTCTTTTTGTATGTGTTCCTATAGTTGAGTTTTATATACTGTGCCTGCAAAGCCCTTGCCACATATCTGATTTGCAATATTTTCTGAGTCTGTGACTTTTGTTTTCAGTCTTTTAAGATTGCCTTTTGTAGAGCAGATTTTTAAAATTTTTAATGAAGTCAAAATTATGGATTGTGCTTTTGGTTTCTATCTAAGACAATTTGCCTAATCTAACAACACAAAGAATTTTCTCCATAAATTTTCTTTTAGAATTTTTATAATTTGATATTTTACATTGAAATCTAGATTTCATTTTGAGTGAATTTTTGTATTTAGATATGAATTGAAATTTATGATTTTTCATATGGCTACCCAGTTGTTCCAGCACCATTCATTGGAAACATTTTTTCCCCACTCACAATCAAAGTTCAGATACATGAATACACACAGCTTTTGTATTCATCTGAACCACTGACCTTTTTGTTCACACTGGTGCAAACCACAGTCTTGGTTATTAGAGAGCATCAGTAAAAGTGTCAAAAGAAGTAATGTTAGTTCCCCAAATTTACTCTTTTTAAAGCTTTTCACATTTTTTTCTACATGTATTTGTGTGTGTGTGTGTGTGTGTGTGTGTGTGTGTGTTTCAGATATGATCAATGGACAACTTTTAGAAGTTGGTTCTCCTTTTCCACTTATGTGGGTTCCAGGGATAGAACTCAGCTTGTCAGTCTAATGGCAAGTGCTCTAACCTGCTGAGCTCTCTTGCCCTAATTTAATCTGTATAAGCCTCTCTTTCAGTGAACAGTTCTGATGGGATTTGTTGTTGTTTGTTTTTGACAAATTTCCTACAAGAAATCTGGGATTTCCTTGGCCAGAAACTCTACAACTTGGATCCAGCAGGAGCACTTGTGCATCTGAGTTCCTTTGGCCCTGGGGACCGCATAGTCGCTGTTATTCAATGGTTTTAAAAGACCTGATGTCCAAAGGGACTGTGAGTGTCAGCAGCACTGGCCAAATAGTCAGCTATTGTTGTAAACTAACAGTTACTGTGAATATGAACTTTTGGGGAAAGACATTAGACTGGACTTGTGGGGGTCAGGAAAACACAGGTGGGGAGAAAGGAGCCACCTATCCCCACAGCAGTGGAAGTTACTGGGCATTGTACCTGGTGTGTGGCAGACATCACTATGCTCTGATAAACTGAGGTGCTACTAATTTCACTTCCAAGACAAAGATCAATAAATCTTTGCTGTGAAGGGCCGCCTTCGTGAGTGTGCGCAGTGTCTTTGTGTAGAGCCCTGTTTGGGTCTGTGTTGCCTGGCTACAGAAAGCCTTGCTCAGATGGCCCCATGTTGCTTGGCTGTGTAATCATGCTTGGACAGATGTGTTTAGGGGGCTCATGTTGGTTGACTCTTCCATTCTCACCATATTGAAACTGCTGAGAGATTTTTACCTTTTTTTTTTTTAAGTTAGGACCCCTGAGTTTTCATGTTAAAGTACGCATAATGTAGGCTTTGCAGGCCATGATATCTGAGGCAAGTCCACGACTCTGCCATTGCTCTACAAAGGAAGCCAGGGACAGTGTGGCTATGCCTCAACATAACTTTATTTATGGACATGGAAAACTGAATTTTATATAATGTTAGTATATCATATAATATTATTAACCTTTTGGTTTTTGTTTTATTCCCAGACATTTAACATTAAATAAAATATACAAAGCTTTTTAGCTCTCAAGCCATCTAGCCAGTAGATTCTGTTACGACTATAGATGGAAGTTCACTTTTTCTGCCCCAGGGACACCATGTGCAGCAGGTAATGTGTGCAAGAAGTTTATAACAGAATTTTTCATAAATGTTCCATAGGAGAAAATAAAAATTCCCTCAGTGGTATAATGGATACATATGGTAGAGTTTACTTACATACAACATACGGTTGGAAGAAGCGAGCCATGAAAGAAAACATGCAGCATGATTTTATTCATCTACTGTTCAAAAAGAGATAGAAATGTTGAAACTACAAACAAAAAAGAAAAGCCTGGAAGTGACCATAAGAGGATCCCCCGTGCTGGCCTCCAAGAGAAGAAGGTAACAGGGTGAGCCTTCCCGTCCTGGCAATGTTTTTTCTTTAATGACTCTGGTACTTTCTCTGAGTTGATTCTTTGAATTATACATTTTATGTTCATGTTCAGAAATGCTCATCCCTTATAAATTTATGGTTTTTAAATGTATATTGGCATACAGAGCCTCACTGGAGTAGAGAGACACATGACAAGGCACATGTTTGTGATGCGTTGAGATTCCTCTGGTGCGACTGTGAAGACTTTGGCCTCCATCTGGCCCTGGGCTTTGCATTTCTCAAGAAAGCTCTTGGCTTTTCTACATTCAACTGTTTTGCTTTTCATTTTACTTTTGTCTCAGACACTAGTACTCTCTGCCAAATTCCCTCAAGGTCAAATTCACATTATTTTAGGTTCCATTGTGTAGAAGCTTTTCTTGTTTGGAAAGTCTATTTTTCCTAATTTCAAAATGTAATTATAAATAATTCAATCACATTGCATTGGGCAAAGGATGTCTATGTTGGCCACTTTCCCCTGTCCTCTGCTCTCCAGCATCCTTTCTCTTCTTTACACTTTTACCTTCTGGCTCTCCATGTGTGGTTGTGTGTTGCCATTATTCTAGGAAGGGGTAAGCTGAAAGAAATGGAAACAGATTTGTGACTGAAAGGGCCATGAGTGGAAGGATAAAACAACTGGTATTTGAATCTCATCCAACCTATGGCCTTCCCTGTGTTCACAGTCAGTGACCTAACCTCTCTTCTGATTTCATTTAGAGACATTGAAGTAACTGCTAGGAACAGTCACTAAGAATTAGGTACACTGGACAATCTCAGACATAACCAAGCCCAGCACCTGTGTTGCTGGGTATTTGCCAGAAACATAAGGAAACATGAGTTTCCCTTTCTCTTTTTTCTCCCCATCTTCCTTTCTCCCTCCCTCCCTCATTTCCTTTTGCTTTCATTCTTTCTGAGCTTCTGTAGCTGTTTTCTCTCTAACCTCATTGATCACACCAATTCTGAGTAATTGCCTGAAGAGAGAAAAAGACAGGAAGCAGGTTGGTGATGGGAAAAATCAATGATGGGAGGATTCTGTTTATGAGACAAGGAAGTTCTCATTTCCTTGTGAGTGTGAGTCTGTTCAGATCTAGAAACACGAGATGACAAGTCTGTGTCATAACCTACAGAGACCCAAGGTGCTTGGAGACTTTAGGGCAAAGACTCACTTTTGTGCAGCCACTTTGAATTCTGTCTGTAAACATGGGTTTCTGTTTGGTTTGTTCGTTTGATTGATTGTTTGTCTGTTTATGTGTTTGTTTGTTAAGCCAGGGTCTCTCATAGCTCCAGAGGTTGACCTCAAACTCACTAAGCCACCAAGGCTGGCCCTGAACTCCTGATCCTCCTCCCTCCATCTCCCGGGTGCTGAGATTACAGGCTTGTACCACCATACCCAGCTAAACATGTAGGACGCTGTTACTGCTATTGTTCTTGTAGTTATTACTGTTTCTCAGGATCATGCCAGCATGTGCAACAGAAGTTCTAAGACTATTAACTACCTCACTTGCCAAATTTACACCAAGTTACAAATGGTAGAGATGGTTGTTTCTTCTGGCATTTCCCAGTGTCCCCTGTCATTTTCCCCTCTAAACATTTCACTCGGCTTCTTCCAGAATAAACATCATTATAATTGCTTCTTGTTCACATCTCTGATATCCCCATGGCTCTCGCCGCTTTCCCTGGTAGATGCAACACCTTTGAATTTACTACCATCTGCAAATATCATTAGCTATTGTTTATTCCCTCTCCCACACTATTAATGAAGATGTTAATTAAGACCAGAATGAACACTGACCCCAGCAGCAATCCACTAGACATTTACCCAACTGGATAAAACTTCTGTTACTCATTACCCACTGCTCACTGGCATTACCAGTCTTCCACTCTCCTCATCTGCTCATTTGCAAGAGACTGGGAGAGAGAATTAAGGGAGCCCAAAGTTATTTTAAAATCACCACTGTGATACTTAGGGTCTGGGAAAGGGATCCGGTGGAGCATCTGAAGAGTGGATGTAGGTAGAATGCATGAGTAAGTAAGCCAGCCTCCAAAAATATTTAGTAATGGACTAGCTAAGCTTCTGGGTTTCTGAGAATTTAGCAAATGAAGGTAAGACTAAAGCACAGCAGGACAGAGGACAGAGTGTTCAGAGCAGCCACACTGGAAAAATCTGAGGTCCAAAATGTCAAGTGACTTGTCCAAGGTTAGGAATGGCATCTGAACTGGAACTCTGGGCACCAGCTTTCAGACCCATGACCCGTTGTACTCCACAGAGGGTATGTTCCTCCATCTGCAGGTGGCCACTCATTTCTAAGTCTCATACATGAACAATGCAGAATCTGCCAGCTTCATTCCTCTGTCTCCAGAGAACCATGTCCTGTGATAGGAATGAACTCATCATGTACTTCATAAAGGAGAGAGCATTGTACACTATAATATACTGATCTCCTGTGTCTAACTGTCGCAAAATATTAAAGCCACTCAATAGAGAAAAAAAATATATGCACTGATGACCCACCATATTCCTAGCAAATCTATTTTAATTGCATTGAGGGGAAAACCCAGGCACTGTTTTTATTTTGTTTGTAAGATTTATTTATTATTTTATATGTATTAATGTTTTGTTTGAATGAATGTATGTGCATCATGTGTGTGCAGTGTTTGTGGAGATCAGAGGAGGTTTTCAGATTCCCTGGAATTAGAGTTACAGATAGTTATGAGCCACCATGTGCCGTCCTCCCCCCCCACTTTGCTTTTTGACTTTCTTTTTTATTGATTAAGTTATTTATTTAGTGTACATCCCAACCACAGCACACCTCCCTTCTCTCCTCTCAGTACCTCCCTCTCCCCTCACATCCCCCACCCACCCTCAGTTTCTCCTCAAAAAAGAGGAGGCCTCCTCCTATGGATATCAACAAGTTCTGGCATATCAGGTTGCAGTAAGACTAGGTGGATATTCTTCTATTGCGGCTCGACACGGTTAAGGGACAGGGGTCCAAAGGCAGGCAGTGTAGTCAGACACAGCCCCTGCTCCTGCTTTATGGCTTTACACGTCCCATATGAAGACCCAGCTGCATAGTTCTTACATATGTTCTGTAAGTGTTCTTAACCAGTCAGCCCTCTTTCCTGGGTATAGGCACTGATTTTTTTTTTTTAAAGCTTCTCAAGATTCTTTCGAAGCCAGTGTTAAGAGACCCGAGAGGGGGAAAGTGTCCCACAAACTCTTCAGTGGAGAAGTTTCTGTTCTATAGGAACAGTCAGCAGAGAAACTCTCTCACAGCCATGAGAAACAGCCACAGTCCTGGGCAGGAAATGCTCCCAGAACCTGGAGATGACATTTACATCTAACAAGTTTTGCAAGCTTACTCTGTAAGCAGTAGTGCCAACTTTAAACTAGTGTCACTCAGGTTACCTAGAAGAAAGTTACTGCCTTTGCATAAATACTGTACTACTAGAAGCAAAATCAACCAAAGAACAGAGGGCTTACTAATTGGTTGGGGAGAGTCTTACCGACTTAACCTACTAGACCTATTGAACTAACAAATGCCTTCCTGTCACCATGTGGCAGTGAGACCATGTAATGGATGAAGAATATAGCTTGTTGAAAAAAATCTAAAAACATAATTTCAGGCTTCTTCTTAGACAGGAGCCCAAAAGAATACAATACACAGTTTTGGAAGGGCTCAGATGCTCTTAACATGGGGATCTCACTCACACTCTGTGGTCTTTTCCTTTTCAGACAAACAGCTCTAAAGAACCAAGAAATCACCAGCATTCACATCTGTCAGAAATGGGGTACCAAAAGCCCATGTTTGGCTGTTCTCAGCATAGGGACACTTGGTGATGGCAGCTGAAGTCTGCATGTGGAAGTAGTTCCAGGGAGAAAGGACAACTGTATCGCTAGTTTACAGAAGGTTGATCCATGCAAGTCAGAATACCCAAACAGGTAGAAACACAAGCAAGTTCTCATAGCCACACCCTCAGTAGTGGAAAGTCTAAGGACATAGAAGCAAGAGCCAGATGTTGGGAGCTTTGGGAAGGGTGCTGAGAGATCATCTACATTGCCAGCTTGGGCCTCTGTCATGTGCCTCTTCATGGCTGCTGAGGTGGTGATAAAACAGGAAACCTACACAGGAAGTCAGGAAGTGTGGCCATGGAGGATCAGCAGAGCACACAATAAGACCATGGAAAAAGGAAGTCAGTCGGAGATGGGAGCTTTTTCAATGTGATCCCTCTCCCAGCCTCAAAATCAGAGGCTCCCCCGTGCTCCTAGGCTTGAGGAGGTCTCCCTGCCACAGCCATCCAGAAGGCCTCTGCCAGTTAGTGCTTACAGATGCACTGGTGTGTGGCCCAGAACAGCTCCAGAATCATTGCTGGCTAGATAGGTACTTCCTGTGATGGGGAAGAATCAGTCATTTTGCCAAAAGGTCAAAATACCAAGAAAACAGTATTCCCAATTGGGCCTGTTCGTTAGACCACACCCCTTTCTGTTGCTCTCACCTTAGGCTTTCTGGCCAAAGGGCTCTGTTTAGCATGCCTCTAAGAGCCAACCTCTAGAGATGTGTGGAAGCATGAGTGTACAGGGTAATCTCCCTCTTAGCTTTGGAAAATAAAAAGGAATCTTGAGTAGAGAATAGATAATATAGAACATATGACCTCAGGTGGCATTTCGGAACAGGAGGAGTAGACTGCCCTACAGCCTAAAGGGCTCAGACACTGAGTCTGAGTCCACAGTGAAGTTGCCCTTAGCACATGAAAATCAGGGCAATTTGGGAGATTTCCTCTTTGTTTATATAGCTTGGGGCAGAAGCCAGCAAAGGGAGAACGGAAGAAGTGCAAGGAAAGAAGAAAGGAAGACTCATTTATGGGGCTTAAGTATATGCAAGGCTTGTGCATAGCTTCTTCATGTATGAAAAGCTGATAATCTTTAGAAAATTTGCCTGAGGGAAGGACAGCAGCCTTCTTACAGCTACCTGACCAGGAAGTTGCCAGTTACATCTCTCTCTTTAGACAAGTGGCTATCACCAAATAAATACACATACATTTACACAAATATATTTGTATACACGTATACATTTTTAAATAATTGTTTTAGTGCCAGGTCCTTACATAGGCTGCATCAATGTCCTGTCACTGAGCCCAAGCCCTATGTACCTTCTTGATGACATCAATGTTTCATACTGTCCTATGCAACCAAACAGCAAGAGTACACTTGGTGATGCACTTGCTGATTCTGTCTTTAAAACTCATCAAAAGCTCAATGACTTTCTCCCTTCGGGATTGCCCTATATATATTTCTATCTATGTATTACTGGAAAGAAGAGGACAAGAGGGACATGAGGCCTGCTCCTTGGCCTGAGCACACAGTGTATATGTGACATGAGGTAGGGTGAGCACTTGGAGCTCTCAGTTCTGCTTTACGCTCCCCCAACAGTCAAATCTCCCCCAACCCCCTACCCCTACTCTGGCTCTCCATAAGACCAGTGTTCTTTACAACATTTTCTCTAGTCCTTAGAGAAGCATCCGTTTTATAGTCGCTATTCTAAACTACCCTCTAAAAGGAACTGAAGACCTTTCCACCATTGCCCTGGAAACCCCCACCTCCCATGAGGGGCCGCAGGGTGGCAGACCTGTCACTAAAGCAATAGCAACTCTTCGAATGGCTGTGGGTGCCTGGGCTCACCCCTCCTGCCCCAACGGGCCTTCCTGAGCAGACACAGATGCCACAGGAGGGATGCTGGCACAAAAGGGGTTATTTGAAAGAAAGCATGAAAGGGACCAAGGCTGTTGGCTGGGAACTAGTTTCACGCTATGGCCTCTGCTGACTGCACTTTCCATGTGTCCACTCTTTCTCCATTTCTCACTTTCCCACTTTCCGAAGCTTTCTATTCACTCTACAAAGAAAAGCAATCCCCAGGCAAAGTTGTTTACAGTATTTTATGAAAGTTTGAAGGGAAGGGGAAAGAAAAAGAAAAGGGTTCGGTTTGGGGGCAAAGGGGAGGGGGCCTGCTGCAGAGGAGAGGGGAAGAGAGAGAGGGAGCAGGAGAAAGAGAAGGCAGGCATGCATGAGAGTCCCAAGCAGTGCCAAGCAACGCAGAAAGGGCTGCTTGGGGATGGGGAGGGAGCATGCCAAGCCGTACAGAAAAGGAGCAAAAAGCTGAACAGGAGGAAAGGATGAAATTGAAGTGCAAATGGACTTCGGGTCCTCCTGGCAAAGACTGCTTGCTGCAAAGAAATTACAAAAGGAATGCCTGGAGAAGGCACCACCGGTTCTGAGGAGTTGGACAGTTGAGAGAGAGAGAGAGAGAGACAGAGAGAGGTGTCTGAGACAGTGAAATATAGTGAAAGAAGAAACAGGACGGGGACACACACACACACACACACACACAAACACACACACACAGAGCCAGACCCCAGGAGAGACACAGAGAGTCACACAGAGAAAGACAGAAAGGGCTTTGGGAGGGGGCTGATGGGGTGGGAGAGAAGGTTTCCAGTCAAATGGGGAGACTTGGCAGGTGGACAGGAGCAGCCGGCAGGGCCCTACTGCACTTGCCATGTCTAGTCTATTGTTGTCTCAGAGGGAGAAGGGGGGTTGTTTGTTTGTTTTGTTGTTTGGCCTCTTTGTCTCTTTTGTTCCCAGCAGTTAGTTTGCTTCTTTCCCAGACACTGGACTGATGGAAAACCTTTATGGATTTTTCTTAAAGAAACAGGATCAGCAAGTCCACCCATATCACTCATTTCTCAGTAGCAACCAGTTCCTACCCAGATAACTGTTTTAGTTTTTTCTTCTCTTTCTTTTTTTTTTTT
>CAJQZJ010031818.1:0-23728 GCA_907164525.1 Lophiomys imhausi | reverse complement strand
TGTTCTTGTTCTTGCTTTAATAACTTTTGATGAAGTCAGACATAGTCATTAACTTCTTTGATAAACATTTATACCTGGTTACACATGATACAGTCTTAGAAACAAGCAGATCAAGGCTCAAAGGTCGTAAACAGGAAGATCCAAAGGTTCACAGAAATAAGCACTTATCTTCAGTGAAAGGGACCCTAGAAAGTTTATGGAGAACAGTAGTTTAACATAGAAGAGTTGTAAAAAAGTTACTGTCATGTACTCATTGCACCGACTTGCAGATTTCATTGTGACACTTTCATACATTCACATAATGAACTGTCATTTCATTCAAATCATCTCCCTTTGTTGATTTCTCCCTTCTACACTACTAATTATCTCCCATTTTTCAGATTGCTATTAAGCGTGCTAACTGAATTTTAACCTTATTGTTGATAAGATGTACATAAAGTTTAGTAAAAATAAATTTATAGTTTTCATTATAGGTATATATAATATATTTTCTTTTATTTTTTGAAAGTACAATAGAATTACATAATTTCTCCATTCCTTTTCTTCTCTTAAAACCTCCCATATACCACTCATTGCTCTTTTTCAAGTACATGAGCTCTTTTTCCATTAATTGTTCTTGTGTGCACATGTGCATATATATGCATATACATTCCTAAATACATAGGTACAACCTGCTCACCCTGTATAATGTTACTTATATGTATGTTTTCAGGGCTGACAATTTGGTATTGGATAACCAATTGGTGTGTTGTTCTCTCAAAAAGACTAATTCTTCCACTCTAAGCAATAAATTTTGTTTTTGAGAATTACACACTCATGTTCAGAGTATTTACATAATTTCCACTCTCCCATCTCCCTCATTCAACTCCTTCCTCCCCTTACTCTCTCCCATTTTCCTACTCTCTTCTTCTATAATTATTATTTCACACACAAACACACACACACACACACACACACACACACTATAGAACCAATTTAATGTTGCTCATATATATATGCATTTACAGCTGACCACTTGGGATCAGGTAACCTATCATGGGATTTATCCTTGGAGAAAATTGATTTACCCTTTCCTAGCAGTTCATTCTGGGGATAAAGTTGGATCTTGTGAAGTTCCTCCTATCCCCATTGACATGCTCTGGTTGTTTTGCAGGTTTTGTTTAGCAACATTATTGTTTAAAAAAAAGATTTCATAGGTACAACTGTCTGGTCCTTAAAATCTTTGGTTCTTACAATCTTTCCACACTTTCCTCTTTGAAGTTTTCTCAGTCTTATAAGTAGAGTTTGAGTAATAAATGTATTAATGCTTACTAGGCACCCCAATTCCACATAAGAGAATATATAATGTTTATTTATTTACTTAGAGGCAGTGGGACCTTGGAGAATGGAGCTGATAAATGAGGTGAACTAAAGTTTCAAGCAATAAATATCTTACTTTATTCAGAACATCAGACAATTTATACTCAGAGGATTAAGAAGAGTCACATGAGTAGAGTATACAATCACAAGGACAATCTTCACAGGCAAGGCGGGAGAGCCACACATGGCAGGCAAGCCACACATGGCAGACAATCTATACAGAGCAAAAATTAGGTTTTTTCCAGAGAAGCATATAAACACATAACAATGGCCAGTTATAATAATAATAATCTAAAGTAAGCTCACTACTATATGATACACCTGGGAGAGGCATAAAAACACATTCCTAGAACAATTCCATGTTTTGAAGAAATTGAGATCACAAGACTCTTGTTTTCTTACAGGAACTCAGACTTCTCCTCACATGACTTCACAGGACTCCATTCTTAGACAGTAGTCAAGCACTTCTTTAGAGGGATTGGTTTATTTTCCCAACCTAATGATTCCTAGTTCCATCAATAATGTCCAAATGTACTCAGGAATAGACTATCACAGTTGAGAACTATGGAAAAATTAATACAATGTAAATGAAGAAATCAAGTTATAATATTCATATACATGAACAAAAGCATATATGTGGCCATTGCTTAGAATTAGAGGGGAGTCTAGACTGATTTAAATAACAATATTGAGAACATTATTTATTAGTACACATTCATATTTTAAAATAATAAAATTCACTTGGGAAAATGGAAGTAGAACCCTATTTTTGTCATTTCCCTAAACCAATATAATTTCTAACTGTGTTCTAAATATATATTATTTACATAAGTGTAGGTATCACCATCCTCTCCCTTCAAAGACAGAAGACAGATCCACAAGTTGTCAAAATGACAGAATTATTGGCTGGGATGTTCAATCTTAACAGATAGAACACAATCCTTATACAAAACATTCAGGGAAATTACAGAATATAGAATAGAAAGAATGTAAGAGCCAGAGGTCCAGGATCCCTGCTGTTACACAGTGTTCCCTAAGTGTGACAGGGAAAATGTATTCAGGAAATTTCAATAATAGGTTACCTGAACATAAGTGGGATATATGTAAAAATGAACAATGCTAAAAGCACTCAGTAGGTTGTATATACATGTGGGCATATATATACATGCATATGTATGTATAGACATAAATAGTTTCCAACTATATAAAAGATCTCAATGTGATGACACCTGAAACTTCTAGAAGTAGTCACAGGCACTACTTTTCCAAATATAGATGTAGGAAGTAGTTTTCTGTATGTTCTGATGTTTGCCTAAACTTTGTGGTCAACAATTCACAAATGGAACCTCATGAAACTAAAAACCTTCTGTAGAGTAAAAGGAATGATAAAGTAAAAGTGAAATCCATCGAGTTTGGGAAAATCTTCACCAGTTATACATTTGATGAAAGATTAATATCCAGAAAATATAAAGAAATAAAAAAGTAAGAATCAAGAAAACAAATAAAATTGGCTATGGATCTGAACAAACAGTTCTCAAAACGAAATAAAAATGTGTAAGAAATACCTCTCACAAAGACCCACAGCAGGTGTTGACATAATGTGATTTCTGCCTAGTGCTCTCTAAATGTCAAAGTGAAGAAATTCAGTCAAATGCAGGTAAACTGCGGGAGTAACTATGACTCTCTTAAGGTAGCCAAATGCCTCCTCATCCAATTTGATGAACATAATTCCCACTTGTCCCTATCTACTATCCAGCAAAACCACAACCAAGGAAATGGGCTTGGTGGAATCACCAGAGCAAGAAGAGCCTGTTGAAATTGACTCTAGTCTGGCATGGTGAAGAGACTTGAGAGGTATAGAATACGTGGGAAACCCCTGGTACCCCCCACCCGTTACCCTCAAGGGTTTGGGGCAGGGTCCTCCTGCCTCAAGGGCCGCAGATGACATACTACTTACTAATCTCAAGGTTTTTTCATTGACCCAGTGAGGGGCAGGAAGGCCTAAGGGGCTCTTGCTTTTGGCACCAAGTGCCTGGTCATATCAACACCTTTCTCAATAACCACAAATAATATAAAATACCTGGGGGTAACTCTAACAAAACAAGTGGAAGATATGTACATGAACTTCAAGTCCCTGAAGAAAGAAATTGAAGAAGATATCAGAAGGTGGAAAGATCTCCCTTGCTCATGGACAGGTAGGATCAACATAATAAAAATGGCCATCTTACTAAAGTAAAGCAATATTGTAACATTAAAGTTTTATTTATACATATATTTACTAATCTTAACAAATACCTATAAAATTCCTAAATTCTAAAACCCAAACTCTAATTCTAAAACCTATAATCTAACTAAGAATACCTTAATGACAAAATGCTTTAATATCTATGAAAAATAAACACTTAATACTAACTTAAGTTTCTTAAAAGGATATTAATTCTCTCAGGTTATTTTTTGGCATGGATCCATACTGGTGGCTGGTTTCCACCAAGTCTTTCAGTCTTGAAGTCTGTGAGTCTTATTGGTCAGATCTTAAGGCCAGTTTATAAATTTGATCTGTTTCGACCATTGAAGTGGGACAGCCTTTTAATCAGTCAAGAATTGTCTCTGTGGTCCTAGGGCCCAATTGTCTGCAAGATAAAAAATTTCTTGGGTTCACCCTCTGATGCTCTGGGGCTCCAAGAACTTCACTCTGGTGTTTTGTGTATTTTGACCATCTGATGCTCTGAGGCCAGCGTTTTGGAGCATCAGGGGGGATCTGTCTTTACTTTCTCCACTAGCATGGAGAGGTCAGCAAAAAATGGTGATTAACAGCAGAGCATGGTGAAGTCTCTCAGCATGTGTTGGCAGAGGAAGATGAGGAGGAAGACCAGGTGATCAATGGAATCAAAATCCCTTGTGTCATAATGATCTTGGCATGAATTTTGGCATTTCATTGCCATAGTTCCTGGTGGGATAATCAAAGGCAGCCCCTCCAACAGTGCATCCATGTCCCATGATCCTCTGCTCTTGCCAGGTGTTCAAGGCATGACCTTCAATGATGATCACATCTAGGTGTAATTGGTAATTGGATCCACCCATATCTTTCACCTGAGAGGCCAAACTTCCAAATTCCTTATGCTAGCAGACACTACACTACTTCACTAACCCCACCACACAATATACAGATTCAATGCAATTTCTATAAAATACCAACAGACTTATTTATTTATAGACCTTGTAAGAAAAAATTTCAAATTCATATGAAGAAACAAAAAACCCAGAATAGCTAAATCAATCATGTACAATAACAGAACATCTGGAGGTATCACCATCCCTGATTTCAAACTGTACTACAGGGCAATAATAATAAAAACAGCATGGTACTGGCAGAGAAACAGACCAGGTGATCAATGGAATCAAATCAAAGACCCAGAAATAAGCCCACACATCCATGGTCACTTAATTTTTGACAAAGAAGCCAAAACTGCATTCCAAGATGGTGGTAGCCTGCATGGATGCATTTTGAATGCAGGGAAAACAGGTATAATACCACAGAGTTATAAGACGCTGAGCAACAATTCGAGAGGCACAAACCCGCTGGGTTTCACCCGGCGAACCAAGGGACTAATAAAAGTCCCTGGGGAGACTCTTGGACATTCAGAAAAACAGACTCACAGAAGCCACAGAAGCCGGGAAAGCAGGGGAATCATCACCATGAGAGGACCCATGGGTATAAGCCACTCAAATACCCAGTGAGCAGCTTCAAACCCCCAACAGGGGTACTCACCAGCCATCCAAGCTTCCAGATTCCACACAGGCATTCCAACACCAGGGGTAGGATCAGTGGAGCTGCAGGGACAGGTATATTCTCAGCAGAACCATTGTGGCAGCGAACCACAGCAGATTCTGAGCTACTGGACAACAGTGGTATATCTCCAGTGGAGCAGCAGTCTGGGAGACACAAGCATATTTGGGCTTGCCCTAGGAAGGTGTTGGGCATACAAGCCCCTCTATTGGATTTACAATCACTGCGAAAAACACTGCAGCTAGACAAAGCAGTGGGATACACTTCCTGTAGCAGGCTATCCCTCTGGCACCAGTGCAGCGTCCAGGCCTTGGTGGGTGGGGGCCCCAATCACCAGATAGAGATTCCTCCTGGCTTCTTGAGTGCCTAGTATCCACAGGACAGCTCCAGTACCCAAACCACGACCAGCATGGCCACAGGAATGGTGAGATCAGAGCAAGCTGAAAAGCGGGTGGTCAGGTTAAAAGGCTGCTAAGGACTCCACTGAGTCCAAGCCCTGCAGACAGGTTTTGAGGTTAATATCTGACCCCTCAGCCAGTGCACCTGGCTCCTCTGGCAGGAAACCATATCTTCATCATCTACCACTCCACCCCTGGAGCAGCGAGTTCTTGGCCTGTGTGCACTGCCTAAGTGACTCAGACTATAAGGACTTAGTACCTAGGACCGAGAGGCACAGAGGTGCCCTGGAGACTATCTAGGAGGATCTGCCTGGGGAGAACATGACCACTGACCTAATCCTTAGACCAGACAAACTAGCAGTGGGGGAATCTGAGGTTGGAATAACACATCTAACCTCAGCCCTAATGCCTACCTGAATTACCAGTTGGAACACAACTGGAAGGAGTGAACTTCAAGGGGCCCACTGAAATACAGCTCCCAACACAAGACCCCACTTAACCTGTGTTGAGCTACAGAGCACCAAGTTTATACATCCCCTACACCAAAGCCCCATCCTTAGCATCAGGTTCAGAAGACACTAGGAACAATCAGCTAAGGACAACCAGATGGCTAAAGGTCAGCAAAAAAACAAATATGACAAAAATCAGGGAAATATAACTCCAACAAAATACAGCAATGATAAAACAGCAAGCCCTGACCATCCCACCACAGCTGAAACACATGAAAATGATGACAAATATACATTTAGCAAAATGATAGAGTCCTTACAAGAAGAAGTTAAATCTCTGAAATAATGTAAAGAATCTTCAATTTTACAAATCAAAACAATGGAGAATACCATTAGAGACCTCCAAGCCAACTTAGCAAAATATGAATGGGACAGAGACAAGGCTATGCAAGATTTGAATGATTGGCAGACAAAGTCATCTAAGTTGGAGCAGGAAATGTATAAAACATCTAAAAGTGTTCAAGACTTGAAATTGAAAATGGAAGCAATAAAGAAAACACAAGCAGAAATAGTCCTGGAAGTGAAAATCCAAGGGAAGAGAACAGGAAATACAGACAAGAGTATCAAAAATAGGATACAAGAAATGGAAGACAGAATCTCAGGCATGGAAGATCCAATTGAAGAAATAAATAAAACAACAAAAGAAAATGAGAAATCTAAAAACGTTCTCACCCACAATACCCAAGAAATCAAGGACTCAATGAAAAGATGAGACTTATGAATTGTAGGCTGAGTAGTATTCCATTGTGTAGATGTACCACAATTTTTTTATACTACTCAGCCATCAGAAACAACGAAATCATGCAATTTGCAGCCAAATGGATGGAACTAGAGAAGCTCATCCTGAGTGAGCTAACCCAGGCTCAGAAGGATGCACATGGCATCTACTCACTTATAATCAGATTTTAGCCATATAGTACATTATAACTATGCTACAGCCAATGCACCAAAGGGGACCAGAACATAGATTCTTTTACCTGTTCATGAGACACTTTGCCCTAGTGGTGCTGCCTTGTAGGCCCCCAGTGTCTGAGGAGGCTCTTGGCCCTCATATGACTGCTGAACTGGGGTGGAGGGACTAATATGTAGGGGCACTCCACTCTGGAGGAGTGGGATGGAAGGGATAGGGGGTAGAGGGTGGGAGGGAGGGACTGGGAGAGGTGGAAAGAGGGTACTATGATGGAGATGTAACCTGAAGTAATAAATAAAACATAAAAAGAATTAAAAAAAGAATTATAGGCATAGATGAAAGAGAGGACTCATGACTCCAAGGTCCAGGAAAATCTTCAACAAAATCAAAGAAGAAAACATCCCAAACTTAAAGAAGGAGATGCTGATAAAATTCTAAGAATCATACAGAAATCCAGACAGATTAGACCAGAAAATATATTCCTCTTGACACATAATAATTGAAACTGCAAATGTACAGAATAAAGAAAGAATATTAAAAGCTTTAAGAGAAAAGGTCAAGTAACATATAATGGCAGACCCATCAGAATTACACCTGATTCTCCTCAGAAACTCTAAAAGCCAGAAGAGCTTGGACAGAGGTCCTACAGGTCCAAAGAGAATATAGGTGTCAGCCCAGACTACTATACCCAGCAAAACTTTCTATCAACATAGATGGGGAAAATAAGACATTACATGACAAAACCAAATTTAAACAGTTTCTGTCCACAAACCAAGTTCTATAGAAGATCCTGGAAGGAAAATTCAAATCCAAAGAAGATAAGTACACCCAAGAAAATAGAGGAAGCAAAAACCTCCACTGCAGATAAACCAAAAGAAACATACAACCACCACCTACATCAAAATAACAGGAAACAACAACCTTTGGCCATTAATATCCCTCAACATCAATGGACTCAACTCCTTAATAAAAAGACACAGGCTTACAGAATGGATCCATAAACAAGACCCCTCATTTTGCTGTGTACAAGATACACATCTCACTAACAAAGATAGACTCTACCTCAATGTAAAGGGCTGGGAAAGGCTTTTCCAAGCAAATGGTCCCAGGAAGCAAGCTGGAGTAGCTATCCTAATATCAAATAAAATAAACTTTCAACTCAAGTTAATAAAAAAAATACAGGTAAGGACACTACATGCTCATTAAAGAAAAATTAATCAAAATGACAACTCAATACTGAATATCTATGCTCCAAATACAAGGGCACCCACATTTGTAAAAGAAACTCTTCTAAAGCTTAAACCACATATCGATTCCCACACAATAATAGTGGGAGATTTCAGCACTCCAATCACAACAATGGACAGATCATTGAGAAAGAAACCAAACAGAGAAATAATGCAACTACCAGAGGTTATGAACCAAATGGACCTAATAGATATCTGCAGAACATTTCACCCAAACACAAAAGAATACACCTTTTCTTCAACACCTCATGGAACATTCTCCAAAATCGACCATATAGTCGGACACAAAGCAAGCCTCAATAGATACAAGAAAATTGAAATAAACCCTTTTGTCTTATCAGACCACCATATATTAAAACTGGACTTCAGCAAAAATAGGAATGACAAAAATCCTACACATTCATAGAAACTGAATAACTCTCTACTCAATGACCACTGAGTCAGAGAACAAATAAAGAAGAAAATCAAAGACTTCTTAAAATCCAATGAAAACAAAGGCACAGCATACCTAAACCTATTGAATACAATGAATGAAAGCAGTGCTACAAGGAAAGTTCATAGCACTAAGTGCCTTCAAAAAGAAAATTGTGACAGCCCATATGAGAAACTTAACAGCAGAACTGGAAAAGCCAGAAAAAAAAGAAGCATACATTCCCAAGAGGAGCAGAAGGCAGGAAATCATCAAATTTAGAGCTGAAATCAACAACTTTGAAAAAAGAAAAAGAACAATACAATCAATGAATCAATGAAACTAAGAGTTGGTTCTTTCAGAAAATCAACAAAATAGACAAACCCTTAGCCAAACTGACAAGAAGACAGAGGGAAAATACCCAAGTCAGCAAAATCACAAATGAAAAGGGAGAAATAACAACAGACATCAAAGAAATCCAGAGAAACTTTAGGTCTTACTTCAAAGATCTGTACTCCCCAAAAATTGAAAACCTAAGTAAAATGGACAATTTTCTTGATAGAGTCCACCTACCAAACTAAATCAAGATCAGGTTAACAAACTAAACCATTGTATAACCCATAAGGAATTAGAAAGAGTCATTAAAAATCTCCCATCCAAAAAAATAATGCCCAAGCCCAGATGGTTTCAGCACAGAATTCTACCAGATCTTCAAAGGAGAGCTAATACCAATACTCTTCATACTTTTCCACAATATAGAAACAGAAGGAACACTGCCAAACTCATGCTATGAGGCCACAGTTATCCTGATACCTAAACCACACAGACTCAACAAAGAAACGGAACTTCAGACCAATTTCCCTCATGAACACAGATGAAAAAATATTTAATAAAATACTGGCAAGCCGAATCCAAGAGCACATCAAAAGTCTCATTTACCATGATCAAGTAGGCTTCATCCCAGGAATGGAAGGGTGGTTCAACATACAAAAATCCATCAACATAATTCACCATATAAACAAGCTGAAAGAAAAAATACCACATGATCATCTTACTGGATGCTGAAAAACCATTTGACAAAATCTAACACCCCTTCGTGCTAAAAGTCCTGGAGAGAGCTGGAATACAAGGACCATACCTAGAAATAAGAAAGGCGATATACAACAAGCCACTACCCAACATCAAATTAAATGGAGAGAAACTTCAAGCATTTCCTCTAAAATTAGGGATAAGGCAAGGATGCCCACTCTCGGCATATCTCTTCAACATATTACTTGAAGTCCTAGCCAGAGCAATAAGACAACTAAAGGAGATCAAGGGGATACTAAATGGAAAGTAAGAAGTCAAATTATCCCTATTTGCAGATGATATGATAGTATACACAAGTGACCCCAAAAATTCCACCAGAGAACTAATACAACCTCCAGCAAGGTGGCTAGATACAAAAACTAAAAAAAAAAAAAAAAAAAAAAAAAAAAAAAAAAACCCGTCTTTATACAAAAAAAAAATGGACTGAGATAGAAATTAGGGAAACAACACCTTTCACAGCCACAAAAAACATAAAATACCTGGGGGTAACTAACCAATCAACTGAAAGACCTGTATGATAAGAACTTCAAGTCCCTGAAGAAAGAAATTGAAGACAATATCAGAAGTTGGAAAGATCTTCCATGCTCATAGATAGGTAAGATAAACATAATAAAAATGGCAATCTTAAAAAAAGCAATATACAGATTCAATGCAATTCCAATCAAAGTATCAACAGAATTCCCTATTTAATATTTATTTATTACTTCAGGTTACATCTCTATCACAGTATTCCTTTTCAACCCTTCCCAGCCCTGCCCTCTCACCTTCT
Organism: Lophiomys imhausi; assembly: GCA_907164525.1. Lineage (NCBI taxonomy): Eukaryota > Metazoa > Chordata > Mammalia > Rodentia > Muridae > Lophiomys > Lophiomys imhausi. The sequence continues at coordinate 13,251 of CAJQZJ010031818.1, read as the reverse complement.
ACACCCATCCCTTCCATCCCACTCCTCCAGAGACCAAAAAAAAAACCTTTACAGACTTGGAAAAAAAATTATCAGCTTTATATGGAATAACAAAAGTTAGAATAGCTAAATCTATCTTGTACAAAAAAAAAAAAAAATCAGGAGATATCAACATCCCAGATTTCAAGCTATACTACAGAACAATAGTAATAAAATCAGCATGGTTCTTGTGTAGATACAGACCAGTTTATCAATGGAATCTAAGTGAAGATCCAGAAATGAGTCCACACACCTATGGTCACTTAATTTTTCACAAAGAAACCAAAACAGTTCAATGGAAAAAGGACAGCATCTTCAACAAATGGTACTCGTCTAACTGGATGTCAACATATTAAAGAATGCAAATTGACCCATATTTATCATCCTACACAAAACTTAAGTCCAAGTGGATCAAAGACCTTAACACAAAGCCTGAAACACTACATCTAATAGAAGATAGAGTGGGGAAAACCTTGAACTCATTGGCACAGGTGACAACTTCCTGAACAGAACACCAACAGCTCAGGCTCTAAGACCAACAATCAATAAATGGTACCTCATGAAACCGAAAAGCTACTGCAAGAAAAAAAACATTGTCATTTGAACAAAAAGGCAACCTACAGATTGTGAAAAAATCATCACCAACCCCACATTTGACAGAGGGATAATATCCATATTTTACAAAGAATTCAAGAAATTAAATGCTAAGAAAGCAAATAATCCAATCAAAAAATGGGGAACAGAGCTAAACAGAGAATTCACAAAGGAGGAATCCCTAATGGCTGAGAGACTTGAAGAAATGCTCAGCATCCTTAATCATCAGAGAAATGCAACTCCAGGCAACAATGAGATTCCATCTCACACCTGTCAGAATGGCTAAGATCAAAAACTGTCGAGGTTGTGGAGAAAGGGGAATACTCCTCCATTGCTGGTGGGAGTGGAAACTTGTACAACCACTATGGAAATCCATCTGGAGATATCTTAGAAAACTTGGAATATCTCTATCTCAAGACCCAGCCATACCATTTCTGGGTATACTTCCAAATGATTCCTCACCAAACCACAAGGACATTTCCTCATATATGTTCATAGCAGCCTTATTTGTAATAGCTAGAAACTGGAAACAATGCAGATGTCCCTCAACTGAGGAATAGATAAAAAAAAAAAAACCTGTGGTACATCTACACAATGGAATACTACTCAGCCATCAGAAACAATGAAATCATGAAATTATCAGCCAAATGGATGGAACTAGAGAAGCTCATCCTGAGTGAGCTAACCCAGACTCAGAACGATACACATGGCATCTATTCACTTATAATTGGATTTTAGCCATGTAGTACAGCATAACTATACTACAACCAATGCACCAAAGGGAACAGAAACATATACTTTGTTACCTGTCAAGGAAACACTTTGCCCCAGTGGTGCTGCCTTGTAAGACCCTTGGGTATGAGGAGGCTCTTGGCCCTCATATGACTGCTGAACTGGGGTGGGGGACTGCTATGTAGGGCCACTCATCTCTGGAGGAGTGGGATGGAAGGGATAGGGGGTATAGTGTGGGAGAGCGGGACTGGGAGGGGTTGCAAGAGGGCACTGTGATGGAGATGTAACTTGAAATAATAAATAAACATAAAAAGAAGCCAAAAGCATATAATATAGAAAGGAAATCATCTTCAACAAATGTTGCTCATATAACTGGATGTCAACATGTAGAAGAATCCAAACAGACCTATAATTATCACCCTGCACAAAACTTAAATCTAAGTGGATCAAAGACCTCAACATAAGTCTGGACGCACTAAAATTAGTAGAAATTAAAGTGGGGAAAACCCTAGTACTCATTGGCATGGGAAGCAACTTCCTGAACTGAACAACAATAGCTCAGTCTCTAAAACAAATAATCAATAAATAGGACCTTATGAAATTGAAAACTTCTGTAAGGCCAAGGACACTGTCCTTAGAACAAAATGGTAGCCTACAGACTGGGAAAAGATCTTCACCAAGGCAATATCTGACAGAATGATAACATCCAAAATATATAAAGAACTCAAGAAATTAAACACCAAAAAAATCAAATAATCCAATCAAAAAATGGGGTATAGAGCTAAACTGATAATTCACAAATTAGGAATCTCTAAAGGCTAAGAGACAGTAGAAGAAATGTTCAACATCTTGGATAATCAGGGAACTCAACTCAAAATGACTCCGACTCTGAGATTCCATCTTACACACATCAGAATGGCTAAGAAAAAAAAATTCAAATGATAGCACATGCTGGTGAGGATGTGGAGAAAGGGGAACACCCCTTCATTGCTGATGGGCATGCAAACTTGCACAACCACTTTGGGAAACAACCTGGAGATATCTTAGGAAATTGGGAATAGTTCTACCTCAAGATCATATCATACCCCTCCTGGTCATATATCTAAAAGATTCTTCACCAAAGCACAAGGACATTGCTTCTACAATATTCATAGCAGTTTTATTTGTAATAGCCAGAAACTGGAAAAAATCCATATGTCTTTCAGCTGAAAATGGATAAAAAACATTGTGGTACATTTACACAAAGGAATTCTACACAGCTAACAGAAACAAGAAATCATGTAATTTGAAACCAAATGGATGGATCTAAGAAAACTCATCCTAAGTGAGCTGACTGAGTCCCAGAAAGATGAACATGGTATGTATTCTCTTATAAGTAGATATTAACTATATATCATAGGACAACCATCCTACAACCCAGAGACCCAAACAGATAGGAAGCTAGTGTAACTATTCTAGGAAAACCTTGAGCCAGCAGTGAGCCATGGAACATGTTGCAGGCCAGTGGAACACCTTACCCTAGATGAGATTCCATGTCAAGCCCTAGTTCAAGAGGAAGCTCTTGGCCCTCACATGACTGACAAATTGATTTATTATGATATGTGATGTCCCACCTCATCTGAGGAGAAGGAGAGTACCAAGAAAGGGGATAGTACAGAATAGTTAGGGAGGGAGGCATGGTAGGAGGGTAGGAGGGAGGGAGGGATAGATGGGGGGAGGAAACTATGCTCCAGTGGTAACTTAAAAAAAATAAATTAATTTTAAAAAGCCTAAAAATTATAATAAAAATAAAATATAAAAAATTTCAAATGATAATTTAACAAAGCCATACTTGTCTTACTGGCCTTAAAGGTAAGAAAGGTCTTAATTTCAGGTTATAAAGTTAGACTGCATGGTGCCACATAGCTTACACACTCTTGGATATCAGCTTACAGGTTTGTTTCCTATATATAAAGGATAATTTCATTGTTTGGCTTTAAAAAGGCAGTTAAGAGGCTTAAAAAGTTTTAAGTAAATTAAGGGTTACTACAGTTCAAACTGGCTTTCTAAACTGCTAAGAGCTGAAGTAATTTGGAGCTAAGATAAAATATTTGAGAAGGGCAGTAGAGCTAGCCAGTGGTAGCTCCAGGAGGGACAGGAGGATCACTATAGAGTCAGCTGTCTTTTAAATTCTAGGGTTACAGTGAACAGGGTGGTGATGGTTCACACTTTTAATCTTATCACTTAAGAGTCATACACCCTTACTTCCAACACACTGGAGACAGAAAAGTGCAGATCTCTGAATTCAAGGCCAGCCTGACACAGATCAATCTCCAAATAGAGAAAAACTTAGATCCAGGGGGTGGTGGCTCACACCTTTAATCCCAACAACTGGGAAGAACATACCTTGGATCCCAATACTTGGAAGGCAGAGGCAGGAACATAGGATTTACAATGATTTAAGTTTAACAGCTACTCGTAAAAGGCATGCTGAAATTCAAAGTGAATTGTCTTTTGTTATCTCAAAATATACACACTTAAAGGCATGTTTAGTTCCAAAATATGGAAAGAATGTTTTTAAATATCAATTGAAAGATAATACTATACATTGTTTCCAAAAAAACAAAAAACCTATTTGCTTTAGTAAAGATATTACCTGCCAAAGAAAAGTAATGACACACAGTTAGGTTTAGGACAGGGCTCTGTTCTTATCTTTCCAGGAAATTAAAAGCATCCACCTAAGGAGTCCAGGGACAACTGAACAACTGAAACTTCTGAAGAAAAGGGACCAGACATCAAAAAAGAGAAGTAGCCCAGATGATTCAGCCTCACAGACTTCCTCAATAGCTGTTTCCTCAAAAATCTACAACCACAACAACTCAAAATGGCTAACTAAGAAGGTTTAGCCCCAAAGGGTATAGAATTTTAAACTAATGGAGATAGATAGACAAGAGAATATTAATATTAACTGCCAAATATATATGGACTGGACTTTGGGAATGTATGTTATACTTTATAATTTTCATAATTGTCACCTAATTATTCCAAAAAAGAATTATGAGTTCTGGGAGAATGAGGAGAGTAGGAGGGTGGGGCCAGGAGGAGTGGAGGGAGGAGACTGTGATGGAGATGTAACTTGAAGTAATAAATAAACATTAGAAAAAGAGAAATATCTCAAAAAGTGTTCAATATTCTTAGCAATTAGGGAAGTGCAAATTAAAACTACTTTCAAGATATCACCTAGTTCTAGTCAGAATGGATAAGATCATGAAAACAGTGTCAATACTTGAGAAGATATGGTGAAATTGGGAACATGTATTCATTCTCGTGGTACTCAAAATTTATGTATTCACTATGGAAATAAGTGTGAATGTTCTTCAAAATCGCTAAAAGTAAATTTACCACAGGACACAGCTATACAATTCTTGGACATATGCCAAAAGACTCTATATTATGTCAGAGAGATACTAGCTCATCTATGTTCACTGACGATCTCCATTCAAAATACTCAGGAAATGACTGTTTCTTTTGTTTTTTAATTTGGCTTTAGGAAAAAAGTTTTCAATGTTTGTTACTTCAGGTTACGTCTCCATCACATTGTCCACTTTCCACCCCTCCCAGTTCCACCCTCCCACCCTCTTCCCCCTCCCTCCTATACTACTCCTCCAGAATGGGGTGTCCCTACATATAAGTCTGTAGGGAGTTAGATTAATTTAGATTTAGTAAAAATCTGATACAGTCTCTTAATTCGGGGCATGAAGATCAACTTGGCTGTGACCAATTAGCTTATCAGCTTGTGGAAAAACAAGGATGATGTCAGGTGAAAACAGGAAACAAACAGGATACTTAATGGACTGAAAAACAAGATTGAAGCCAGGAAAAACAAGAAAGACTTAATGGACTTAAGAAACAAAGTATTTGACCTGGCATCGTTTTCAGCTGCTAAGTAGGCAGAGCCCAAATTAAGCTGAAACAGAATTCCTCCTATTTAAGGACAGTGCATGGAGCCCCATCCAAGAGAGGGCCCCAGATGCGAGAGAGTTCTGAGAGTCCTGCTGAAAAAAGTGTGGAACTGATGGCCCTGAGGCAGAAAGAAGCTGATGAGCAAAGAAAGCCTCGGCAAGACAGCAAAAGGCCAAGGACTAAACCCCGTGGCTCAGCTTTTGCCTAGAGGGGTTTGACTTGTCCGAATAGTGGCCTAAACGAAACTGTGGCCGGCTTTAAAGACTGAGGCAGAGCGGCAGAGTTGCTGATACAGAAGGCTGGGGTCTCCCAGAGATAAGAAAACATCAAGCTTTATTTAAGGTGAGCCTGCAATTTACCCTGACGAATCTGTATCTGAGATATTCCAGAAAAAGTACTGTTAAGTGTGTCAAGGGTCTACCACAGAGACTGTGTTCCTGATGAATGAGGACCTGCCCCAGAGATTGTATCCTTCTAAAAGGTTAGGAAAATAATTATCAATAGGATTAGTGGTTAGGTTAAAGTGGTTGTAGGAATTTAGGGTTAATATTTAAAAAATTGTTGGTATTTGTTATAAGTGAATATTGTTAGGAAATAAATAAATAATAATAATTAAAAAGTTCGGTAACATCAGTTCCCCACTACAGTTCTTCAGTCATATGAGGGCTAAGAGCTTCCTCTTATACTGGGGGCCTACACGGCAGCACCACTAGGGCAAAGTGTCTCATTAACAGGTATCAAAGTCTATGTTTATGTTCCTTTTGGTGTGTTGGTTGTATATTAGTTATCCTGTACTAATTGGCTAAAATCCAATTATAAGTGAATACATGCCATGTGCATCTTTCTGAGTCTGCATTAGTTCATTCAGGATGAGCTTTTCTATTTCCATCCATTGGGCTACAAATTGCATAATTAAGTTGTTTCTCATACCTGAGTAGTATTCCATTGTGTAGATGTACCACAGTCTTTTTTTATCTATTCCTCAGTAGAGGGACATCTGGGTTGTTTCCAGTTTTTAGCTATTACAAATAAGGGTGATATGAACATAGATGAGGAAATGTCCTTGTGGTTTGGTGAGGAATCATTTGGATGTATACCCAGAAGTGGTATGGCTAGGTCTTGAGGTAGAGCTATTCCAAGTTTTCTAAGATATCACCAGGGTGATTTCCATAGAGGTTGTACAAGTTGGCACTCCCACCAGCAATGGAGGAGTGTTCCCCTTTCTTCACAACCTCACCAGCATGTGCTTTCATTAGAATTTTTGGTCTTACCCATTTTGACAGGTGTGAGATGGAATCTCAGAGTCATCTTGAGTTGCATTTGTCTGATGATTAAGGATGTTGAGCATTTCTTCAAGTATCTCTTGGCCATTAGAGATTCCTCTTTTGTGAATTCTCAGTTTAGCTCTGTTTCCCACATTTTGATTGGAGTGTTTGGTTTCTTGGTGATTAATTTCTTGAGTTCTTTATAAATTTTGGATATCAACCCTCTGTTAGATGTGGGGTTGGTAAAGATCTTTAATCTGTAGGTTGCCGTTTTGTTCTAATCAGAGGGTCCTTTGCCTTACAGAAGCTTTTCAATTTCATGAGGTCCCATTTGCTGATTGTTATTCTTAGAGCCTGAGCTATTGGTGTTCTGGTATGGAAGTTGTCACCTGTGCCAATGAGTTTGAGGATTTTCCCCAAATTGTCATCTACTGGACTTACTGTGTCTAGCATTATGTTAAGGTCTTTGATTCACTTAGATTTAAGTTTTGAACAAGGTGATAAGTATGGGTCTACTTTCATTCTTTTACATGGCAACATCCAGTTAGACCAGCACCATTTGTTGAAGATGCTGTCCTTTTTCCATTTTCCTTTTTTTACTTCGTTGTCTAAGATTAAGTGATCATTGGTGTGTGGGTTCATTTCTGGGTTTTCAATTCGATTCCATTGATCAACTGGTCTGTTTCTATATCAGTACCATGCTGTTTTTATTACTATTACTCTGTAGCATAGCTTGAAATCTGGGATAGTGATAACTCAAGATGTTTTTTTATTGTACAGGATTGATTTAGCTATTCTGGGTTTTTGTTAGTCCATATGAATTTAAGAATTTTTTTCCAGGTCTGTAAAGAATTGTGTTGGTATTTGATGGGAATTACTTTGAATCTGTATATTGCTTTGGGCAGGATGGCCATTTTTATTATGGTGATTTTACCTATCCATGAGCATGGAAGATCGTTCCATCTTCTGATGTCCTCTTCAATGTCTTTCTTCAAGGACTTGAAGTTCATGTTATACAGGTCTTTCACTTGCTTGGTTAGAGTTACCCCCAGGTATTTTATATTGTGTGTGGCAATTGTGAAGGGTGTTGTTTCCCTAATTTCTTTCTCAGCGCATTTATCTTTTGTATAAAGAAGTGCTTCTAATTTTTTTGAATTAATTTTGTACACAGCCACCTTGCTGAAGGTGTTTATCAGTTTTAGTAGTTCTCTGGTGGAATTGTTTGGGGTCACTTATGTATGCTATCATATCTTCTGCAAATAGGGATAATTTGACTTTTTCCTTTCCAATATGTATCCCCTTGATCTTCTTTAGTTGTCTTATTGCTCTGGCTAGACCTTCAAATACTATTTTGAAGAGATATGGGGAGAGTGGGCATCCTTGCCTTGTCCCTGATTTTAGAGGAAATACTCGAAGTTTCTCTCCATTTTATTTGATGTTGGGTACTGGCTAGCTGTATATATCACCTTTAGTATTTCTAGGTATGATCCTTGTATGCCAGCTATCTCCAAGACTTTCATCATAAAGGGGTGTTGGATTTTGTCAAATGCTTTTGCAGCATCTAGCGAGATGATCATGTGTTTTTTTTTCCTTTTAGCTTGTTTATATGGTGAATTAAGTTGATGGATATTTGTATGTTGAACCATTCCTGAATTCCTTGAATAAAGCCTACTTGATCATGTTGTATGATAATTTTGATATGTTCTTGGATTAGGTTTACTTGTACTTTATTAAGTATTTTTGCATGTATGTTCATGAGGGAAATTGGTCTGAAGTTCTCTTTCTTTTTTGCGTGTTTGTGTGGTTTAGGAATCAGGGTGACTATGGCCTCATAGAGTGAGTTTGTCAGTGTTCCTTCTGTTTCTATTTTGTGGAAGAGTTTGCAAAATATTGGTATTAGATCTCCTTTGAAGGTCTGGTAGAATACTGTGCTTTTTTTTGGTTTGGAAACTTTTAATGACTATTTCTACTTCCTTTGGGTTTATAGGAATGCTTAATCTCTCAACCTGATCTTGATTTAACTTGGGTAGGTGGAGTCTATCAAGAAAATTGTCCATTTCACTTAGGTTTTCAAATTTTGTGGAGTACATATTTTTAAAGTAAGACCTAAAGATTCTCTGGATTTCCTCAATATCTGTTGTTATCTCTCCCTTTTCATTTCTGATTTTGTTGATTTGAGTTTTTTTCCCTCTGCCTTTTAGTTAATTTGGCTAAAGGCTTGTCTATTTTGTTGATTTTCTCAAAGAACTAACTCTTGGTTTCATTGATTCTTTGCATTGTTCTTTTTGTTCCTAAGTTGTTAATTTCTGGCCTAAGTTTGATAATTTTCTGCCTTCTGCTCCTCTTGGGAGCCTTTGCTTCCTTTTTTGTGTTCTTCCAGTTCTGTTGTTAATTTGCTAATATGAGCTGTCACAATTTTCTTTTCGAAGGCACTTAGTGCTATGAACTTTCCTCATAGCACTGCTTTCATTGTGTCCCATAGGTTTGAGTATGTAATTTCTTCATTTTAATTGGGTTTTAAGAAGCCTTTTTATTTCCCCCTTGATCCAGTAGTCATTGAGTAGAGAGTTGTTCAGTTTTCATGAGTGTGTAAGCTTTATGTTATTTCTGTTATTATTGAAGTTCAGCTTTATTCCATGGTGGTCTGATAAGATACAAGGGGTTATTTCAATTTTCTTGTATCTATTGAGACTTGTTTTGTGTCTGACTATATGGTCGATTTTGGAGAAGGTTCCATGTGGTACTGAGAAGAAGGTGTATTCTTTTGTATTTGGGTGAAATGTTCTGTAGATATCTGTTAGGTTCATTTGGCTCATGACCTCTGTTAGTCTCATTACTTCTATGTTTGGTTTCTGTCTCAGCAACTGGTCTATTGTTGTGATTGGGTGCTGAAATCTCCCACTTTTAATGTGTGGCAATCGATGTGTGGTTTAAGCATTAGAAGAGTTTCTTTTACAAGTGTGGGTGCCCTTCTATCTGAGGCATATATATTTAGTATTGAGATGTTGTCTTGAAGAATTTTTCCTTTAAGGAGTATGTAATGCCCTTCACTATCTTTTTTGATTACCTTCAGTTGAAAGTCTATTTTATTTGATATTACAATGGCAACTCCAGCTTGGAAAACCATTTCCCAGCCCTTTACTCTGAGGTAGCATCTATCTTTGTTAGTGAGATGCCTTTCTTGTATGCAGCAAAATGATGGGCTTTGTTTATGGATCCATTCTACAAATCTGTGTCTTTTTATGGGGAATTCAGTCCATTGATGTTGAGGGATATTAATGACCAAAGGCTGTTATTTCCTGTTATTTTGGTGTAGGTGGTGGTTGTGTATTTCCTTTGGTTTATATGCATTGGAGTTTTTTGGTTCCTCTGTTTTCTTGGGTGTAGTTATCTTCTCTGGGTTGGAATTTTCCTTCTAGTATCTTCTGTAGGGCTGGATTTGTGGGTAGATGTTGTTTAAATTTTTTTTTAATGGAATATCTTGTTTTTTCCATCTATGTTTATAGAGAGTTGATCTGGGTATCTAGCCTCGCACCTATGTTCTCTTAAGGCTTGTAGGATGTCTGCTGAGGCCCTTCTGGTTTTTAAAGTTTCTGAGGAGAAGTGAGAAGTCAGGTGTAATTCTGATGGGCCTGCCATTATACATTACTTGACATTTTTCTCTTACAGCTTTCAATATTCTTTTTTTATTATGTACATTTGACATTTCAATTATTATGTGGCTAGAAGAATTTCTTTTCTGGTCTAATCTGTTTGGTATTCTGTATGCCTCTTAGCATCAGAATTTTCCAGCATCTCTTCCTTTAGGTTTGGGAATTTTTCTTCTATGATTTTCTTGAAGATGTTTCCTGGGCCTTGGAGTCAGAAGTCTTCTCTTTCCTCTATGACTATAATTCTTAGGTTCTGTCTTTTCTTTGAGTCCTTGATTTCTTGGATATTGTGGGTGAGAACTCTTTTATATTTCTCATTTTCTTTGGTTGTTGTACTGATTTCTTCCATGGAATCTTCCATGTCTGAGATTCTGTCTTCAATCTCTTATATCCTATTTTGGATATTCATTTCTGTATTCCCTGTTCTCTTCCCTTGATTTTCTCCCTCCAGGATTGTCTCTGCTTGTGTTTTCTTTATTTCTTACACTTCCAATTTCAAGGTTTGAACAATTTTATTCATTTTATGTTTCCTGCTCCAATTTGCTTGTCTTTGTCTACAAACCTTTCAAATCTTTCAACTCTTTCATTGCATGGTCTCTTTCCTGTTCATGTTGGGCTAAGTTGGCTTGGAGGTCTCTAATGGTATTCTCAATTGGTTTCATTTGTAAAACTGACGATTCTTTATATTCTTTCAGGGATTTAATTTCTTATTGTAAGGACTCTATCATTTTCCTAAGTGAAGATTTGTCATCATTTTCGCGTGTTTCACGTGTGGTGGGATGTTCAGGGCTTGTTATGTTAACCTTGTTGAATTTTGTTGGAGTCATATTTCCCTGATTTTAGTCAGTTTTGTTCTTTTGCTGACTTTTAGCCATCTGGCTGTCCTTAGCTGATTGTTCCTGATGTCTTTTGGGCCTGATGCCAAGGAGGGAGTTTTGGAGTGTATTCCGTATAATCTTGGTGGTCTGTAGCTCAACACAAGCTAGGTGGGGTCTTGAGATGGGTGCTGGTCTCAGTGGGCCCACCAAAGATCACCCCTCCCCATTGTGTTACACTGGAAGCCCAGGTTAAGGATTAGATAGAATGTGCTATTGCAGCTTGAAGAGTCTTGGGTTCTAGCATGTCTTCCTAGTGATATTGGTGGGGCTCAGAAGACCACAGATTTTAGGCTAGAGCAACAGATTTTATGCGGCTCATGTGTCTGGTCAGAAGGTCAGGTCTGTGGTCGTGGTACCCCCAGGTAGCTTCTTTTAGGTGGTCCACAGGGCACCCCTGTGCCTCTCAGCCCTAAGCAGTAAGCTCTTGTAGTCTGAATCACTCAGGCAGTGCACCAAGGCCAAGAACTCGCTTCTCCACTGCTGGGGTTGTAGATGCTGAAGAGAGGGTATCCCACCGAGAAAGGGCAAGGTGGACTGGCTCCGATATGTACACCACACCCTGTCCACTGGGCTTGGACTCAGTGGAGTTCCACAGCCTTTTAACCTGATCACCCTCCTTTCACCCTGCTCTGATCTACTGTTTCAGTGGCACCACTGCTCTCCCTTGGGTGCTGGAGTTATCACATGGAAGCTACGTGCTCAGGAAGCTGGGAAGTACCTCTGTCAGGTGGCTGTGGCTGCCTGCCAAGGCCCTGAAGTGACACTGCAATGGTGCAGGAAGAGTAGCCCTTTATCCTGTCTGGGTGCAATGTTCTTCCACATGATTGTATATCCAGTAGAGGGACCTGTATGTCCAACACCTTTCTGGATAAGCCCATATATTCTTGTGCCTCTCCTATCGCTGCTATGTTGGAGATAAATTTGGGTGGTCCCACAGTTCTCCTGTAGCTCAGAATGTGCTGTGGATCACTGCCATAATGGTTCCACAGAGAGTATAGCTGTTCCTGTGGCTCTGTTGGTCCTTTTTTGTTTTTGGTACTGGATGCCGCCATGGAAGGTTGGTGCTCCAAAGACTGGTGAGTACCCCTGTCTGGGGTTTGGAACCACTCATTGGGTACTTCAGTGGCTTGTGCCCACATCCACGGCAGTATCCATGGTTTCCACGGTGGGACCGACAAGTTTGTTTGTTTTCTAAAGAGAGAGAAAAGGGTGGATTTGGGTGGGTGAGGAGGTAAAGATCTGAGGAGAGTTGAGGGAGGGAAATCATGATCAGAATGTATTGTATGAAAAACTATTGTCAATAAAAAATAGCCAGGAAAAGGAAATAGCCTTTATACTTTATCAACGTATGAATTGTTAATGAAAGTGTGATGCATTTTTTTAGTGCAGTTTTCTTTATTTTTTTTTATAAGTACTTTTTTTTTTTCAAGTTACATCTCAGTCGCAAACCCTTCCCTATTCCCCCTTCCTGTCCCACCCTTCCACCCTCTTCCCCCCCCCAACAGCTTCTCTTTTCATTCCAACAAATGGTTCTTTCTCTTATAACAGTAAATTCTATACAAAACAGCAGAATTAAATATGCCGCATTTATGAGAGTTCAATGGCCCAGTATACCTTCCCAATGTCCAGTTCATACATATTTGGCCCTGACGTTAACCTTCTACCTTCTAACCATCTCCATGAGTTTAAAGTTCTATAACTGACTTAGTTTTCATACTAACTTGCATCACTATTATAACCATCTTCTTAGATCTAGAACGCCCTCTTGATTCCTAAACAACTCAAAATTTAGCTATGAGACTCAAGCTGTGTATTCTTCAACCACCTCAGAGAGTTGAGAAGGATAAATATATCTGATTGTATAGGAAGTGCAGGGCCTGCAGCTTCCAATACTAAGAAATGACAAACCAGTGACTACCTGGACAGTTCCCACTTTCTCTCCATACATTCCAGCATCAGTCTTCAGCCTTTTGGTCCTGTTTCTCTGACAGACATTTATTGTAGAGCAGGGATTGTGAAGGACTAACCTACCCTGTCTTGGCAGAGCTAGGCTGTCGACTTCCCTGCTACCAAGTTTTGTCCTTTTTGGACAGCAGTCTGTCTGCAGTTGAAGCAAGGAGTTTTTACATGTCAAGAGATAGGCTTGCCACTAATTCAACCATCTCACATTGG
>CAJQZJ010031795.1:6472785-6496822 GCA_907164525.1 Lophiomys imhausi | reverse complement strand
CACACACACACACACACACACACACACACACACACACACACACACACCCATGAGAGAATGTGGAACACAAACAAAACAGCCCATGGTAACTGTCAATGTCGATCAAACGACAAACGGCAAGGCCTAGCAGGAAGTCCTCTGCCTCCTGCTTCCAGCATACAAATCAAAGAATTGACTTCATAGTGTGGACAAGACAGAAAGCTACGAGGCTGAGAGGTAGCCCAGAGATTAGAACTGTGGTGTCCTTGGCCATGGCTGGAGCAGATACCAGGAAGGTGGGGACAATCCTACAGCTCATGAGCCCTGCCAGCAACCAGGAACTGGACTCAGGAATGGGTGTGCAGTAGGACCTGAAAACAGAGGGACATGGCCCCTGCTGGGGACACACTGGCACAGAAGATGAGGAGACCAATGTGTCTCCTACTTTCCACCCTGAGCCTCCCCCAGAACCCTCCACACTCAGTGCAACAGGAAGTTGTCGACAAATTAGTAGGAATATGGTGGGTGGGTTCTGCGCAGAGCAGGGATGAGAGAAAGGCGTGGGAGCAGAATGGCTGCACAGTCAGAGCAAGTAGGCTGTTCACAGAACACTTCCGAGTTTATTCTTTTGTTGCTGTTGTTGGGCTCTGGGCAGATGGGGAGACCAGGGCTCTCTCTTGAGCTCCACCCCAGCCTTCAAGTCCATTCTTGGCCACACCCCCAGGGGACTTGGACACTGATGCCATTTTCTGCATGAGAGAACATGAAGCTCCCAGGGTGACATTGAGGCAGACAGGGGGTGGTGGTAAGAGAGGGTGGCATGATAAGGTGTGGCCCACATGGCTCCAGGATGAAGGTTGGCGCAACCCGAGTCTCCCACTGCATAAGCATCCAAAGATTTCAGTGGAACACACTCTGGCTCTGGTCTCAGGCAGGCCCTGGCAGGACAGCAGCTCAGAGCAGCCTTCATGGGGAACAAGCACAACCCCTGACCACAACGCCATTTCAGCCCACAAGCCCTGGCAGACAAAGCCACTGTTGCTTCTGGGACTGCAGAATTACATCTCTTTCAAAATGCTCCTTTTTAAATTTTAATTGCCATGATTGGCATAATCCTACTTATCTCTGTCCACCCTTGATGGTAGATTTATCGTAATGAACTGTAACTGTGCTGCCTCTGATCTCTGAAGGCTGGTTTTTTTCTGAGTTACTTGGGTTCCATGTTGGAGGAGAGTCTGCTGCTGCCCTGGGAAGTGGGTTCCCATGGTGGCTTGCTTGTTCTTTACAGTCACTGCAACCTGGGCTTTTCCCTTCCCCTGAGGTCCAGGGGATAGGCAATGTTTCCTCTGCTATGTGTCAGTGCCCTGCCTGAGATGAACCCTGCCGTTGGCCTCAGGATAGACACCACCCCCACCTTGCCTAGCTGCCCACAGTCCTGCTGTATAATGTCTTCCTGGCTGACCTCTCCTAGGAGGACATATGACCTCCTATTCCTAGCAGACCAGCTGAGGTTAAAACATGGAGGGTGCCTAGTCTAGATGCCCAGAATCCAGAGGGTGATGCTGCCAGGGGTATGTGTCCTGTTCCATCAGCAGCAAACCCAGGAGAGGCACCTGGGGTGTGTAGTCCCACCTTAGGGCCTTTACAGGGGCTGATCTTCTACCTGGATACTCACAGAGACCCACTAACCTTCCATGCATTCCACTCTGTGTCACCTCCCTGGGAAGAGCTGTTCTAATTTCATTCCGTTGCTATGACAAACACCATGACCAAAGCAACTTAGGGAAGGGAAAGGTTTATTTCAGCTTACAGCTCACAGTCCAACTCTGAGGGAAGTCAGGGTAGGAACTTGAAGCAGAAAACATGAATTAATGGTTGCTGGCTTGCTGGCTTCCCTCCTGGTTGGCCCATAGACTCATGGTTAGTTAGCTTTCTAGACAGCTCAGGACCATCTCCCTAAGGAATGGTGCCGCTCACCGTGTGCTGAGCCTGGCTATGTCAATTAACAATGGAGACAATACGCCAGGGATCCACCCTGGACAGTCACTTGCCGGAGGCTCACTTCACTCAGTCCACTTAGTGACTTTGCGAAAGGGATGGTTCCCCTCACTCTACAGAAGAGGCCGCTGAGGGCCAGCAAGCAGAATGACCTGCTCAGGGTCACCGTGGCTTCTGTGGGAGTGTGACACAGCCCTGGGGTGCTTGCTGTCCTCTAGAAAGTGCCCCGCTCTCTTCATGCTGTGGGTGCTGACAGGCCTTGGGCCTCCCAGATGTTCAGGAATGTATGCAGAAAGTGCTCTGTGGGAAAATGAATGCTCCCTCAAATGAACTGGGCCACATGCCTCTCCTGCTTGCCCACAGATGGTCCTTGAAGGGAAAACTCATGCTCAGAGTCACAGCCTCCCCTGGGTGTTCCAACTCCCAGTGGGTGCTCCTCACTGTTTTATCTTCCCAGGAAATGCTGGTCCTCAACACTGCCTCATCTGGGAATTAAATATTAGTCATGAATGGAGGCCATGCAAGATTGGGAGTTCTGGGCCCAGGAGCCTATCTATGGTCAGTATGCTTGCTTGCCTCTTCATATTGTCTTACTCTTCACAAAGGTGGCTGTGTGCTGGCCTCTGTCAGGTAATCACAAGCCTGGCCATTCCTAAGAGACACTGGTGTGACCCTGCCTATCAAACCTGGAGGAAGAATCACTGAATGTTTTCTAGTCTACCAGGTCAGGATCCATGGAGATCATCCCTACCTGGTCACAAGAGCTGCCAAAGTCATCACTAGGGTCGGTGACACCCTCTCTTTGAGAATCTAACACAGCTAGTGGCTTTGGTATTAGGGGCTCTGCCTCCTCCTGTGGGCCGGAAGGTGGCACGGTCATTCATGGTCTGGGTTCCTGGAGGCATGCCCAGCCAAGGTTGGCAACAGTGACTGTGAATGTGGGAACGCCGCTGCAGGGTGACAGCCCGTGTGCTGGGTGAGCAGCAGTAGCAATGTCTGTGCCAGGAAGTGGAGCCAGGTGATTCCCAGGACAGGGCCCTCATTTGGCCTGGAGGGTGACAAGAAAGTTCCAAAGACTGCCAGGTGGGGCAGAGCTTTGTAAAAACCCCACTGGCGCCATTTAAAAATCTGTGAGACATTGTGGGAAGCTCAGGCATCCTTGGTGATCAAGCAAGTGATGCACCTCTCATTTGCCTCCTCATCTGCGTGAGAAGAGCACCCTGTCAGTCCTCAGTCACAGGGGGTGTTGGGGAGGGGGACCACTGTCTGGAAGGCCTCAGCAGGGGGCCTTTGAAGCTCTATCTGCTGTGCACTCACGTGTTCTTGCACTCTGTCCTTGGTTCTTCCTAACTCAGCTGCCTGTTTCCTGCCTGCCCTTCCGCCCTTGTTCCTTTCTTGCTGCTTTACTAGGGCAGCCAGCCTGCCTTATAAGGATCATCCTCATTGGAGCCCCCCCCCCCCCCCGAGAAATATCCACCCATATTCCTGATCCATCTCCTTTCTCTCAGCTTCTGTGGCTCTTCTGTCAGGTCTTTAAGTCCCAGGTCCCTCATACACCTGAGGCTTTTCCAAATGCCAGGTAATACCTTCCTTGGGCCCTAGGAGGGGTCATACTTTCTGTAAGTCCTGGTAAGCCTGTATTCCCTTCCCAGGGCTATCGAGAGACCCTTACATTTTCCCTGGGCTCCAGAACCGCCCCTCCCCCCCCCGCACCTTCACTGGGATGCTGGGGGTCTCCTATCTGGCACTATTTCATTCTTCACTCAGCCTTGTGCATGTGTGGCCCTGTAGGCAGGCACATGTCTGGCAGAATGGCAGTCGATTCCACTGTACAGAGGAGAGGGTCCTTGAGGCTCCTGCCTAGCTAAGTTTAGCCCCTTTAGTGCTGTCTGTGAGGAGGGCTGGGGAAGCATGGAGGAGGAAGGGCCTGGGCCTTAGAGGCACTGAGATCTTCCCATGATCTCAGTGAAGTCGTGCCCAGGGACACCAAATACCTTTTTGCCCACTGCTCCAGCAGAGGCCTCAGCATAGGAGCTCAGCTCAGAAAGTCTGTGGAAGGGTTTCTTGCAAAGGTTTGAATTCTCAGAGTAAAAGAAGTGCCAAGTCCAGGAGCCAGATGGTCTGGGCCAAGTTCATGACCACATTTCTATCCCAGGGTGTTGGTTGGACTGCAGGCAGGGCTTTAGAGGAGTCTGTGGGGTTAGTCAGTCCAGCCCACTTCATTCCAGAACTGTCTGCCAGCAAACCTCACAGTATTCAGCACTCAAGACCATTGTAGATGTAGCAGAAACCAAAGCCATATGTAGAAAATCTGGTCAGGTGATCAGGCCCATGAGATGGAATCTGACCCTTGGGAGTTCAGGCCTAAGGAAACTGGAGGCCCCAGTTACGTTAACAGGTACCTGGATGGCTCTGCATACAGTGCTAGGGTGAGAAATGGCATCAGGAAGGGTCTGGGGGTTCTGGGGGAGCCATGCCATGTCTCAGTCCCAAGGTGGGGATACAGACCTGATACCATGTTCTGCTGGGAGTCCTGAGGTTGCTCTTCTTGGGGTCATCAGGTTCCTCACACCTCAGTTTACTCATCTGCTCATGGTCAGCCACAAGCATGTTCCAACATTGTTGGATGCCTCTGTAGTTATCTTCAGTCTGTTGCACAAGCTCTACATATGGGGGTGGGTGGGCTAGGGAGGCTCTGTTCAGTCCCTCAGAATACAGGCACTCTTCACATCAGGAGAGTCCAATGGATTTTTTTCATCCTGCTGTTGCTATTGTTTCGCTTTGCTTTTTTTTTTTTTTTATTTCATGATGTTGCAAAGTCAGAGGCAGTCAGTAGAAACCACATCGCAAGCTTTGATCTTCTCCAGACTGGCCATGTAGGAGCCTCTCTGACAGCGCTCAGCAGCCAAGAGGGGAATCATTCAGGCTGCCTGTACTTTCTGAATCCATGTACTCCATGAGTTACACAAAACAGTCAGCACTCCCTTATAGCGTGGGCTATGTAGATGACTTTGCCTACAATGATTCTGAAGTTAACAGGAGTGTGCTCAACATGCCTGAAGTAGACTGGACTCAGCTAACATATTCCGGTTTGTTCGGCAGACTGGAAGTATGTGTGAATTTTTTACTTATAATATTTTCAATTTAGGATTAGGTTTGTGGGCCCATAGCTCATTGTCAGCAAAAAAACAAAAAACACCAATCAAGCAAAAAGAAACCCATCTGTTTGGTGACCTTCCTGGCCCCATCCTTCCTTCACCTATTCCTGTAGCCTACCTCACTGATTGACACCCAGCTCCTCATTTCACATTCAAACTCTCAAGCCACATTCTAGAATTTTCCTGACTGATACCATTGCCCTTAAGATGTCCCTTATAGTGGTGACTCCCTGTCCCTGACTGATCCTGGGAGGGCTCTACTATTCTTTGGGCCATCAGGGAGGGCCTTTAGTAAATCAGGGTTCTAATGGGAATCAAAGCTCCTATGGAACTTTCAGGCCCCTGCGCAGCCAGTGGTCTGTGTGACCGTCAGAACTGTGCCTATTCCTAATGTCACATCAGACCTCCTGTCCTCTGGAGCAGGACTAAACCTCAGGACAGGCTTCCCCAGGAACCATGCCGCCAACATGCATCACCTCTGATCAGAAACCAGGTTTAAGCCTGTGCTTGGTGGCAGGTCCCCGTATCTCCCCTAGTTGGCCTCAATTTCCCTATATAAAAGTGCAAATGTTGGTGCTTGTCTCTAGAGTGGTGAGGAGTCAAGTGGAGGTGCCCTGCAGGCTGTCAGATGCAGACTCTGATTATTATGGTGCATAAAGTGCAGGCAGTCACAGGGACTGCGCAGCAGACAGAGGGCAGTCCGTTGAGCGGCAGAAAGATGACCCTGGGGAGCATTGGCTTCTCTCAGGTGCTGCCTCTGCATCCAGCTTCCATTTTCAGGACAGACATGAGCATCTGTCCTGGACACTTTGCACACACCTAGACTCCATGTCCCACACAAGTGCATGTCCTGCCCTGGGACAGGACTTGCAGGTGGCCTCAATGGGAGGGCCAGGGGACACTTGTCTGGTGGAAGTGTGCCTAGCTCATACCTGTGCATGCTTTCCAGGTTGGCAATGGGAGCCAAATGTGAAAGCTGGGGATGATGGTGGGAGGAGGGGGAGATAGGCCCCATCAGTGAAATAATTATAGAATATGAAAATGGCTTAATGAAATCATTTTTAAAAAGAGAATGTGTGCAAACACTCAGCAATTAAGCAGCAGATTCACAAATAGCAATTTTCTAACTGTGCTCGCCTTCCATATTTCTACTTGCCCGGTCTAAGACTCTGGGTTTTTTAATTTTTTATTTGAATGAATGAAGATAAGAATGGTCTCACTTAGTGCTGCAAGAAAAAAAAAGTTGGACTGTTGGACTAAAAGCAAGGAAGTCACTTAAGAGCATGTCTTCTTGTGGGGAGGGAGGTGCTTCGTGAGTGCTAGTGTCCCCTCCTGATCTCTCCTTCCTCCTTCCCACTCTTCCTTAAGAACCAGACCCACTTAGTCTCAAGGTTGGTGCATGAACGTAAACCCACTTCTGCATGGCAAGCTTGCCCAGAGAGGGAAACCTGCTAAGGTCACACAGCCTTTAGGTCTGGCACCCAGAGCACCAACAAAGGTGTCTGACTAGCATTGGTTGTCAGCTGTGTCCTTGGCGGGTAGACCTTTAGATAGTCTTGGTGACCTCACTGTGACTGGATCTGGCAACTTTTGAGAGGACATAGTCTTAGGCCCGGTGCTGATTAAGGGTTCTGCCACCGACCTGCCCAGACTTCCTGCTGGTCACTGGGACTAAGGCTGTCCCTTAGGTCCCAGGCTTATCTGAGGCTATAAATGTCACTCCCTTTCCTTGCCTGAACTCAGGGTCCTCTAAGAGACAGTTACAGCAATCACATAAGTTGTGTTTCCAAATGGACAGGCTATGGCATCCCTTCCCTCCCTCTGCCCAGCCTACCCTGGCCTGGAGCAGAGGCTGAGTCTAACCCAATGCCACTTGTGCTGTGGCAGTTGCTCTCAGTGTCCCTGCCCAGATTGCAGCTGGAACACTCTGTATCACCACTGACCCCTGTCTGCTCCCAGCAGACCTCAGTGAGCAAGGGAAGGGGTTGGAAGAGCCCCAGTCACTCAGGTCCTGGACTGTCTCCAAGTGTTTCTCGGCTGTTGTCCTCTCAGAGAAAACATTACCCTGTTGTGCCTGTGTGTTCCCTGGGCCCTTCAGTGGTCCCAGCAAGGGGCTCCCCATTCCTTAAGTCCTAGACTTTTCTGTAACTTGTGCATTTCCCTCCAGCATCAATGTCTACCTGGAGGTTGGTGAAACCTCAGACCTATTGGGCATCCCGTTGTTGTCCATTGTTTTCTGACTGTCCCTGTGTCACTAGTGAAAAGTGGACACTAAAAACAAGAGTCAGGTATGATGGGTATCTAATTTGGAATCATCTGTGTAAACAGTCAGTGCTCAATATTTACAGCTGCCTATGTGAGCTGAAGAAATATACTCCAAACCCGTGTCTGCCCGGAAGCCCACAGTACATATAGCCTTCTTTGAAGAAAAACACCTGGGGGTAAAAAACACAACGGTGAGACACCAGGTGAGGCTGCTGTGTTCTCTTGCTGGGAAAATGTGACAATCCCTGTCCCCTTTCAGTCTCATCTTTTCCACTGAGGACCAACTGACAAGTGGCTCAGGCCACCCCACCATTCCAGAGTATCATGTGTCTCCCACAGGCCAAGGCTAGCTTTTCCTGGGATGAGGCCTCCTGCCCTGCAGAAGGGCATGTCCTCCATCTCTTAGGTGACCTCAGTCTGCCCCGGAAACCATGTCCCTAGCAGGAGCCACAGTGTTCCAAAGAATAGGTACTTATGTTTTATCCTTTTCTAAGACAGTGAAAGCAGTCAAGGCCACTCCACCCGAGTCACTACCATTGGCCCCTTGAGCCCATTGGAGTGACTCTCCCTGGTACACCTGTCACCACTGTTGGGGGTGCCTGTCTGCTTGAGAAGCAGGTGTTTATGGGAATGATGAAATTGGGCATGCATAGAACTGCCCACTGGGAAGGCACATCCAAGCCCAGTTTCCCCATTACCTGATTTATGAGGAGCCACCTTTGCTAGAAACCCAGAGCTAAGGCCAGATGACAGTTACTGAAAGGTGTGGGGTACTTGCAGGTTAAGGATATTGGTCACAGATTTTGTAATGATGGGGGCCTCACAAGCTGCTGACTCCAATCCTCAGCATCTCAGAAGGAGAGTGATGTTAACTCCTGAGTTGGCAGCCCGGAGCCCTGGCAGCTCACAGCAGTGGGGACTGAGCACAGGGTGGGACTCCTCCCCAGGATGGGTGAGGAGATGGTGGGCGAGGGACCAGAAAGAGGTGACATAGAGCCCCGGGTCACTCCCAAATTGATCCTACCTCCATCTGGGCCCTGTCCACCGCAAGGGCTGTCCTGACTCCCAGTTCAACCTTGGCCTTCTTGAAAGACACCTTCCTGAGCAGTGTCATTTGGCTTCCATGTCACCCGTGTTCCTGCCATCTCTTTCCATATCCCAATCTCTTATGCAGTTCAAGCCATCATCCAGCTATCCCTCCTTAGGGTGGGCCCTGCCCTCCACAGTCTGAACTCCTAATTTCAACTGTAGCCATAGTGGTCCTCCAGATACAGCACCACAGTGGCAACAACAAACCCTGTGTGGCGCATGGTGCAACCAGGCGCCCTCTAAGAGGATACCACATGGCCACTCAGCTGACCCACTGGGACAGAGCTTTCCAGGAGAGGACTCCCCCCTCACAGACCCCTTCCCCTGCCTTGGAGGCACTTCTGACCTCACCTATGTCCAGACCTGAAGTCCAGACCCAGTGTGTTAGGAATAGGGGCCATGCAAGTTGTTCACAAGGCTCTGGTGGCCACAGTGAAAAGAGAAAGAACAGTAGTGACAATGGAGGAAATGGAAGTCTATGGATGAGAGAAGGAAGGGTCCCCCACACCTTTCATCTCTAGCCACAGATCATTCTAGAAGATGCAAAACTGGCAACAGTAAGAAGATCAGTGCTGCCCACGGTTGGAGGTCAGTGGGCAGCAGGCTGAGCCTAGAGGGTGTTTAGGGCAATGGAGTGACTCCATTCTGCCTGATGCCACCGTGGTGGACGCCCCTCAGGTTAAGTCTGTTGGGCCAGCAGGACCTCATCAGAGCTATGGGGTTTGTGATGATGCTGTGTATGTTGGCTCATCCTTGGGATGAGTGTATTCTCTGAGGATGGAGACAGAGAGGGGCTGTGTGTGGAGGTAGGGGTGTGGGTAAACTGAGCTTACTGTGCACAGTTTTACAGTTATATGGCAACTGCAATAAAATGAAGTCTATTAACTAAAACTAGGAGCAGGTGAAATTAATTTCAGTAATGATTTTAATTAACTCAATATATCCAGAATATTAATATGTCAATATGTAATATACATAAAACTGACAATAAAGTATTTTACATCCTTCATGAGCCTTTGAAGTCAGTGTTTTACAGTTTTTCTGCCTTTCGGCAGAATGGACCACACATTCCAAGTGCACTCAAGTGGGCAGTGGCTGTTGCATTGTAAAGCAGGTCCAGCCCCCTCTCTACCCCTCCTCTGTTCCACTCTTGTTGCCCCAGACCTGGCTGATGCCCAGAGGCCACTCCAGCCCCTCGGCTGGCCACTGTGTCCTGTTCCCACCATACTCCTACACACACTCCATACCTGGCTCAAATTTCACTTGTGACAAACAGGCTGGTGTTGCACATCCTAATCCTGAAACCTGTACAAATGTTTCCTCACTTGGCAGAAGAAAACTGAGCATTCCTGAGGGTGACTCTTGGGATTGTCCTTTGAGTCCTGGGTAATCATGAGGATGAGGAGAGGAGGGATTTTGTTCAGAGGTAGTTGATATCATGATAGAGGCAGGGCCTGGGGAATGGGCTTCAAAGATGGCCACAAGCCCAGCATTGTAAGGAACCTCTAGACAAATGGTTCTCAACTCTCCTCATGCTGTGGAGCCTCTACTACAGTTCCTCATGTTGTGGTGACCCCCCAACCATGAAGTTATTTTGTTGCTATTTCATAACTGTAATTTTACTACTGTTATGAATTGTAATATAAATATCTGTGTTTTCTGGTGGTCTTAGGCGATCCCTGTGAAAGGGTTATTCAACCCACCAAAGGGGTTGCAACCCACAGGTTGAGAACCACTGCTCTAGAGGGTGGACCAGGCAAAGATATAGGCTGTCTCTCTGCTTCCAGAAGAGACTAAAACCTTGGTTTTAGCCCCAGAATCCCCATTTCTGACTTCAAGTTTATGAGCTCATGATGTTTTAAGAACTGTGATGGAGAATCTATTCCCATCCCCTTTCAGCTCCTTGGGGCTGAAGCCCTCTAGCAGTTGCCTTTGCCTTCATGTGACCCCTCCAGTGTATCCTCATCTTATCCTGGTGACATCTATGAGATCTGCATTTCACGAACGCTCTCAGCTGATGTGTTTTCAAAGGTGCTGGTCCACCAGGGGCAGTGCCTTTTCCTAGCAGGCAGTCTCTCCTTCCCTCAGGTCTCCAGGCCATCTCTCCCTACTTCCCTGGGGACTCTGTGCATGTGTCAATCTATCCATGCATGTCTATGACCCAGGAACCCACTATCCCTGGGTCCCCCTCATCCCTGCATCACTATTCTTCTTGTGGTGTGGTAGCACTTTGCTACCTTCCTTGGCATGTGCCTACCTCCCTCCCTTGACAAGTGTCCTGGGCCACAGGGGCCAGTCATTGGGTGCTGCTCCCTGTGGCTGTCCCACCACAACAGGTGCCCTTGAATTCACAGTTAGGAACAGCTCTTACAGTGAAGAAGATGGGGTGATTGGACTGGGCCTGAGGCAGTGGGTAGCAGGAAGGAAAGGGTGGGTTGTGAGGGGCTGGGGCACAGGATGAGGTCTTGGATAGGGCAGCCAGGGAAGATCCAGCTGCATTAGGCTGTGGGCACTGAGCCTATAAACAACCATTGTTTCTACAGGGCTCTGGGGCATGTGGATCGATTTCTGCTAATGGGGCCTCTCACTTCCACCGTACCAATGAAAATCAATTCTCTGCGGTTTAGAGAGCAAATGTGCCCTGATTAGACAGCAGGCTCATGGTGTCATCTTTGTTCTCTTGCTCCAGTCCTCTCAGGGAGGCCTGAAGTAGCCAGGCCCCAGATGGTCCCCAGGGACCCCATCCCTGCTGGGCAACCCTGAGAATCAGAAGATGGGGAGTGAGCTGTCTCTTGTCATGGCCTGAGGGACCTTGTGACCCTGAGGTTTATACAAGACCTTTGGGGTCCAGTGATAGTAAACATGGCCATCTTCCTGGAACCTTCTTCACCTGAAGATCCACAGAGGAGCTAGCTCTGCAGGAATGGTGAGAACAGGCTAGGAAGGGGATTGAAAGTTCCCTCGGGGTGGAGTGCTTCCCCTAAGGGGTTGTGGTCTTCCTTCAGCCCCAGAGGAAGAAGCCTTGACCTCAACCAGCCTCTCTGTAGGCCTAGAGAAGGGAGGATGCTGATGAAGGTACACAGCAAGTACAAGTGGTAGGCAGCATCATGGCCAGGGTCCAGGGTTCAAGCCCAGGCTCCATGTGGTGCTGAGACCTTAGGTAGAAATAGTGACCACAGTCAGAGCCCCTATCCAGCCTGACTTCCCCAGTGCACTTGGCCTAGTCTGGCGTTCCCACACATTTTAGATACATTTTTATTATTTTTAACTCATATGTAGGTGTGGATCTGCATGTGGGTCATATGAACTTATGAGTGCAGGTGCCCAAGGAGGACAGAGGCATTGGATCCCCTGGAGTTAGAGTTACATATGGAAGCTGAGAACCAAACTCGGTTCCTCTGGAAGGAAGTACTCTTAACTGCTGAGCCATCTCTCTAGCCCAACTCCCCACATGTTTTAATGAGTCATCACAGGAAGCCATCGTGGCTTGCATCAACGTAGAGGTAGTTCCATGGTCTATGGATCAGTGGATCGTGGCATTGACCTTAGCATGTTTCTCCCTCTTGTTTTTGGTGGCCTGAGGACTTCAGTGCTCAGAAAAATGCTGAGACTTTCCATCTGCATCTTCTCACTTTTAAGGACGAGCAAAGGGGCCTTAATGGAGGTGGTGTGAAATTGTGGAGGCTTGCTCTCCCACAGTGAGCTTACCGGGCCAGCTCCTGGTGACACGGAACCTGGGGTCTGATTCCCTGCAGGTACCAAGCTTTCCTCTGTTATCCTGTGATCCTGTGCTCAAGACAGGGGTCATCCTGGGTCTGGATGCTTCTGGAGGAGCTGAGCATTCAGAGAGGGCAATGGCTGAGGGCCCTCAGCTCAGTCAGTGGCCATGCTGAACCAGCTGTGACGTGGCATCAGATGGGCTGGCATTTGAACCCCAAATCTGCTGCTTGTCAGCTGAGTGATCTGTCACACAGAACACTGTCCCCTCGGTGCCTGCTGTGCATCTGTGAAATGGACAAAGCAACATACATCTTCAGGGTTTTGTGAAGCGCTGTAGAGACGGAAAGATCAAGAAGTTCTGACTTCTGAGAGGGGCAGTGGTAGTTTACACCTTTAATTCCAGCACTCAGGAGGCAGAGGCAGGTGAACCTCTGAGTTCAAGGCCAGCCTGGTCTACAGAGTGAGTTTCAGGACAGCCAGAGCTACACAGAGAAACCCTGTCTTGAAAAACCTAAAAAAAAAAAAAAAAAAAATTTAGTGTGTCAGGCCTTATGCTAAGGTCTTTGATCCACTTGGACTTAAGTTTTGTACAAGATGATAAGTATGGGTCTAATTTCATTCTTTTACATATCGACATCCAGTTAGACCAGCACCATTTGTTGAAGATGCTGTCCTTTTTCCATTGTACGGTTTTGGCTTCTTTGACAAAAATTAAGTGACCATGGGTGTGTGGGTTCATTTCTGGGTCTTCAATTCGATTCCATTGATCCACTGGTCTGTTTCTATACCAGTACCATGCTGTTTTTATTACTATTGTTCTGTAGTACAGCTTGAAATCTGGGATGGTGATACCTCCAGATTTTTTTTTTTTTGTACAGGATTGATTTAGCTATTCTGGTTTTTTTGTTATTCCATATGAAGTTGAGAATTTCTTTTTCCAGGTCTATAAAGAATTGTGGTGGTATTTTGATAGGAATTACATTGAATCTGTATATTGCTTTTGGCAGGATGGCCATTTTTATTATGTTGATCCTACCTATTAGAATAGAAAGTGGGAAAACCCTCAAGCTCATATGCACAGGTGACAACTTCCTGAACAGAACACCAACAGCTCAGGACCTGAGACCAACAATCAATAAATGGGACCTCATGAAACTGAAAAGCTTCTGTAAGGCAAAAGACACTGTCATTTGAACAAAATGGCAACCTACAGATTGGGAAAAGGCCTTTTACCAATCCCACATCTGACAGAGGGCTAATATCCAAAATTTACAAAGAGCTCCAGAAATTAAATGCCAAGAAACCAAATAATCCAATCAAAAAAATGGGGAACAGAGCTAAACAGAGAATTCACAAAGGAGGAATCCCTAATGGCTGAGAGACACTTGAAGAAATGTTCATCATCCTTTATCATCAGAGAAATGCAACTCAGGACAACTCTGAGATTCCATCTCACACCTGTTAGAATGGCTAAGATCAAAAGCTCAAATGACAGCACATGCTGATGAGGTTGTGGAGAAAGGGGAACCCTCCTCCATTGCTGGTGGGAGGGCAAGCTTGTACAACCACTATGAAAATCAGTATGGAATATCTTAGAAAACTTAGAATAGCTCTACCTCAAGACCCAGCCATACCACTTCTGGGTATACATCCAAATGATTCCTCACCGAACCACAGGGACATTTCCTCATCTATGTTCATAGCAGCCTTATTTGTAATAGCTAGACACTGGAAACAACCCAGATGTCCCTCAACCAAGGAATGGAATAAAAAAAAAAAACAAAAAACTGTGGCACATCTGCACAATGGAATACTACTCAGCCATCAGAAACAATGAAATCATGCAATTTTCAGACAAATGGTTGGAACTAAAGAAGTTCATCCTGAGTGAGCTAACACAGACTCAGAAGGATACACATGGCATCCATTCACTTATAATTGGATTTTAGCCATATAGTACAGGATAACTATACTACAGCCAATGCACCAAAGGGAACAGGAACATAGACTTTGTTATCTGTCAATGAGACACTTTGCCCTAGTGGTGCTGCCCTAGTAGGCCCCCAGTGTATGAGGCTCTTGGCCCTCATATGACTGCTGAACTGGGGCGGGGGATTGATATGTAGGGGCACTCCACTCCAGAGGAGTGGGATGGAAGGGATGGGGGTAGAGGGTGGGAGGGTGGGACTGGGAGGGATAGAAAGAGGATACTGTGATGGAGATGTAACCTGAAATAATAAATAAACATTTAAAAAAGAGAAAAAGAAAAACCTGAAAAAAAAAGTAAGTTTCGACTTCTATTCCTCACTGTAGACCTGGACTGTAGACTTTAGCAAACATGCTGTCTGCAAGGGAGCCAGGGATCCTACCTATACTTGGGGCAGGGCCTTGTCCCCTCTGGAAGGCTGGAGAGGACAACACTGGGTATCTTAGCTCTGCCAGTGCTGGCACACCACAGTGCTAGAAACCTATCCCTGGAGGGCATGTGTTGAAGATCGTCTCTCTGTTTCCATAGGTCTTCAGATTTTGGGACAACCTACACCAAGCTTACTCTCCAGCCCGGTGTCACCACTGTCATCGACAACTTCTATATCTGCCCAGCCAACAAGAGAAAGGTATGTGTGTGCGTGCCAGTTCTTGACATCTGCCTCTCCATGGCTGCCTGCACCACTGGTCTGTTCCTGCTTTGGGGCCGTGGTCTGGTCTGAGGTATTTACCCCTCAGCCCTTGTTGCTTTGGTTCCTTTTGATGAGTGTATCTGAATCCATCATCTGGGCCCTTGGAGGAAAGCCTGTGTGCTTATCTAGGGCACATCCATCTTCTCCTGTCCCGGAGGCAACATCCAGGCAGCAGGGAGAAGAATCAGTGGAGCTGGCTGCTGAATCAGCTCCATCTGGCTCAGAGTCCTGGAGGCAGTTCTGAGGCCCTTCTCCAGGGTGTCACCTCTCCAGGGTTGGTTTGGTTCTACACCAGAGCATTGCTTGCTGTCTCTTGGTCTGTATTTCCCATTCGTGCTTCCTGTCTAGACATAGAAGAGGGAAAACTATGGGAGACCCCTCCTATAGATGTGCATTATATCTTGGCCCACCTGGAGAACCCAGCATGAAGCTGGAAGAACAGTCTGCATGCTGGACATAGACAGAGCAGAGTTCAAATCCTGACTCATTTCTCCATGCCTTGGTTTACCTGTAGGAAAATGGAATGTAGCCCACATCTCACATAGACTTGAGTGAGCCCTGCATAGTGCTCCCCACAAGACCAGCACCTCCTGGGCCCCAGAGGTACTTGGGTGGTGGAAGAGGAGATGGGAAAAGGAGTTTATTGGAGGCCTTGCCTTGAGACAGGGATGCTCTCATCCTCAGATTTCCATGTTGGGAAGCACATATGTGAGCCAGCTTTTATAAAGAGGGGGAGAGAGGCATAGGACAATGGATGTGAAGGCTACATGCTGGGTGGTGCCTTCTCCATCCCATCCCTGTCATGCTGCCCCCACCCCACCCCACCCCCACACACACACAATGACCAGACTTTGTCATCAACCCTGACCTCCTAGATACAAACGTTCTTTTTCTGCAAGTTAAGCATGGCACTTGCGTGCTTTGTGTTAGTGGATACACAGAATTAAGGAGTGAGGAGGTCATACTTCTGTTGCTACCTGCAGGTCACCAGATGTTTCAGGTTCCAAAAATCTAAAGAAATGTCATTTAGAAGGCAATCTGTTAATCATGTAGCTGCAGCTTTGATTTTTGTTGGTTTGTTTGATGATTGGCAAAAATTGGGGAAACAGCAATTCTGCCAAGGCCCAGCCCCAGAGGTGTAACCCTGTTATTAGAGCCTGGAATCCGTGTTTGAGTATCCCACAGAGGACATGGAAACACTGGACGGATTCCTGCTGAGGGCCCCATGCGCTCTGGTGGCTGTACTACCGGTGAAGGTCCAGGGGCTCACAAGGACAGTGGAGCCAGACGTGAGCAGGTCCCACTGCAGGCCAGTCGTGTGGGAGGACAGGGCCCTCACTGAGCTCAGTGGAACTCAGCCACTTGCTTTTCTTAAGATTTAGTTTTTATTTTTGTTTATGTGTACGAGTTTTTGCCTTTGTGTATCTCTGTGTACCATGTGTATACCTAGTGCCCATGGAGGCCGGAAGAGGACATCAGATCCCTTGGAAGTGGAGTTATAGGCACCACATGAGTGCTTAAAACTGAACTCGAGTCTTCTGCAAGAGTAGCCAGTGCTCTTAAGTCCAGCCCCCTCTACTGCTTTTTAATGGGATGCCATCTTGTCTGCTAAAGCAGGTCATCTGGTTTTGTATTTTGCTCTCCTTGATGTCTGCTACTGTGAGATCTTCCTCCTGGGCAGAATGTGAACAGAAGTGGAAGGGCTACTGCAGAAGACCAGGGCACCCTGGCCTTGGGGTCTGGGCAGGGGGGAGAGGGTGATTTGGTTTTAGCTTTCCCTGCTTCTTCCTAGAACCCCCCTCCATGTCTCACATAGGCAATTTCACTCCATTTACAACTGTCCAAGAAATGAAGCAGTGTCACCCCATCTTTCAGGGCAGAAAGCTGAAAGGAAAGGTGAGAGTTCCCCCATCACACTCTTTGTAGTCAGAGGCCTGGGTCTGAAACCAGCTTCTCCTGAGTCTAAGCTAAGGAGGCAGGACGTTGTCTCTGCTCAGAGGCCCTGTAGGGGCCTCTACCTACCAGGAACTCTGAGTGCATGGAAAAGCAGGGCAGACCTTCTGCCTCCCTGCCTGCCCTGGGTCCTTCCTGATGTAGCTGTGATGGTGCATGCGACAGAAGTGACCTTTGGAAGGAGGCACCAACGGCCAGACTCAGTGGACAGGGCCACGTTCCCATCACTTAGAGCGTCTCCTAAGTCATATGAATCCAGCTGTCCCAGTGTTGGTGCCCAGACAGAATGCTTTTCCCAAGCCAGATACAGGCTGAGGACCTGGGTATTCAGTAAAGGACCAGATCCTTTGTTGGGTCTAAGAAGCTGCAAGGATAGCTAGAACCTAGAACCTTTGACAATCCAATGAGGCCTGAAAACCTGGAGTTCATGGAACATGTTTGTGAGAGGGTTAAGAAAAGAGGATCTGCCCTGCCCCCAGAGTGACTGTGATTTGGGATGGCAAGGCTCTCTCCTGCAGGATACCTGTGTGATCTTCTCTCTGTTGTTAGGTAATAGATAGCTTTGCAGGAAGGTGGGAATCCGATTAGGAGACCATTTAGTAACAATTAGAGGCTGAGCGGCTCTTTATGTCTTCTTAGAAGATGACTCTGTGAGCTGTCTTTAGAATGAGCTCCCTTTGATTTTGTCTTGCCTGCAGTATAATCAGAGTGTGGCCCCGGGCATGGCGTTCTGCCACCTCAGACATATCTCTGGCCTGTGACTCTCCCCTCTGAGCTGCTGTAGTTCCTGCTGGCTTTAGGTGACAAACACATCTCTGAATGGGCCCCAAGAGTGCTGGAGTACGGAGAGGTGTGAAGGTCTGCTCTGGAGGGGATGCCTAGCAAGAAACTGCTTTTAAGTATCATGTTTTGTATTAAAGATTTATATGGATTGTCATCTTATACAAGGTATCTGTGTTGAATTGAATGCTAAAATCTCACATATACACTGTCACCAAGAAAATGCCTGTTGAATGGATGGCCTGGGAGAATGCTGATTCCCGGGTTCCCCACCCATCTCATTGAGACCCAGGGGCCAGAATTCTTCACTCATTCCCATCTCTCCCCCAGGCTCACGAGAAGCCATCTGCCAGTTCCACAAGGTTAGGGAGAAATGGATCAAACCACAGCCCTGCATCTGGGAAGCTGCCTATATCGCCAAGAGCCAATACCTGTGTTCTCCAGGATAGTCAGTGGTGGCAGGGAAGGTACATGTCCCATAGGACTCCATTGCCAAGCAGGGAACCTTGCATACATGTCATGGCAGACCCTCAGGGAGAGGGTTCCTGCAGTCTCGTGATTTACAGGGAAAGGGAGAGGCCCACACAAGTTGGTCAAGGCTGCCCCAGCCCCAGGTGTCCCATCAAACTTTATCCTCATAGGAACCCGGACGGCAGGAGGGTTGTACCAACTGAAAGCTGCATATTAACCACTGATACTTTGGATGCCAATTCTGCGGACCTCCTAGGACTCTGTCACAAGGAAGCCTCCAGCTCTCTTAATCACCTCTTCTGCCACTGCCCTCAGCCCCCACCTGTGAATTCCTTTGGACCCAACTCTTTCTGGACCACGTGTATGGGCCTGTCTGCTTCCTTTCCTGGGCTGGCTTTCCCCACACTGCTCTCTTCTTGGCCAAACTGTCTTTCTCTCCACCAGATCCTCTCCTAAGCTAAAAGTGAGTCTACAGTGCTGAGCCCCTTCCTGGCCTTGTTCCTGCTCCACCTCAGCATGAGTTCCCTCTTTGCCCAGCTCCCCATGGTAATCCACGTTCTCCTCTCTAGTGTGGGCCAGAGCAGTGTGTGATCTAAGATGGGCTCAGGCTCTGTGACTGTGGCAGTGCAGGCTCACTTCTGTGATCGGAGAATACCCGGGACAGCCCAGCTCCTCCAGCCAAGCCAATCCAATCAGAGCACAGCAGCCTGGTGGCCCTGTCTGGCGGTGAGGAGCCCAGATCTGATCTTGGTGCAGACTTAACTGAGAGATATCCCAGCAGTAGTGTGTGGCCTTTTTCCTTCCCACACTGAAGTACGTGCCTAGCTGTGTTGTCGGCTGCTTTGAGGTTGATCCACCCAAGGGTCCTACTTTCTGCCCTAGGCCTAACATCTGGTCAAGAATATACCACAAGGAAAGAAGGCCTGAGGGATGGGAACAACAAGGACTTTGCGAGAACTTGGGTCCCAGGGTCTGTGCTTCCTAGCCCCCAGCTTTTGCTTACTGGGTGCTGCATGCAGATCACAAGGTTATCTTCTCCTCCTTGAATGCATGTACAGTGTTCCGTACAGGATGATGCATGGCTTCACAATGTGGTGCCTGGCACTGGCAGCTGAAATCCTCAGCACCATGGGTGCTCACAGGAGCTAGTGACCTCCCGACAGGGTTGCTTGAAGAGTCTGAGGCATCTTGTTTATATGGTGAATGACGTTGATAGACTTTTGTATGTTGAACCATCCCTGCATTCCTGGGATGAAGCCTACTTGATCATGGTGTATGATACTTTTGATGTGTTCTTGAATTCGGTTTGCTAGTATTTTATTAAGTATTTTTGCATCTATGTTCATGAGGGAGATTGGTCTGAAGTTCTCTTTCTTTGTTGGGTCTTTGTGTGGTTTAGGAATCAGGGTGACTGTGGCCTCATAGAATGAGTTTGGCAATGTTCTTTCAGATTCTATTTTGTGAAAGAGTTTGAAAAGTATTGGTGTTAGCTCCTCTTTGAAGGTCCGGTAGAATTCCGTGCTAAAGCCATCTGGCCCTGGGCTTTTTTTTTGGTTGGGAGATTTTTAATGACTGTTTCTATTTCCTTAGGGGCTATAGGGCTGTTTAATCTGTTTATCTGTTCTTGATTTAGCTTTGGTAGGTGGAATCTATCAAGAAAATTGTCCATTTCACTTAAGTTTTCAAATTTGGTGGAGTATAGATTTTTAAAGTAGGATCCAAATATTCTCTGGATTTCCTTGATGTCTGTTGTTATTTCTCCCTTTTCATTTCTGATTTTGTTGATTTGTGTTTTCTCCCTCTGTCTTTTAGTTAATTTGGCTAAGGGTCTGTCTATTTTGTTGATTTTCTCGAAGAACCAACTCTTGGTTTCATTGATTCTTTCTATAGTTCTTTTTGTTTCTAAGTTGTTGATTTCAGCTCTAAGTTTGATGATCTCCTGCCTTCTTCAAGATGAAAGAAAAAAACCACATGATAATCTCACTAGATGCAGAAAAAGCATTTGACAAAATCCAACACCCCTTCATGCTAAAAGTTCTGGAGAGAACGGGCATACAAGGACCGTACCTAGAAATAATAAAGGCAATATACAGCAGGCCAGTGGCCAACATCAAATTAAATGGAGAGAAACTTGAAGCATTTCCTCTAAACTCAGGGACAAGACAAGGATGTCCACTTTCACCATATCTCTTCAATATAGTACTTGAAGTTCTTGCTAGAGCAATAAGACAACTAAAGGACATCAAGGGGATAAACATTGGAAACGAAGAAGTCAAATTATCCCTATTTGCAGATGATATGATAGTATACATAAGCGACCCCAGAAATTCCACCAGAGAACTCTTAGAGCTGATAAACATCTTCAGCAAAGTGGCTCAATACAAAATTAATTCAAAAAAATCAGAAGCCCTTCTTTATACAACAAACAAATGGGCTGAGAAAGAAATAAGGGAAACAACCCCCTTCACAATAGCCACAAACAACATAAAATACCTGGGAGTAAATCTAACCAAGCAAGTAAAGGATCTGTACAACAAGAACTTCAAGCCCTTGAAGAAAGAAATGGAAGACGCCTTTAGAAGATGGAAAGATCTCCCATGCTCATGGATCGGTAGGATCAACATAATAAAAATGGCCATCCTACCAAAAGCAATATATAGATTCAATGCAATTCCTATCAAAATACCAACACAATTTTTTATAGACTTGGAAAGAGCTATTCTCAATTTCATATGGAACAACAAAAAGCCCAGAATAGCTAAATCAATCCTATACAATAAAAAAAACATCTGGAGGTATCACCATCCCAGATTTCAAGCTGTACTACAGAGCAATAGTTGTAAAAACAGCATGGTATTGGTATAGAAACAGACCAGTAGATCAATGGAATTGAATTGAAGAACCAGAAATAGACCCACACACTTATGGCCACCTAATTTTTGACAAAGAAGCCAAAACGGCACAATGGAAGAAGGACAGCATCTTCAACAAATGGTGCTGGTCCAACTGGATGTCCACTTGTAAAAGAATTAAATTAGACCCATACTTATCACCTTGTACAAAACTTAAGTCCAAGTGGATCAAAGACCTTAGCATAAGGCCAGTCACACTAAATCTACTAGAAGAAAAAGTGGGAGAAACCCTCGAACTAATTGGCACAGGCGACAACTTCCTGAACAGAACACCAACAGCTCAGGACCTGAGATCAACAATCAATAAATGGGACCTCATGAAACTGAAAAGCTTCTGTAAGGCAAAAGACACTGTCATTCGAACAGCAGCCTATAGACTGGGAGAAAATCTTCACCAACCCCACATCTGACAGAGGGCTAATATCCAAAATCTACAAAGAACTCAAGAAATTAAATGCCAAGAAACCAAATAATCCAATCAAAAAATGGGGGACAGAGCTAAATAGAGATTTCACAAAGGAGGAATCCCTAATGGCTGAGAGACACTTGAAGAAATGCTCAACATCCTTAATCATCAGAGAAATGCAACTCAAGACGACTCTGAGATTCCATCTCACACCTGTCAGAATGGCTAAGATCAAAAGCTCAAATGACAGCACATGCTGGCGAGGGTGTGGAGAAAGGGGAACCCTCCTCCCTTGCTGGTGGGAGTGCAGGCTTGTGCAACCACTATGGAGGTCAGTCTGGCGATATCTTAGAAAACTTGGAATAGCTTTGCCTCAGGACCCAGCCATACCACTTCTGGGTATACACCCAAATGCCTCTTCACGGAATCATAAGGAAGTTTCCTCATCTATGTTTATAGCAGCCTTATTTGTAATAGCTAGAAACTGGAAACAACCCAGATGTCCCTCAACCGAAGAATGGGTTAAAAAACTGTGGTACATCTACACAATGGAATATTATTCAGCTATCAGGAACAATGAAATTATGCAATTTGCAGCCAAATGGATGGAACTAGAAAAGCTCATCCTGAGTGAGCTAACCCAGACTCAGAAGGACGCATATGGCATCTATTCACTTATAGTAGGATTTTAGCTATATAGTAGAAGGTATTGATACTACAACTAACACACCAAAGGGAACTTGGACATAGACTTTTTATTTTTTATATATATTTTATATTTTTTTCTATTAATCTTTTTTATCTATTTGTCTGCTTATTGGTTTGTTTGTTTTTTAGTTCTCTCTCCCGGGCAATGAGACACTTTTCACTGATGGTACTGCTTCGTAGACCCCCAATGAATGAGGAGGCTCTTGGCCCTCATACGACCTCTCAACTGAGATGAGGGACTATTATATAAGGACATCCCACCCCAGAGAAATGGGATGGAAGGGTTAGGAGGTAAAGGAAAAAAAATGAAATGTGATGTTTCGGCCTTTTACTACTAATTGTCATAAACTGTTTAGGATAATTAAGAAATGCAAACTAATGGTTATGCAAGCCGGTCATTCTGTTAGATACTATGACAGCCTATTATAGTTACTTTCTAAGCTAATCAGAAATAAAGCTGCTATGAGACAAGCAACATCTGCTTATCCTAATAGAAGAGATAGATAGGGCCTCTTCAAAAAACCTCAAGAGATCTGCAGAATATGGCATTCAAAGATGTTTTCGTAACTTTAGATTTTTTTATATCAAGACATATCACCTCCTGACAGCATCCCCTATTCTACCCCTAGTAGAAGATGAGCATCGAAGAATCTCCAGTGGGAGATGATTGAATTAGTCGCAAGCCTATCTCTTGGTAGGAAAAGCCCCTTGCTCCAACTGTAGACAGAATGCTGTCCAAAAAGGACAAAACCTGGAAGCAGGTAAGTCGACAGCCTAGCTCTGCCAAGACAGGGTAAGCAAGTCCTTCATAACCCCTGCTCTACAATCAATGTCTGTCAGAGAAACGGGGCCAAATGACTGAAGATTGATGCTGTAATGTATGGAGAGAAAATGGGAACTGTCCAGGCAGCCACTGGTATGTCATTTCTTAGTTTTGGAAGCTGCAGGCCCTGTACTTCCTATAAAATCAGATATATTTATCCCTCTCAGGTCTCTGAGGTGGTTGAAGAACAGATAGCTAGAGTCTCATAATTAAATTTTGAGTTGTTTAGGAGTCAAGAGAGTGTTATAGATCTAAGAAGATACTTTTAAAATTGTGTTGCAAGTTAGTATGAATGTTGAGTTAGATATAGAACTTTAAACTCATGGAGATGGTTAGATAGTAGAATGTTAAAGTCAGGTACCAAATACATATGGACTGGACATTGGGAATGTACGCTAAACCATATAACCCTCATAACTGTGGCTTAATTACCTCTGTTATTTTGTATTGTATTTATTATTACAAGAGAAAGAGCCATTTGTTGGACTGAAAGGGGAAACTGTAGGGGGAAATAAGATATACCTTAAACTTAAAAAAAAAAAGGGAAGAGGATGGGGGGTTGAGGGTGGGAGGGTGGGACTGGAGTGGGGAATAGGGAGGGGACTGCGATTGAGATATAACTTGAAGAAATAAAAAATAAAGGAAAAAACCATAATAATAATTTTAAAAGCCCTGACATGAACCTCAAAAAAAAAAAAAAAAAAAAAAAAAAAAAAGAGTCTGAGCCAGTGTGTGTAATTCAAAGGAGATTCAGTCCCCTACTGTGCATCTTTTCAGGGTCTCATCATGGCTGACCCTGGGCTGAAACTTCAGCCATCCGCTATATCTCCCACGAGCAGGGCCACTGACTCCCTGTAGGCCAGAAATGATCTGAGATGCACATTTAACTTCATGTTCATGTCTAGACTGGGCTTTTGCTGAGCTGGCACATGGTACTTGGGTCCTTTCTTGGTATAGAGGGCGGCCCCTTCCAGAGCATACTTGCACTTGGCTTGGCAACCAGAAAGCATACTCAATATGCCTCCCCATATCCCAGGAGCATCAGAAGGCGTGTGTGTGTGTGTGTGTGTGTGTGTGTGTGTGTGTGTGTGTGTGTG
>CAJQZJ010031795.1:6454660-6472775 GCA_907164525.1 Lophiomys imhausi | reverse complement strand
GTGTGTGTGTGTGTGTGTGTGTGTGTGTGTGTGTGTGTGTGTGTGTGTGCAGAGGTGTCTCGAGCAACCCTCAAGTTGTGTGCTTCATTAATTGGGGAGAACTGGGCATAAAGAGCAAGTGGGGTAATATTCTCTGGGGCAGGCGGTGGGAAGGCCCCTCCGGCTTCCATTTCTGCTGTGGCTGTGTGGGAGGGAGCCAGGGAGCACTCACAGGCCTCAGGGTTGCTGTAAATCAAGGTCATTGTCAATGATGGTCTCCATCAAGATGCCCTGGGGAGCATATCCCTGCCTCCAGGGCTCCACACACGGAGTCACCGCCGTCTGCAGGACTTCCCCATGCTCTGCAGCATTCCTCTCCTAACCCATAAATTGGATCAGAGGCCAGAGGCCACATTTTAAAAACAGTGTCCAAAAATAAAATAAATAAATAAACAAACAAACAGTGTCCTGGACCGGAGGAGTGGCAGGGGTAGCAGGGCTGGCAGGGGTGGCATGAATAAAAGAGCAGGAAGGCTTCTCCATGAGGCACCCTGGCATATGGTGCCTGAGTATATAGTACATGGTGTATTAACAGAATATTCAGCAACTATGCACAGCAGAAAAGTGTAGCCAGGGAATGTGAGAGCAAACATGTCTGTTTGGTCCCAGTGTCCTAACTTGACTGTCCCAAGACACCAACAGTGAGTCAGGGTCCATGGATGGCATACTTAGGGCCACGTGCCTGGGGTGATTTGTCAGCCCTTTGGTGGATGCCCCTGCCCTCCATACTGAAGAGAAGGAATTGCCTTGGGAGGGATATGGCCTGGGGACTGCTATCAGGACTTGAGATGGGAGAACGCAGAAAAGAAATATAACACAAGGGCATAAGAGGCCTTAAAGGCAGGGAGGGGGTTCCCTCTAGACCCCTTACTTATAAGGATAGCTTATGGTAAGAGTGAGAGGAGGAAAGCTGCCATGACCGCAAGATGGGGAAGGCCCAGAGGAGAGTCTGCAGAGGAACCCCCAAACAAAGAGGATACCTGACTTTTCTAAGTTTGGGGGGCTAGTGGGAAGTTTTACGCTATGTGATTTAGTTGGGGCTAGTCTGTGTGACAGAGAAGCATGGAAGAGCTAGATATTGTGTAGGACCATTAATTAATAGCTGTTAAAAATTCAGTGCTCTATGGCTTTTTAATTTTCTGTCAGAGAGAGAGCATGAGCTGTGGCAGGGGAGTACATGGCCTGATTTCTTTAGTATAGAAATGTGAGATCTGTCCTCATAGAGACACCGGCATCTTAAAGAGACAAGAACCATAGTCCAACAAGGGTTGGTTATGGCAGCCTCAGATGCAGACAAAGCTGGGCATCTTGGTCCTCAGAACAGTGGCCAGTATTGCTGCTGCTCAGATCTTTAGCCAGCAGACTGAGGCTCAAGCTCAGTGGACTGATGAAAGTTACCATTTAGCATCTGGGGTCCCCCTTTGCACATGGCAATGCCATTCTCCTCTCACATCCCTCTTCCAGCCTAGGGCGGATGGAAGCAGGTGCTGCCAGATTGTCAGACCTACTCTAGCATCACTCCTCATCCCGTGGGTCCAGGACTGGACAGTCCAATCATGGGGGGATTGGACCCCTTTCTGTGGGAACTTGGCTAGCAAGAACACAGAGAATGGGGGTCCCCAGTGCTTTAACTTGCAAAGTCGGAGTTTGAGGGCCTTGGGCTCAAGGACAGACACCAGCTTCCACACAGACTCTGGAAGCTTCTACATGGGAGAATGAAGAGATCTTGAGCTTGGTGTGGCTTTTATGAAAGATCTTTGGTTGAACTGTAGGACTGAAGGGACAATAAGCAGCAAGAAGAGGCATCTGTCTATTCATCTATCCATTCATCCATCCTTCCATCTGTCCATCTATCCATTCATCCATCCTTCTGCCTATCCATCTATCCATCAGCCACCCAGTCAGTGTCTGTCCCATTACCAACTGTCCTGCCTCTGATCCCTGTGTGTCTGACCTTGCGGGCAGGGACATGGTTAAGAGGCTACCTGTTTATGTGATGCCCCCTCAAAGAGGGGATACCAATCCTTTAAATGAGGTACCTTTGGGGAGCTTGTAAGCCCCAGAATGGGACTTGGAGAGTCTATCATCTAGGGTGTCTGGAAGATGGAAGAGCTGAATGCACTTGATGCTGGGCCTATTTTCAGGGTGGTTTCCCTGGGGGTACCAGTCTTGGACAAGCCTCTTTGGCCTCTTTCCACATTTGATCCTGAGTTCTGTCCAGCCTCAGCACCAAAAAGGAAATGTGGATCCCCTGCTTTAGGGAGCAGTGTTAGCATGGATCTGAGCACCCCAACTCTCTGAACAAAACTGGGCTCCTGGATCATCCCTGTTGGCCTCTGGCCTCTCTGTAAGCTTGCAGCATCTTTTTCTTCCAGAATGGCAGGAGGCTGGTGAGAGAAGCCAGAGCACAGGGTCCTGTAGAGGGCTCCCTCAGTCTTCCCTGCCAAATGGCATGGCCCTGCGTCTTTCCCTAGAGCCAGTCACCTCTTCTGTCCTAGGGAACAATGACTCAATGGGGCCTCCCTCTATTCAAAGTCTTTGTTTCAGAAACAGAACGAACCAAGTGCCCATGCTTCTCAGAGATACCTCTAGGGCCTTTTACCTCTGGACCTGATCCAAGGCAGATAAGTCTCAATTCCTTCTTCTGCCAAGATACATAGAGTCTCATACTCCAAAGTGAGGGTGCCCAGAATGAAAGTGGAGTGGAGAAGGCCCTGAGTCTCAGCCCAGCCAATCGTTCCTCTTTCTCAAATCTGACCCATGTCTGTCTGTCAAGGCTGGTCTTCTCCAGGCCTCTGTTACATGAATGACACCATATCCACACAGAAGCAAAGAGTCAGTGGCTCTCTGCATCCCACATCCTGTCCCTCCAGTGTCCCCATGACTTCACTGTCTCCTCAGGATCACCCTGGCACTCCCTCTGCTTATAAATCCCAGCTCTGCCTGGAACACTCCTCATCCCCACCACATGCTTGGATCTCTTGCTCTGGCTTTGAGGTCCATGTTTTCCAGCTTGGGCCTGCTCACCTTCCCACCTCAGCATGTGGGGCTGCCAGTTGTGCCCATGGCCAACTGACTGAAGAAGTGAGCCCTTTAACAGAGCCCTTGCTCAGGACCCACTTCCCTCCCCCCAGCTCGCTAGCTGCTCTCTTGGGCTCACCTATCTCCCCTAACAGCAGACAAGTTCAAGACCCCCAACATGGACCCTGCTGCCCTTCCCTGTCCACAGCCTAAATGTGTCTCTGTGGTACTCTAAAGCTGTCTTCTGCACCCAGGGGAAATGTTCACAGTAGAAGCTAAGTCTCTTTTGCCATTTTGTCCAGCACCTGGCCCTGTGCCTGGAAAATGCCTTGAACAAGTGAATGTGAAATTTAACCTAAGAGCGCAGCACCCACTTGTGGCTGTTTGTGGTAGACCAGTATCGTGCCCTGCCTCCTTCATCCAGAACCTAATAATTGTCACCTTTTCAGAAACAAAGGGAATTCTTTCCCTACAGGTAGTCTATGATCAGAATTGCTGGGTAAAAGATGGGATGGTGTCACCAGATACATGGTGAGTGAGCACTTGGTGACCACATATCTATCACTACATGGGGAACACACTGTCCACATCTCTGTGTCTATCAGTCTGATGGGGCTGTAGGATAAATGGAAGAGATAAAGCCAGAGTTGAGGCCATCTGACTGTCTGTCTTGTTTATTAGCCATGTCCTTGGGCTGGCTCTAGGAGCCTCCGGAGCCTCCTGGGCCTCCAGATCTCTGTGAGCTACGTATGGGTGGATGACACTGGTCACTAGGAAGCTCATCTTGATGATATTCCTATGCCCTGTGGGGACTGGGTGATACCCCTTCCCCCAAAGATGTGCACAACTTGATCCCCAGAGCCCAAGATTTTACCTTATGTGCTAACCTGGACTTTGAAGATGGGATCAAGTTGAAGATCATGAGACAGGGACGCCACCTCCCCTGGATTATCCAAGAGCTCCCGGGTTACCACAGAATCCTTAAAGGAGGGAGTCAGCAGCGGTTTAAAGATTGAAGATGCTGTGTGTGGCTCTGAAGATGGAGGAACGATATGCAGCCAAGGCAAGATGCTACCTCCAGAGGAAGGCTGACTCTCTCCACACTCACTGTCCTCTCCAACACTCCCTGACCTCAGGAGGAGTCACTAGGACTGTGGGTAGGATAAGGACACTCCACAGCATTCTCAATTCTGTAGAGCCAAGCCACAACCCTTAAGGGGCCTCCTCTGGAGATGGGGTAACAAAACGTGACATTGGTGGGAAACACCTGTGGGAAAGGACCAGTTGCCCCATCAAATCACCATGGCCCCAGTGGGTGACAACATGGGTTCATTTCCCTGCATGTCTGCAGAATGAAGTTTCCAGTGTGTCTTCTGGGTTGAAAACCAGGACCAGCAGGGTCCATGCCCACTGAAGGCTGGAGATATTTTCTCCCTACCTGTCAAGGGGCTATGAACTAGCTGCACCTTTGCTTTCTGGTGAGCTTGCTGTTTAGACCATCTCATTTATAAGGCAGGCTCCGACAGCTTGCACTGGTTGTTCCTGGCCAGAGCTTGTCTAGTCAGGGCCTCTGTGCTCCTAGGAGTTGTACATGTTTGCTGTCCTCCATGGAAAAATATTCTAGAACTGGGGAATAGAATATGACTAAAACAATTGGCAAGACAGCTTTATTGTTGCCTTTGTGAGTCACAGTACACCTACCTGCCAACCCTCCCTAAGGAGACTTGTTTTACTTTCCTTCCAGTTTGGCCCAGCAGATATCTGCATGCCTTTGTGCTACTGGGCAAGTTTGGCCCAGCCAAAGGTCCCCGATACTGAAAAAAGTCACAGTCCAGAAGGAAGACAGAGAAGACAGGCAGTCTTTACATAGGCTCATGCCTGGGTGCTGGATAGAGGGCTGCTCAGAGAAGGAGCATGCATAGGAGCCTTGACCCCTACAGTGTAGCGGAAATGGTCCTGGGCTTGCTTGCTGCAGAGCTAGGTCTGCTCAACCATCAGGAACTCGGTGCTCGGTGCTCACAGCTGCCTTACCTCAGGGCCTTTGCCCCTGAACAGTAGCAAAAGCCTGGTGGCCCAGCTCCCCATCACATGGTCCTCTAAATAACTGAGGCCTGTGGCTCATGAAGAATTGGGTGTGTGAATAAATTAAAATATACAGATAATACCACCGAGTAATTACTGGGTTATAAGAGAGCGGCTACATGGCTAATTATGACTCATCACTGTGCCACTGGCTCTGTATACTGTGGTGTCTGTAATGGCTACAGGCACAGAAAAACTGCTTTCTACGTGGGTCATAAATAGGAACTCAAGGACACAGCTGCAGCATGAATTCTAATTGTCACGTAATTAGAGAGCAATTAAATAGCTATTTGTCCCATATAAATTAGCCATTAGCCATCCTCTGTGTCCTGCTGTATTTTTAATAAGGTGTGGGGTCTCCTTTACTGATGTGAAAGTAAACACCTTGAGCTGAGGGGGGCACAAACTGGGTACAGGGTGGGTGAGTCCCTGGGGCTCCTAGCCAGGGTTCTCTGAGGTTTTTGGTCTCATCACTGACAAGCTTAGTTTTCTGGCTGTTGCCTAGAAGATAGATATCATAGGATGGTGTCTACGTCCTCCAGACACTGGCAGTTGGTGAGCCAGAGGGCGACAGTCACTGCCTGCTCTGTGACCCTGTTACAAGGGGTTCTTCCCAGGGAGAATCCTGATTTCTCTTGCATACCTACACCAGCTGCTGCCCCCCAGATCCTTCACAGAGTGGGGGACTGGAATGACAGAGCACCCACTAGATAACTGGAGGAATCAAAGACAGACCTGAAAGAGTAGAGCCCTCCAGCTCCCTCTATGTGAGGTGGGCACATCCTGTCCACCTTGGGGGCTCCACAGTGCCACCCAGCAGTGGCCTCTCCCTCTGGTGCACCTGCTCCAGGGCAACAGGAAGGTCTGCCTTGGGTACACCTGCCAGCCTCTTTCTCAGCCTGAAGCTCATGCTCATATCATCTCAAAGGCAGGAATTGCTGGATGACAGGAGCAGGGGCAGAAAGAGGAGTGGGATGGGAATGGGCTAGAACTGTAAAACAGCCAAGGAGAGGAGGCAGGGGTGAGAGCCAGGGACTCAAGAGCAGTCCTACAACAAGGAAAAGTTGAAAGACCACACTGGGTCACTGTGGATGGTTGGGGGCAGGACACATGGGGGAGACTAATGAGGTGTGGAGAAAGAGATGAGGGAGTTTTTGGATGGACCTCTTGAGGACAGGAGGACAGTGGGGATGCAGGTGCTGGACAGGAAGATGAGCAAGCACCAGCCTGGGAGACCCAATATCTCTGGGTAGATGGATGTGACCTAGGGAAAGGGGCCAGGAGACAGTACCCTTGCTTAGTTGCTCTTTGTGTTCTGATATGTTTCTTTAATCATGAGGGACAAATAACTTGTATCTTTTTCTAAAAAAAGAAAAAAATTGAAAACACATAGTTATTATGTCAAAGACAAAAAATATATCTTCAATATTGAACTTCAAAATATTAAAATGCTTTTCAGTGCTAGCAGACAGACACAGAAAGGTCGGTGCTCAGGATTTTATACCCAACTAAACTGTCTGTGTAGGTCAGCTTAAAGCCTCCTATAAATAGCAGGATATTATAAATTAATTGCCCCAGGCTGGTTTTTAAGGGAAGATATCTTGGAAATATTTGCTGCAGAGGGACAGATGAGGTGCCACATTAGTAACGCAGAAGCAGTTAGTAGTGTACAGTGGGGACAAGGACTAGATGGATCCCACATGCAACTGATGAATGGGAAACTGGTATCTGTGTCAAAATACTTTCCTGGGAAGGAAAATCCTG
Organism: Lophiomys imhausi; assembly: GCA_907164525.1. NCBI lineage: Eukaryota > Metazoa > Chordata > Mammalia > Rodentia > Muridae > Lophiomys > Lophiomys imhausi. The sequence continues at coordinate 6,465,869 of CAJQZJ010031795.1, read as the reverse complement.
GAATGTATCAATAAATATGTAATTCTGGGGAGGGGAGAGGAGAGAGACAGGTGGAAGAGGGGATCCCAGCCCAGGGATGTCCACCATACCTGGGGAAGTCATACCCTGAGAACTAGTTTTGTAAAACTTTAAATAGCCTTTGATTTATACAGTCAGGATGTGTGTCACCTATGCAAGTGAAAAGGAAAAAGAGGCACATGGGAGAGGACACAAACAGCAAGGACATGCTGACAATCAGAACATGTATAAGCTCAGTGACATGAGGCGGGAGATCATGGATGACCAGGTGACCTTACTATAGGTGCAGATATTGGCCTTGACTTTGCAAAAGAGTATCACCCTGGGGAGGAGAAGGCGGAGAGAAGATGGGATGAGGGGTAGGAGCAGCATCTGCTTCAAGCATCCCCATTGGAGACACTCCAGGGGCTGGAAGTTGAGTGTCGTGGGTCTGATACGGCTATAATGTAGGGAACTTGTCAACTGATAGATGGCCTTGTGATTTCCTGTGCAGGGTCATGATTAGGACCCCACTGTATTCTCTCCATGGTGGCCTCCCTTGGCTCTGCCTCAGCTTCTATCCCAATCACTACCACTTTTTCCATGAGCTGGCTGTGCTGCTAGCTAATCCATTCTTAAGATAGTAAGTCCCCAGCACTCACCACTTAATTTTTAAAAAGTGTGTGTGTGTGTGTGTGTGTGTGTGTGTGTGTGTGTGTGTGTGTGTGTGTGTTTTCCTGGCCACATGTGCTATGGCTTGTACGTGGAGATCAAAGGCTAGCTCTGGAAGTCAATTCTCTCTTCCCACTTTTGCACGAGCTCCAGGATCTGACTCAGGCTGCCATGCTTATGCAACAAGTGTCTTTACCCCTTGAGCCATCTCACTGAATGCAGCATCCACATTTGAAGTGTCTGAGGTCAGGCATTCAGGGTATTTGAAGGGAGAAAGATGAAAAGATATCCATGTACTCAAGATACTGCTGGGGCCTGGCAAGATGTACGGGTTTTTGCAAAATAACATAAATGCAGGCTTTGAAACTCTCAGAGTGCAGAAGCCCAGAGCCAGGCTATTTCCCTAACAGCCACTGTGCGAGCCAGTTCCTGAGAGGCAGCTATACAGAGGAGAGTGGAAATAGTTGCATGGCCAGACCATGCCAGTAAATGATGTGGCTCAAGGTGAGTGGTGGGAAGGGGCATGGCTCTGGATGCTCTAGAAACTAAGGCTACCAGTGGATGGGACTGAGTGCCACCATTAGTTATGAGTGTGCCGCCACCCTTGCAGGCATGGTCTGTGTCTGCATCTGCGGCTCATGCCGGCCCTTCACTTGGCACAAAGGACCAGAGCAGCAGTCTTCAGTGAGGTGTTATTGGACTGGCCAATCATGGGAAGCGGGTTAGATCTGAAGTAAACAAATAACTTCCAAATCCCCCTTCAGGCTGAGCACTCACCATTTGAAAGTGACGGAGATTGCATGAGATGGACCATTTGAGAACCCACAGCCCTGTGTGCGTGGCACTGTTAAACTGTTTTATTTTAATGGCCACTTTCCCAGGGAGCAGTTAGGTGCAATCTCTCTGAAATTGCCTGTGGATGACTTGGAGTGGGCAAAATTCAGATGGAACTTCCTAGAAGGGCCTTTTCCAATGACACTCAAGCCTTAGCTCTGCCAGGAACCTACAGGGACCAAGAGTAGAATGTGCATATGACGTCCCACACAGAACAGAAGTGTGATGCCCCCACACCAGCCCTGTGAGCAGGAAAGATACCAGGGCAGTTGCTCAGCTGTGCCTCCATCAACCTCCCCACACAGCACCTGATTGGCAGGTACTCTCACTTCCTCATCCATCTGTGCAGGTGTCCAGGCTTGGGAACCCAGCCAATGTCCTCAATATACGAGGGAGGTGGACACTGGCATGAAGGTCAGGAATGGCCAAGATGCTATGGAAAGATGAGGGACACTGAAGAACAGTCTGGGAATGCAGGAGATCTGCACTAAGTCCAGTTTCCACAAGAAGAAAAGAGATATATATGCTTAAGGACATGTGCTGATTCATGCCGCGTGGTCCAGAAATCACCTTTATGTCCAACTGTTTAATAGTGTGTCCATCCATCCATCCATCCATCCATCCAGCCAGCCAGCCAGCCAGCCATGTGTCTATTCATCCATCTAGCCATTCATTTGTCCATGTATCCATCACTCATCCATTCATCTGTTTATCCATCAAGCCATTCACAAATACATCAGTCCTTCTATCCAGCCATCTGCCCACTCATTCACTTTATCTACACTAGGTTACCACTGACCTGCTATCTGTTCAGTGGTGAGACATGTATGCAAAAATTACATGAGTGTTCAGGACAATTATAGGAATGCTACAAAGGCTTCCCATGGAAACACAGAGCAGAGGTCAGTTGAATTTTTATTTAGTTAATTAGTCCTAGAAAATGACCCTGCTTCCTTACCTCTTCCTTACAAAAATCTTAAACCCATCAATTGGGCAGTGAGGTGTCAAATGACTTCTCCTACCTGAGCCTTGCTCACTCTGTCTGTAAACCAGGGATGGGATCACAACCCTCACTTCTGGATCTTATGAGATCCAAGTGATGTAAAGATAGGACTGTGATGACTGCCCTGTGCTTTACAGACTGTGACATGTCTTAACAACACAGGCTCATTCTCTTTAGCACACTTATTAAGTAGCTAGAGATTAATAACAGACCATGGAGACTGAGAATTGAATTAACTGCTGTGGGCAAGATTCTATTACCATAATGATAATCATGTGCTCATCCAATGAATATCAGCCAACTGCCTTCTACAATCAACCTTTGAAAAGTCTCCTTACTATGTATGACCCATGTGGAGTCTTCTGCTTTAAGACACCATAGGAACAATACCAGGTTAGGGGGCAGAGGCTCCATGAAGTGAGGTGGAAGAGCCGGTAGATGCTGTAATGTTGATGAATGGATACTGGAGTACAGCATGTGGAAGAATCCCACAAGCATAGTCCGAGTACACCATATTCTGTGCCCATAAATGTTCCATGCCTGTGAGTGCTCTGTGCCTGTGAGTGCTCCATAGTATGGGTACCCTGTGCCTGTGAGTGCTCCATGGTATGGGTACCCTGTATCTGTGAGTGTTCCATGTCTATGAGTATTGCAAGTCTGTGAGTGCTGCGAATTTGTGAGTGCTCCTTGCCCATAAATGCTCTGTGGCCATTACTGCTCCATCCTTGTAAGTGCTCTATGTCTGTGAGTGCTCCACATCTGTGAGAGCTCCACATCTGTGAGAGTGCTATGCCCCTGAGTGCTCCATATCTGCAATTACTCTTTGCCTGTTAATGATCCACATCTGTGAGTGCTCTGTACACGTGAGTAATCTGTTTCTGTGTGTGTTCTTTGCCTATGAGTTCTTCACATCTCGTGTTCCGTGTCTGAGTGTTCTGAACCCATGAACAATCATGTTCCAACTCCATTTGCAAATGAGGATGATCAGGCCTGGAGCAATGGGGTGACTTCCCACAGACATAGAGAAGCCAGGAAATGAACTGAGACCCGTTGGACCCATAAACAGGACAGAGAGGTATGTTTGGCAAAAAGGGAGCTCATCACATCCCCAAAGCCACTTTGGGGTCCATTATCTGTCACACACTCTCTCTCTAGCTGCCAGGAGCACTTGAGTGAGAGAGAGGTGACCCAGTGCCTGTTGGAAAATAAAACCTCCACTCAATTTTGTTTGACTTCAGCACTTCGAGCCCGGGTCTTGCAACCCATTGTATGACTGCTGTTCCTCAAGAGACTTCCCATTTAGGCCAGGTGATTCATATACCTTCCCTCATACTCCATCTTTCTGGTCCCATGCTGCCCACTGGAACTGCTATGGAGGTAGAGCAGGGCTTGGCTTACCCTTTCAGATGACCACTCAGGCCCATGACTCAGGCTTCCTAGGCCCTTCTGAGTTGCCCAGTTCCAGGCCTTTCCTGTCCTTTGTGCTGCCCTGCTCTTGGCATTTGACCTGACATATGTCACTCCTCCCCAGAATCACATCCCCCCCTCCCCGTGCTCCTAGGAAAAGTGCACATGTTATTAAAACCACTGCTCCTCTGTGAGAGACTTCAGCACACTGATGGGTAAGGTGAGTACTTGGGTTTCAAACTACAGCAGCATTGTCACACAGTGTTCCCGCTGCTCCAGCACCCCATTGCATCCCGCTGGGCTCTACTGGGGCCTTGGAGCCCAGGCTATGACCCTACAAGACTTATGGGTCCCCATGCCTAAGCTATGTACTAGGCTCTGACTCAGGCAGGCATCCCAAAGCTTGTCCCTATTCTGGACAAGTGTGCTGGATTGACATGTGATGAGCCTGTAGATGGCCAGTGGACACCTCTTCCCAACCTTTCAAAACTACAGCAGGGGACTGATGGGTCTCTTGAGGGTTGACAGGGACAGGATGTGCCTAGAGGCAGGCTACAGCCCTCCTAGCTCTGAGATCCAGAGAACCCCCCCTAGTGTTGCCCTCATTGGGGGTGGTACCTTGGATAGATGGGAGCCCATCAGGATACATAGGAGGTTTGGAGAATAGGGCCAGGAAGAGCCCTGGTTGGACAATCACAACCCCTGTCAGAGTCTCTGGATCTCTTAAGTCACAGCCTGGCTGTGGTTAAGAAACCAGTTGCAGAGGGAACTTGAATATGAAGAGGCCTTGGTCTGAGTGTCCCTCTCCACTAAGATCCAGTGAGTAGTGAGGCAGCATCCCACCCTGGGCCTTTCTCCTGCCAGGAGCTTGGGAAACAACAGCACCACCTGTTGCCCATGAGAGACAGCCCTGCACAGTGACTGCTCACCAGTATCACCCCAGTCACCAAAGCTGGGCATGTGATGTCACACTCCGAGCCATGGTGCTTGGGGTTTCCCAGCACAGACAGTGAGGAGCTGGACCTTCACTCCTCACCATCCTAAACTGCCCTTTATGTATTCCAGTGGTGAGCCCCGGAGGCTGCTGCGGAGGCCATGGCCAGAATTCTGGGACAAGCAATAAGCAGAATAGATGCGCTAGTCCTTGTGGCTTAGGAGCCTAGGAAAAATGTGGGTGGCTGAGCCTGGGAAGCGGCTGGTAATTACCTCTATTGGTCTGTTTGCTCTGTCTAACTCATCCCCATCCTCCTGGCAGCAGGCAGGGAGGCTGTGGGCTGGCTTCCTGAAGCCACCCTTTATTTACTCAGTTCCTCCAAAGAGCATCAGAGCTTCCACGCTGTGGGGGAGGGGAGGAGAATTAATTTCTACCTGGAAGGGAGTTATGAGTAGCTGTTTGCTGGAGACAAGTGCTAGGTGGAAGGAAAGAGGGCAGGTGGGGGTTGGGAGCAGGGTTATACCTTGCCTTCCTAGGGGTCTGATATGGACTTTCAGACTCCACCTCTATGGAGGAGGTGACAGTGTCCCTCCTAGGGGAGGCTGTTCTCTGTGCCTGAGACCTTGTTTGCTTCTTGGTCAAGGCCAAAGGAGGGCATCTCAGCTGCTAGTACACTCACTCTCACAAGGTCAGCTGTAGGCTGCCATGGAGAGATGTTTTTATATAACATTTCCCTTTCTTGGGTTCGCATCTTTTTTGGTGGCTTAATGAAACCTTAGTTGTGGCTGTATTCAAGGTGGGAAGATGCCCTGGGAGTTAGACAGCTGAGGCGTACCTCGTAGAGATGTGGCCCTCTGGTTGCTGACTGTGAGAAGCCAGGGCAGGGCTTCTATGAACAAATGCGCCATGGGACTCTTGGAACTGAAGTCCAGGCCCCCATGGAACAAGTGTAGATGTGGGGTAGGGATTAGTGTCTGGGCCATCTTGGGAATTCATCAATCTACTCACCTGTCCATCCATTCTTTAGTCTGTCCATCCATCTGTCTGTCTTCTGTCTATCTGTCCACTCATCCATCTATCTATCCATCAATTCATCCTTTCCTCTCTCTGATCATCTGTTTATTCATCCATTTGTTTATCTTTTTATCCATCCATCCATCTGTCCATCTATCCATCATTTGTCTATCCATCCATCCATTCATCCATCCTTCCATCCATCCATCCATCCATCCATCCATCCATCAGTACTTCTGGAAAACATGTTGATTTGAATGACATGCCCATGGTGGATACTGGTGGGGCTCCTATCCCATAGAACACTTACTGTGGAGAGGCATTGGGAATATCTGAATTATTAATAGTTACAATTAACTAATACCTTTAAATAGTCATCATTAGCAATTGTAGCAAATTGCTCCTAGGATAATTTTAGGGAAAAAACAGTCAAGAGGCCCCTGAACAGACTAGCAATGGTCCTGATCCAGGACTTGAGGGGTCAGGAAAGAAGGCTCCACTGAGATTTGGAGATAAGCTATGAGCATAAAGTGCAAAGGCCCTGGGGGCAGGAGAGATAAATATCTAGAATATGACTTGAGGTGACCATGGTGGTGGTATCTTGGCAGACAAGTAAGGGAACAGCTTGAAGAGAGCCTGGGTAGCTGTCTTTGAAGGTTACAGTCCTGACAGAGGTTGGGTTCACTTGACAGTAGGGACTGGCAAGCTTTTTCTATGAAGGGCCTGATAGTACACACTCTAGAGTGACTGGGTTGCTTATTCTCTGCTCTCATATTCCATTTTGTTTTGTACTATTTCATGCTGTGTTAAAGTTTAATCCTCTAATCTACATTAGTGATCCATGGCTGCCATAGAAAAGCAAGGCAAACAGGTCCTTAAATGCCAGCCATTGACTTCCACCCTCAAGGAAGCCCAAAGGCTGAGGGGAGGAGAAAGTCATATCCCTCTGGCTCTGAGAGGAGCCTTCTGCCTCTATCAGCTGCCCTAGACAGGCCAGGCCATGGTCTCTAGATTACGGTCACAGCCCTGAGAGCTCTGCCCCATCTTCATCTATGTGCCTGTGCTGATATCTCCTGTCTGCTGGAGGATGCGGTTAATGGGGTTAGGCCCCAGCCCATGCCAGGATGACATCATCTTCCCTACCACAGCTGCAAAGATTCCGTTCTCAAATGAGGTCATGTTCTGAGACTCTGACAGACTGAAACCTGAGGTGCAGGACACTATTTACTAGCTTTACAATTGCTCTGGAAATATGAGTGTAGTTCTTAGTCACACAAAAACCCATCGTGGATCAGGAATCTCCTTCCCCTGGTTTTAGGAACGGCATGCCATGGGGAATACCTTTCTCTCCATAATGATGCTGGGTGGGGGTGGGCTCACGGGCCCCTCTCTCCCTCCATTCATGAACAGGGTCAGAGTTTCCTATTGTCTCCTCTAGAGAGGAGTCAGCTGTGTGGACATGCCCCTCATCCCTTGGCTGGGGAAGAGTAACCAAGACTGCATGAAAGGAAAGGACTCTGGAACTCTGAGGTAGAGTGTGAAGCCCCACCCACCCATTACTAAGAGCACTTACACACCTCCACTGATGGGATTTGCACAGAGCTGGTCCCCACCACCACCACCACCACAGAGGCAGAGCCCTGTGCTTGTTTATCTGATGCGCATTCTGTTCTAGAATCCAAGCGGGTCTAGGCACTTACTTAACTGTTATGAATAGGGAGGGCCTTGCCATCACTAAGCAACCTAAGTGGGAACAATTTGGCAAAAATGTAAACAACCTAATTCCAGGGAAATGGTACTTGCTAGAAATTACTCTGTAACAGAAAATGTCAGATTAATTTATTTGATGACAGCTTCTCCTTTGCCTCTTGCCTTGGATGTTTGAAAATCAAACTGGAAGTAGCTTGCTGGGGTAACCCAGCCAATCAGAGCATCCTCTTGCCTCCGTTTCCTGAGGACTGCGTGGATCTTTTATGGGCTGTGAGGTCTCAGACTTTAGTTCTCTATCATCTGTAGTAACAAGCTGAAATTATCCTGCAGTAAATCTTATCCTGCCTCCTTCTTGACCCATGACACTCTGGTGCTCAGGAAGAGCCTTCCTGGCCAGTCCCCAGCTCCTCCCTGTCCCCTGATCTTGGCAGGTGCTGGCCACTCTATGACTTCATGTGCCCAAGGCACACTCTTGAACATGTTATGTCCAAATCTCTTATACACTGGGTTGGGGTCCATCCTATTGACCTCATTTCAAAGTCACCTCTGTAGAGCTCTATCCACAGAAGGTCACGTTCCAGAGGGCTGGACACTGCTGTTGGCAGCAGCAGTCCCAGGAGGCAGCTTCTGGGAAGCCAGGCTCAGCATGGGCAGGGTTTGTCTGAGCTGATGGCCTAGAAAGGGGCTGTTGGCTGGACTTGAACCCAGTCCACCTGCATGCCTTTCCCTGATAACAGGCATGTTCTCAGAGCCTCTTTGCTGAAGGGAGGTTTGCATATTGACGTGTGGCACAAAGGCTCTTATGAGCATTCATTTTATTCCAGAAATGAAACATGGGCTCACAGCTGGGCTGTTGCTTGCTTCCCTTGGGGATCAACAGACCCAGTTATCGGCATCAGTAGCTCTATCTTCCTATTCTCCATGACCCTTGGAGCAGCCCTTGGCTCCCTCCCACAGAGGCAGCAGGATTTGGGGATAAACTCCCCTCCCAAGTACTCAAGGGAGGCAAACAGCCTCTGATGTTTTTGTATGAGGTAGAGACTATGCTGGCTCAAGTTGAATTGTTCCTCTGATCAAGGATCAATGTGACAAGATTGTAAAAATAAACAACTGTTTTCAAACAGTTTCTTAGCCCACCCTTGAGACTTCCTGAATGTACAAAGGGGAGGAACAAAGGCCCTGGGCTTCTTTGCCGCTCTCATCAGAAGAGGGTAGCCCTCAGGAGACTGAGGCTGGAAGTTTACAAGTTCAAGATAAGACATAACAAAAGTCTGTCTTAAAGAGAAGAGGGGAGAGGAGAGGAAAGAGAAAAGGGGAAGGGAGGGGAGAACAAGATGACATCATGATGGAGATGCTGAAGGAGACAGGATGCTATAAGGAAGCTGATAAAGTGGTCCTGATGAGATAGTGACTCGGAGGATAATGATGACGATGGTGGCAGTGGAGATGATGTGACCAGGTCAGTGATGATCTTTACTGTTGTAACTGAACTTTTAAGGGGAACAACATGTCATCCTTCTCTCTGACACCGCCCTGCTGATAAGGGAAGTGGGTGGCAGTGGTCCCCAACAGGTCAGAGCTGGAGTGACTCTCATGGCTCAGCACTTCTACACATCTCTGTACCTCTTGGGGGTGGAGTGGGACACACACAACCCAACTTTCAGAAGGCGCTTCAGTCCTTGGTTCACTTGTCAGCATGTGCCATGCGTTGTTCTCACTCATCAGATCTGGCTGGAGGTGGTCTCATAGCCTGCCTTGCCTCCAATGTAGCTGGGAAACATCAGGGGATGAGTGGCTGCTTCCAAGGGTGGACTTCCTCTTCCCAGCTGAAAAGTGCCCAGGCTGAGAGTCAGGCTCAGGTATGCTGACTCCAACACCCATACTGCTTCCCATACGTGCTGTTTATTTTACACATATATATATATATATATATATATATATACTGTATATGATACATGTTTGTGTACACGTGTGTGTATGTGTACATGTGCGTGGGTGTGTAGGGACCAGGAAAATGGTGTCCTCCTCCATCACTTCCTTGCGAGTGATGAACCTGGTGCTCACCTTTTTTTCCTAGGCTACTGGCCAGCGGGCCCCCATATTACTCATCTTTCTGACCCCAAACCAGTGTGCTGGGTTAACAGGCATGTGGCCACTCCCAACTTTTTATACGGGCCCTGGGAATCCGAACTCAGGCCTTCACACTTGTGTGGCAGGTGCTGTTACCCACTGAATCACATTCCCATTCGAGGTTTAACACTTTACATCAGTTTTATGTTATAGAATAATCGTGATGGCAGTACAGAAAGTGGCCACGTGTCTATACCCAGTGTCTCATAGTACGAGGCCCTGACTCCTGAGGTGAATGGAAGACTAAGCTTTGGTTAGATGCTATGGCTTTGCTGGAGTGTCTCTCTTCATTCTTGGATACTGCCTTGTGTCCACTCTCTGTCTCCTAAGGCTTTGCTAGGGCATGATATATTTTTAACTTCCCCTTTTTTTTTTTTTTTTTTTTTTTTTTGGTTTTTCGAGACAGTGTTTCTCTGTGTAGCCCTGGCTGTCCTGGACTCAATTTGTAGACCAGGCTGGCCTCGAACTCGCAAAGATCCGCCTGCCTCTGCCTCCCAAGTGCTGGGATTAAAGGCATGCGCCACCACTGCCCGGCTTTAACTTTCCCTTTTTGATGACTGACCTTTTTATAACTTGGAGTGTGGGTCAGGGGCGTCACCCCGTGTCCCTCACTGGGGAGTTGTTGAGGCTTATATGCTACTGTCTTCAGGGTATATCTCTGATGATGCTGACCTTGGTCCCCTGCCTGAGCAGGTGTCTTTCATGTTTCTCCACTGTAAATGTCTCCCCTGTGACCCCTTTGGTTACCACAAAGGAACCCCTGTGAGGAAGTCACCATGCCCAGCCCCTCTGTAGGAAACATGCTATCAGCGGGGCAGGGTCTGTAGAGCCTAGAGACAGGCTTCTCCCTCCTCCCTGATTATTTACTCTTTCAATCAGCTGTTTACATGAGGGTGGGCTCATGAATATTTATTTCATCCTCAGCTGTAATCCAATAATGCTTTATTTATTTTATTGTTTAAATCATCCCAATGCTTGTTGTGGGGAGCTCTGTCAGCTGGCTCCGGGTCCCTGTGAACAGATGCCTGTCGTTATGAGCCTTATTCTGGCTTTGGGCATTTCTGCACTTGCTGGCACCACACCACGCCCCACGCTCCAGGCTCACAGTGTCAACTGCCTGCCAAGTCCAGAATCGGCCATTCCTTTAAAATGTGCTTCAGTTCCTGTTACTGGAGAACAAAGTTGGAAACGGAGATCCACATGTGAGATGACATGCTTAGCTTCACACCATGTTGGAGTGGGAGCAACCTGCCCACTCACAATGCTCTGAGCAACTCAGCACCCCTGAGACACCCAAAGCAAAATAAAATAAAACCACAACAACAACAAAAAACCAGAACAAACATGCCCAACAACAATAACAGCAAACCCTTCCCGGTGCTGTGAGCACTCCTGGAACCTACAGAATCATCTAGAGTGACATAAGTGGGCAGCTCACAGAAGCAGGAAGCCACCGGGGCTCAGAGCTTGCCTCACAGGCTGTGAATCCGGCAGACCCCACTGTCCTG
>CAJQZJ010031795.1:6427400-6454650 GCA_907164525.1 Lophiomys imhausi | reverse complement strand
CAGAGCTTGCCTCACAGGCTGTGAATCCGGCAGACCCCACTGTCCTGTGGACTTCGTGTTTCTTGTTGCCCACATCTCTGATGTTCTGACATCCACAGCCATGGCTGGTGAGGCAAAAGGTCCTGGGATGCTGCCCAAGTTTCTAGAGCATTCAAGGACACAGTGTCCTTGCTGCCTATGCTCCTACAGGGAATCACAGGTCAGAAGGAATGGTTCTACATGAGTGTGCGTGTGTGTGTGTGTGTGTGTGTGTGTGTGTGTGTGTGTCCTGACTGCTCTTCTTCATGGGTACCTTAGTGCCTGGCTCAGCAAGGAATGGGCTGGGATACAGGGAGGATGTATCCCATCACCCCATCATTCCTGTTGTGATGGCAAGATGTGAGCCAGGGTGCCCGCTGCCTCCATCTGGCTTTGGAGCTATATGTCAGCATCTGGGAGGAAGAGAATCTGTCCAAGAATCATCAAGAAGGGGGCCACCTCATCACATCCACCTCATGTCAGATGGTTCCCCCACAAGGGTCTACTGTTCAAGAAGAGGCTACTACCATCTTGACATTGGGAGCTGTAACCTTCAGCCCTCCCAGAGGGAATCAACCTCCTGAGCAGTGGTTCTCAACCTTCCTAATGCTACAGTTCATCATGTTGTGGTGACTCCCCCCCAAACCATACAATTGTGTTCGTTGCTGCTTCATAACTGTAATTTTGCTACTGTTATGAATTGTAAATATCTGACATGCAGGATATCTGATATGTGACCCCTGTGAAAGAGTCATTGATTACCGCCCTCCCCTCGAGAAGTCACAATCCACAGGTTGACAACCACTGCTCTAGAGAATGTGGCCAGGGCTGGGGTCATCCTAGGAGCCGACCACCTGAGCCTTCTTGCTTCACTCAGTAACCTTCTGGCCCCAGTCACAAGGTGCCTGCACCTTGCTCAGACTCACCCCTTCTATCTGTTCTCTGTTGCTCCTCAGAAACCTGGTTCTGTTCTTCTCCAGGGAACTCTTTCTCCTCCACTATCTCTGTCACATGGGTGCTGAGCTCAGCAGAGTCCCTGCTGCAGAGCTACTCCTCCTCAGTGTCCCCTGAGCCCACCCTGCTGCCACCAGGTGTCAAGGAGAGGACCTTCCCTATACTGCACCACCCACCCACTCCCCAGATCTGACCTTGCTGGTCCCCTTGTCATCCTGGGAGGCTTCTGGTATATGATGTACTGAGTTTAGGGACAGGAAAAGCGTGACACGTCTATGAAGAAATTATAGTGTGGGGCCTGCTCCATACTTCTGTCCCCTAGTGCTTCTGGTTGGGCTGGAATGACCATGAAATAAAGGATCATCTCAGGGTCTGTATTTCTTGCTGGTGTCACCCAAGTCAGTGTGAGCATACAGTCCCTGTGCCTCGGTGTACAATGCTGAAACCTGAGGGTGGGTGTGACATCCACGCATTAGCATGTTTTAACCTCAGGAACTCATGGGAGTGGTGGTTGATGGGGAGGAGAGGTACATTCTGGGAGTCAGATTCTGGGGACAATGGTGGTCGCTGCCACAGGGCAAAGGCCTCAGAGTGAGATGAGATACTCAGCCTCCACACTCAGAGCTCCCCACGTATCATACCCGGGAGCTTCCCATGAGGAGCTAGTGTTCCACGGCTTAGCCCTACAGGATCCTCATGCTGCATGCTCTAAGCCACACCCACACCACACATGTCCGTGCATACACATGAGGAGGTGCTGTATACACAGATACGAACTTGTGCTCTGTGTGCATAACATGAACTGAAATGTATATGTGTCTCACAGAACACTCCTTTCCACCTGTGGAACAATGTTAATGGCTCTTCAAGGGTCATCTGGTGTTTCTTGAGATCCGGCTCTATTTGTAGACTGTGGCTTGGGGCAGGGCACGGGGTGTCATGTGATCATAGAAGATGAGTGTGTTAAGCCAGGGAAGCACTGTCAACTCAGTCCAGACAGTCCTGTCAGCAGCTGGGAGCCTCCTTTCTGTGCACTTGTAGGTCCAGCTTTTAGAGACAGAATGGCCCATCCTTTAGTGGCTGGCCAGAGGGGCAGACATTTGGATCTCCAGCTCTGCTTAAGACAGGGCCAGGAGCTCCAAGCCAGTCCCAAAGGGAGAAGGCTCAGATCACAGCTGCAGAAGAGGATACCGGGACCTCTCCCCCAGAGAGATACTGCCACTGGGGCTGATTGCTTGGTTGAAGGTGTTATTGATAGAGCCTGCAAGGAACTCCATTCCATACTCTTGGGTTTCTGGTAACTCAGAGAGTGTCAAGGAGGCCTTGGGCAAAGCTGCCTGCCTTCTATAGAATCTAGAAATCTTAACCCATGGGCCCATTAAAGCAGGGACTGGGAGAGCAGGAGCTGAGGAAGCATGGATGGCACACGGGTAGCCTGATCACATCTCACTCTGCTGGGGCTAGTGAGTCTTGTCATCACAGGTGCCTGCTCAGTTGGCCACCAACCTCCAGAGCTGGAGGCTGTGCCAGTGTCTACATATCAGCGGGTGACCACCAGAGGTACCCTTCTGTGCAGGCCAAAAGTGAATTTGCTCCTGGAAGTGATCTATACTTCCCTGAGGCCCTGCAGAGGACAAAGTGACCTTGGGAGGCAGGCCTGGGGAAGTAGCCAATGCTCAGAGAGGTGTGCATGGGGGTGGGGTTTGGGAGGGGTGGGGGTTGGTACTAGAACAAAACCCAGGTGGGGTGATTTTGGAGGAGAGAGCACAGGAAGCTAGTTCATCTTCACCATAGTCTGGCTTGCTGAGGAGTCCCTTTTCACTGTCCCTTTTCATCCAAAGGCAATAGGGTGCTTCAGGTCCACAGCCATTCTCCCTGGAAACCTTAGTTCACAGCTTTGATGAGATTCCTGGCACTGTCTCTATCTTCTAACCTGAATCCCCAGGCCAGCATCCCTCATTCTGCTTTGTTCTTGAGGCATGTGGGGCAGGGACCTTCAGTGATGCTTGCTCTCTGTCTTCACACATGGGCTCGGCCTAGCGTGTGGTAGGTACTATAGATAGGCATTACAGATAGTCCCAACCCAGCATAGGGAAGGTGAGAGATATGTCTCAAAAGACAACCCAGGATCAAGGTCACCACCCTGCTTGATGGCAGATAGCAGAGGGGACAGGCCTTTCATGGGGCTCTATGGACACACAGGCTTGGCCATATTTGAACAGTGGATTCTGGGAAACAGGGGGAACTATCCATCCTCCTGAAGGCTCCTCTTTCCAGCTTTGCCCCTCTCAAGCTCATAGAGCATGTCCTGGAGTATGACCCAAGAGGAGGCACTTCCCCCAGACCTGTATGCAGGAGGAAGACACTACCAGGGTAAGTCACCCCAACCATGTCAGACCCTCCTCACTGTCACAGTGCAGCCACCTGGTCTGCCCCAGGAGACTCTTCCCAGCTCCTTGAATGAGGGTTCTAAGGCCCTAAACATTCTCTGCTGAGAGGTGTGCTCCACATGCTAGGATCCTCAGCTTGGGCCTTAGGGATGACTGGCAGGTGCCTCACACAGACAATGGAGATGGGGGTCCTTGTAACCACTTCTTTTTCTGGGAAGCACACTTGGGTACCACTGCCTTCTTTCTCGGTAGTGACTACACCAGTCGCTATTAACCGTGTATGTTGCCTACCTCATCGTCAGATTGCTGTTCTCCCAGGGCAAGAGTGAGCACTACTGGGTTCCATGAATGGATGGGTAGATGGATGGATGGATGTATGCATGGATGAATGGATAGTGGGATTGATGGATAGTGGAATGGATAAATAGATGGATAAGTGGGTAGGTGGATGGATAAGTGAGCTGGCACTGAAGACACCCTTTCTGTCTCCTGTCCTCCCTTTCCCTGGTGTAAATAACATCCTTCCTACTGGGGGTCCTTAGGATGAACCATGGTAGGCAGAGTCAGGTTGGGTCTTCTGCTATGATTGGTGGGAAGTCATTTCCTCCTAGGGCCTGCCATGTGTCAGGGCCTGCCTGATGCTTGAGATGTTATGTGTTAGTGCTTAGGAAAATCTGCGAGGCCAGAACCCAGGACTGAGCTGGACTTAGATGAAAAGGAGGACCCTGGCATAGAGAAGTCCTTATACTGTGACTGACAATGGGTAGGACTGAGGTCTAGTGGGGCTGCAGGATGCATGAACAAAGGCAGAGACAGATGAGACTTGACTGGGTCACTAGCTTGGTCTGTGGAGAATCCTTGGATGGCTGACCCAGAGGCCAGAGAACTGTGTCCAGAGAGGAGAATTGAGCCTGCTTGGGACTGCCCATCAGGCATGTCAGACAATTGCTAACACTTGACCAAAGCCTCCTCAGCTTCCCTTCCCTGGGATCCACAAAACCCCAAGAGCAGCCTTCTCTAAAAAGTCCTGAGCTCCCTATGAGCTGGGGTCCTCCATGAGGCATACATAAGCAGGCAAGTCAAGGACAGAGGTCATTCACAGCTGAGGTCCTACGTCCTTTCAGTCCCTTGCCCATTACTGGAAGTTGCGGAATGCTTATCCCTGCCTCTACCCCTGCAGATGTGCGACGCTCATGTTCTAGTCGCATATGCCACACCTGGCAAATGTTTAAAAGGAGCCACTGAACATGTAGGAAAGCACATTAACCCAAACGTTCTCATGTGAAACCCTCTGTTTGCAACTGAAAATTTAACGTCAACGGTGCTTGCTTGAGACGAACGAGATGAAGATATTCACCATTCTGTCTTCTCACCCTTGGGAATGAGTCTGGGTCTGTGTTGGTTTTTTGCATGTTTGATGATAATGGCCTTGAAGATGAAACGTGTCCTGCACACAAACACGGCAGGCCCATGGGGGTGGAACGGGCTGCTGACATCACCTAAATCCTGGCTCTCCATTGTCAATCCCAGGCCGGTGGCTTTCCACATCTGTGCCAATAGTCTCTTTGTTTGGAAGCTTTTTAAAGAGGCCAAGAATCTCTTGTTTCTGAGATTTGAAGCTCTGCCAGAGGAGAGCCTGTCTGAGCGCTCATCTCAGCATCAGAAACGCTCCCAGCAGTCACCTCCAGACTTCCTCCCTAGCCTACGCCCTTCCAGGAGGTGCCCTGCATCCATCTGAAGCATCACTTGATGCACTGCTTGTACAAATAGCATGTGAATGATAACAGCCACCTTGGGTCCACCTTGGGAGTATGTCATCTTCAAGTTCAACAGCCCTGGCTTCTGAGGCACCATCTGGCCTCACAAGAGCGTGAGCTCTCCACCTGTCTCCCCACACTGCAGGAGTCTGCCACTGAAAGCTGGTGTCCTAAGCAAGTTTACTTCTCCAGGTATGTCCCTTGCCTGATATGTGTAGACGGGTCACAGTGACCAGCCCCCCTTCCCCATGTCATATGACAAGCAGAGCGAGTTCAGTATCATCAGGTCCCTCAGTAGACGAGTCAGTCTCTCCCTGACACTCACTTAGGTCAAGTAGGGGCTGAAGTGGAGTTCAGGGGTTTCTTAGTCTATAGCATCAAGGAATTAATGGAGAGAGGGCAAGACCAGCCTTCATACAAGGCACTGAAGAGAAGCAAATATCAGCCTTCCTGGCCGCTCATCTCAGTGTCCTCCAGGTATACCAAGACTAACCGTTGGGCCCCTGACCACTGACTGAGCCCTGGTTGCTTCACCCACAGGATGGACAGCAGTCCTCCACCCTGGCCCACCATTCCTTTGCAACTCCTCCACAGGTTCTTTGTTTTTCTTGGACCACAGCAAGGGTTTCATGTCAGAGTTGTTCCTGCCCAGGCCTGGGTCCTATCACCTTCAAGACCCCTCTGTGGCTTCTACACACACACACTCTCTCTCTCTCTCTCTCTCTCTCTCTCTCTCTCTCTCTTCCTCTCTCTCCAATGCCAGCTTCACAGAATACCGCCCCTGCACACTGTCTCCCTCCTGGCCCTGTCTCTAGATGTTACTGTTGTCTTCTTCTTTCTGGTGACACTGTCACTTGGGAAACCATCTGTGTGCATTCACTGGTTCCTGGAGTGTCAGCCTAATGTTGGTACTGTCCTATGTTCTTTGGATGTCCCAGGGAATCTTCCTCATGACCTGGGCCAGGAGATAATTGATATTGATGACTATCTGTCCCATCTCAGAGGACTGAGTGGAGGATAGTTTCACAGGAACCAGAGTCAGAGTCCAGCACTTGCTTTTCTCTTAGGCAGCAGCAATGTGTCTATACCCACTTCTTAGGTTAATGAATTCCACTATGCTCCTCCATCCTTGCCTTGATGTCAAGATACCACCTGTCATCTTGGGTGCAGGCAGATATTTGAAGACCAGCACAGGACAGTGGTTGGAGCATGAATTATTGGGGGAGAGAGAGTAAGGAAGGGAGAAGGAAGGAGGGAGGAGAAGAGAAGGAAGGAAGGAAAATAAGAGAAGAAAAAACAGAAGGTGGCTACTTATTGGGAAGCAGCGTAGAGATCTACAAAATCCTATAGGGGATTTTTTGAATCCCATAAAGCCGCCCCAGCCGTTTGAAAGGTGGGATGCTTCCAAGAGACCTTAGCTCAGAAAAGGATTCCCGTCTGTGAGGTTCCACTCCTCTTCATACTGTCCCCTTCTCCTATGGGGACACTGCCTTCCTGGACACCTAGAGATTCCTCACTCTGGCCCAGCCCACCCTGTGTGTGAGGGCCACATGCTGGGGAGCTCAGAGTCTGACATCCATGAAGGGCAGTGGGACGTATTCGGAGCACAGGAGAATTCTCTACTGCGAGGAGGATGAACAGTGAAGTCCCAGGGCTGGGAATGAGACCTGGGGCTCCTGCTGTGTGAACCCAGCTCCAGCCCTGTCTCTCCCTGAGGGGGTCTCTGGGAGATCCCATCCACCCTGCCCATCCTGCCTGACACCAGTGCAATTCCCTGGACAGACCAGACAAGCAAGCTCAGTCCATACGCTCTGTCTACTGTGTGTACAATATAAGGAGTCAGAGAAGTGGCTCTTTGTATGGTACACTCTGTATGGCCCACAACGTCTAAAACTCGGGCATGCCAACACACAACTGTGGAAAGTATCGCATCTGTCTTCATGCTTTTCCCAAGCTGCCTTTGAAATCCACTGTGTATTTTACATCTGTGGGTGTGTCCTTGTAGCTGATTGGGTTTAGATTCCATCACTCATGAAAAAGTAGGTGCATGTGCCCAAGTTTTTCCAAAGATGTTTGGAGGTCAGAGGATAACGTCAGGTGTGAGTCCTTGCCTTCCATCTTTGAGGCAGGGTCTCTTTGCTGTGTCACTGCTGTTCTGTTAAAGCCAGCTGGCCTGTGGCCTTCTGGAGATTGTCCTGCCTCTGCTTGCTATGTCATCATAAGAGCCCTGGGACTACAGACACATGCTGCCAATTACTGGCTTTTACATGGGTTCTGAGAAATCAAACTCAGCTCTTCAGGCCTGGTGGTAAACACTTTCGTGCATTAAGACACCTCCCTAGTTTCTAGATTAACTGGGCAATCCCTGTCCTATGCAGAGGCTTTAGAAGTGACAGAAAAACCCATGAGTCCTCAGGCAGAGGTTCAGGCCTGGCAATCACATGTTCACGATGAGCTGAGGAAGTGTTTGTTCCCCTTCAGTAATTTGACAAATGAGTGATCCGAGTTCATAATTAAGAAATTAGTGTTTTGGAAAGCTCTGTCAGTTTGCGGATTGATGACTGACTGTCCCATGTTTGGGGGTGAGGAAACCACATCTCGGGCGGGGAGGGTAAGCAAGATTCGAGTGGCTGAGCAGAGCTGTGTGTTCGATATGAGAGAGGAGGACATGAGGCTGTAGGGCCTGGGTGCCCTTGTCAAATGCAAGGCTGACTGTGCCAGAGCTGGGTCAGTCCCTGTGCTTTCCTCTCTCAACTCACGTCACTGGCTCAGCTCAAATGACATCCCATCAAATAAAAGCCACATTTCCTGGCCCGTGACCAGTAGGAGGGGTAGTCACCACAAGGAAGTCCAAAACAGGCTCAAACAATCAGCAGCTTCATTCAGAAAACACGAGTGTGTAGCAGCTATCACCCGAGAAGACTCCATAAAATGCACTTGAATGTATAAAGCGGTTCTCTGTGTTGCCAGCATTTTGCAAGAGGAAGCCATGGGAGGGAAGTCAGATGGGAGTCACGTTCAGAAGCCTGCCAGGCACACCCAGTCTGACTAACACAGGGTCAGTTTACCCCAGGAGATAACTTTCTACAAAAGGGGGTGTTTGTGCTGGGTGTTGAGGGATGAACAAGAGTTGGAAGAAAACCTGAAGACTTTGAGTTTGCAGATATGTTTATGAGAGAAAGGGTCACAGGGACACATGTATGAGGTATAGACAAGAGGTGTGGTGAGGTAGAGGGCACATGGATCCAGAACTACAGGGAGGGTCTGCCTATGTAAGTGGTACAGAGCCTAGCTGGTAAGGTGTTTAGCAGAGCTACATGGCTGCTGGGCATGCGCGCGTGCTCGTGTGCGTGTGCGTGTGCGTTTGCGTGTGCGTGTGCGTGTGTGTGTGTGTGTGTGTGTGTGTGTGTGCGTGTGTGTGTGCGTGTGTGTGTGTGTCTCACAGGACAGCAGCAATCAGCTCTTGTGCAGGTCACCATCTGGGAATGAACTACTGTCACAATCCTCTGGGATTTTCAGGGAACCAAAATGGAGAGAGAGAGCTTCTGAGCTTCCACAATTGTGTGGCCTGGAAGAGGGCCAGACTCCCAGCATCCCTATTGAATCTGCTTTCTCCTCAGGGGTCAGTGCTGGCGGGAGCATGGCTGGGGGTGTGGTGAGAGAGCTGAAACTGTAGCATCGATCAAGGCAGAAAGGTGCAGGCAGGGATAGCACGTGAGAGTGAGGACAAGGTGCCCCATTCCTGCACTCTTCCCAGCATCAGCACACAGGAGGACAGAAAGGGGAAAGGCTCTCCACTAGAGTGTTCTGCAGGGTTTCCTGGAAAGCTACTGGCTATGTTGTGAGCTATGCTGGCTCATTCACAGCTCAGTCACCCCCCAATTTTTCTGTCTTGCTGTGTGTTTGCTTCTGTCACCTGGCTAAGCTTCTTCATGCCTGTGGGAGTCAGAGCTGAGGGAAGTGCCTAGTGCTAGAAAACAGGCTGGGCCCTTGGCTTCTGCTCTAGGCTT
Source organism: Lophiomys imhausi (assembly GCA_907164525.1). NCBI lineage: Eukaryota > Metazoa > Chordata > Mammalia > Rodentia > Muridae > Lophiomys > Lophiomys imhausi. The sequence continues at coordinate 6,445,521 of CAJQZJ010031795.1, read as the reverse complement.
GGGCCGGGTCACAGCTCCACCTGGTCTCTTGGCCTTGGCCAGACACAATGTTCTCTGGACTCAGTTTCCCCATCCATAAGATGGAACCAGTGGAGGATTTAATCTCAGAGTTTCTTGGGGTGGGGGATGGTGTCAGGGGTGAGACTGGGCTGGGGAGGCAAATCAGACAACAGGATGTAACTTTCACTTTGCACACTGGTGAGCATGAAGGTGACAGTGGCAGCAGTGGTGACATCCAGGTTAGTGAGGACAAAGGGACACACACAGGTATGTTTCTGGTCATCTTACTCCACACATCACAGCTAATTTTAGAACTGAATGCTGGAACAAAACACTGGCATCAGTATCGGCCACTCTTCTATTGCTGTGACCAAATGCCAGACAGGAAGCAACTGCAGGAGGAAAGGGACTAAGCAGGCTCACCATTCGAGGGGCAGTAGCCATGGTAGGGAAGGCATCACAGCACAAACCTCTTATGGCCGCAGCAGCAGGAGCAGGAGGCCACTGGCTCACATCTCTGTGGAATAGGAAGCAGAGAGGTCAGCACAGGTCCTCAACTCAGCTTCTCCTCTTTTGTTACTCAGTCTGGGACTAGCCCGTGGAATAGTGCCACCCACATTCAGGATATGGGTCTTTCCATGTCACCTAAACCTCTATGGAAACACCCTCTCAGACTTGCCCAGAGGTACATCTCCTTAGGGACTCCAGATTCTATCCTGTTGATGATAGGACCCAGTTAAGTCCATCCTGAAGGAAAAGGAAAATGTCCTTCATCTACGTGGCTATTGTGGCATCTGACTGGACAAGTGTCTGTTGCAAGAGCAAGGTGTCCACCAACCACACAGCCTGGCAAGCCTGCAAGCTCCCCAGGTCTGGGTACTGTTCAGGGTGCTGTACGAGCAGCACCTGACTGGTCTCTGTGGGTTGAGGGGCCCATGGGAACTTCTACATTGTCCTTCAGTGCATGATGGACACCTGCAGCCAGGAACCTGACTAGGGTTGAGACCTAGGCCCCCTTCTGCAGGGACGTTTTTCTTTGTAGATGACACAAAAGCTGAGAGGCAGCATCAGTCACCTCAAGTGCACCACTTCCTAATGGCTCTGTGTGTCCACTTCCTTCTTGCATTTGTCCTTGAACCTTTATTACTCAGTAAGGGTGTTTTATAGTCTGAATTTCCCTTGTTTCCCCACCTCAGTGGGACTGCTTAGTAAGCACCATTTTAATGACTTCAAAATGGTCTTTGATGGCCCGGAGAGATGGTTCAGCAGTTAAGAACACTGACTACTCTTTCAGTGAGCCTACCTTCAACTCCCAGCACCCACATGGTGAGGCACAATCATCTTTAACCCCGGTTCTAGAGATCTGGTGCCCTCTTCTGGCCTTTGTGGGCATTACATACATTTGGTGCACAGGCACACATGCAGGCGGAAACACATGTAAAATGGAAAAACATAATCATTGAACAAGACGATGAGGACTTAACCATTTTTGTGGTTGTCTGGTGTTCATCAGGATATGCACTGTTCTGAATACTCCGATCTCTTCATAGACCTTAATATCAGTGTCCCAAAGAACCTTGATTGTATTAGCCCCATTGTACAGATGTTGAAAGTGGAGCTCAGAGTGGGTATGCATCCCACCCAAGGTCACATGGCATATTCAGGCCAAAGATGGCTGTCTGATGACGAAGGCCATGGTCTACGTGATGTAATGACATACGCACTGAACGTATCATGTAGTGTGTACCCTTAACCAAACATCTGGGCATGCAGAACCTGTGCGTTTCAGTACAGGGTGGAAGGGCCCTTCATGAACGCTATCTTAGACCCATATTTAGCCCATGTGGTGGGTGGCTGAGACATGCTTCAAGGTCCAGGACAGTGGGACGTAAGGTCAGAATGGGTGCCCGAGCTGGCTAACAGCATCCATCACTCAACAGTGGTTCCCTCGGGGTAAAAGGATTGGCATGGGCAAGAAGAAAAGAGACTGAGAGTGTGGAGATCTGCATGGGGCAGGGAGGGAGGACACACAGCAAGAACAAACAAATCACAGGGTCCATCACAGGACTCTACATGGAGGTCCTGGCTGGCACTCGGCTTGCTTGGGAACTAGAGGAGCAGGCTGAGGAAGAAGGTACTTCTTGTGTGGAGGCTGGAAGCAAAGGCCCTCCGTGGACACAGGTTCAGACAGAGTTCTGCCAGCCTCCAACAAGACCCTTTCTTCTTGTAGGAGGTAAATCTGGGCTGTGGAGAGTAGAGGGGATGGATAGACCTAAAGTCAGACTCTGACAGGAAATGAGCCAAGCCCAGGTGTTCCTGGGTGGGGAGTTGTGTCTTTGCCACCCAGCTGTAAAAGGCCAGGCTGCCCTTGTGTGCATGCGTGGGATCTCGGTTCTGCTCCCCCTCCTCACCCCAGGGCTCAGCTGGAAGGACTCCCATTAATGACAGCATTTGCCAGTGGGACTCCAGGACCACTGTACTGGTCACTGAGCCCGGTCCACTTGTAAATCGTTCAAAGTGATGTGAATCCTCCCACTGCCCCGCTGAGCATAGAGGACGGGCGGCATCAACCTCATAGTGCCGTTCAGTTTGAGAAGTGTAACCAGAAGCTCCTGGGAAGTAAACTGCCCAAGTGGCTGTAGTACCAGGGGAGACGCTGCATGGTCAGTGACTCAGGGTGTGAGTACCACGGGGAGGAAGGACTGTGTGTGCCCTGGCTCTGAGTGAACAGGTGGCAATGCCTAGGACATTGCTTTACTGTGATGACAGGGAGAAAAAAAACCATGACATTCTGCATGGCGCTGGGGGATATTTCTCTTAGGCTGTATCCTCATGGTTGTGGAGGTACATGGTGAGCATGTAAGGCCTTCAGCAGCGATGGCAGTGGGCGTTACTTTCGGCCCCACGACAGTCCACATTTTTGCACCTCAACATTTTTCAGCTTCAACCTAAGTCTTGGGGGCATGGTGAGGAACACACCAATAATCAAAGCTCAGAAAAGGAAACTGTCACGAGCTACCTCTAGTATGTGAGGAAGGGCCTGGCCTTCCCCTGCCTGCAGGCAGCCATTTCTCCCATGTCAATGCCTTGCGCTGATGAAACCTCTCAAAAAACACCAGGCATAAAGGGATGAGAATTCACATCCCCTCCTCGGGTGCTGTTACAGACTGCTGTCAATAGATTATCGTTTTCATTGTGGCTCTTGCATGCTCCAGAGTTAATTGCTTCGTAATCATGCTTTAATCAACATGTTTACTACAATGGATGCACTCGTTTTATGCCCACGGGCTCCATTCTCTTGTTCTTCCTTTGATTCATCTCCCCATGGCTAAAGCATGTCTCCAAGCACTGTTGAGGGGCAGATGTTCCATTTACTGACTCCATCACAGCTGAAGAACTGGATCCCAAGGAGCCAGAGTTTTATCTCCCTTCTCTCTGAAGTACCTGCTTGGTGCCAGGCATCGCCGTGTAGTCTGGCCCGTGGCATGTCCTGCTGGCTGCTCATTCTTACAAGCTTGGCGCTGCTGTGCCCACAGCTTCTTCCCAGGGATTTGGCTTAATGCGGTGCTGAGTGGCTGTTGTCTGGAAGTCTCTCTTCACCTTGGAGGCCCACCAGCCCCTCTGGCTTCTTTCTCAAGAACCCTGTGGTTTTGAGGTGGGATCTATGTGTTATGGTCCCTAAAGCCATATTTCCTCTTGTGCACCCACCATTGGTCCTTTTCCTGTGATGCCATCTTGCCTTCTCTTGCCCTCTGACAGTTAAGTCCCCTCACAGAGGTGCCCCTCCACCTCTCAGGACAAGTATTGGAATTTTTCCTAGTTTCTAAAGCACCAATCTTCAAAGGGGAAGAAACTCACATGTAAGAGAAGGACTGTGGGCTTGCTCAGCCTCCCCCCCCACCCCCACCCCTGTCATCTTGGACTCCACTGAGCCCTCCTCCTCCTCACCCCTGGAGCACACCAGTGCCAGCAGCTGTCCTGTCTCTTTAGCACTCCTTCCTGCCTCAGAGAACACAGGAAAAGTCCCCAGGTACCACCCTCCCTCCCAGGTCATGACAGCTGTGCTCCAGAGACTCCAGCTCCAGACGTGTGTTCTGTTTCTGTAGACACTTAGCACAAGAATATGACTGCTGGGTCTCACAGCAGGGCTCGGCTATGTCCCCTCAGCCACTGTGGTGATCAGTTCCAGGGGTGCAGGCCTGCTGCTCAGCCACAGGAGGACTGTGCATGGCATCCTGGAGCCCGGGTATAGTGCAGCCTGCAGTATCTGATTGTTTGCTTCTGGCATTTTTCCTCAGGTGCTGCCAGTCCCCTTGGGCTGAGGGAAGGCCCTGACCCCATGACAGTGGAGGTTAGAGACTCAAGCACTTCTCCACCATGTCAGGAGAATGGTGGCTTGCCATTTACTTGCTATGTGACCTGGGGCCCGATGGTATGCCTCTCTGTGTCTCAGTTCCATGCCTGTAAAGATGCTCGTAGCCTCTGCCTCTGGGGTTGGCCCTTTGGAATGTGACTCCCAGAGCTTCACAGGCCACGTGCGCCATATGCCATGTGCAGTGTTAGGAGGACCACCTCGTATAGATGCCCAAGTCCAGCACAGTCATCCGTGGACCCAAGCTGGGCATACTATGGTACCATTTCAATCTATCCACAGGCTAACCCCACAACAGTCTGCCTGTGCTTCTCTGCTGATGCTAAAAAGCCAACTCGAGTCATCTCAAAGCAACATCCAATTCACAGGGATGCTGAGGCGACCAAGCTGCTGTGCCAGGCTGACTTTGAAATCTAGGCCTGGAGCCTTTGCAACAAGTGATGCTCGCTCACCAGCAGCCTCATAGGAAGAAGAAGGGCTGATGTCCTGCTTTCCAGACAAGCCTCCTTGACCTTGAGGATTCAGCTGCTCACTCAGCACCTCCTGCAGGGAGCTGAGGAGTCTCCTTCAGACTCTGTCCTGGCCTTAGACTCCTGCTCCCTCCACTCTGCCTTCCCCACGGTCCTGCCACCCACAGCTTACTATGTCCCTTCAAGTGGTTGGCTGTCCTTCCCAGCCTCTAGTCCCTGGCTCTTGTCCGTAACCAACATACTATTTCTTCTCTTCTGGCAGAACACCAAGTGATCACTAACATCGTTAAGTGGCAAGGGGATAGTGTCCAGCCCTGTCCACATACAGCTGGGGGACGGTGGTCAGCCCTGTCCACATATGGCTGGGGGACACTAGTCAGCCCTATGCACATATGGCTGGGGGACAGTGGTCAGCCCTGTCCACATATGGTTGAGGGATAGCGGTCAGCCTTGTCAACATGTACCTGTGGGACAGTGTCCAGCCCTGTCCACATATGGCTAGGGGACAGTGGTCAGCCCTGTCCACATGTGGCTGGGCGACAGTATTCGTCCCTGTCCCTGGCAACACCAGGCAAGTGATTCTCAGAGCAGGTAAAACATTCATTCTTTGTCCAGAACCAGTTCAAAGCTAAGGACGGTGGACTTACTGAGAGAGTCGTTACCAAAACCTGCACTCACACACTCATGGCAGTCTCCTCCTGCCGCACACAAAGCACACACCCAAAGAAAAATGGCTAAGCCAGCGCCATTCCTATGTGGCCTCTTTCCTGCAATGTCATTAGTTAGCATGTATTTCTTCTTGGTGGAAAGAAAGTGACCATGCTCAGTCCTGTGTGGAGTCAACACTCCCTCGAGCAGCTCAGCATCAGTACATTCACAGTGTTGGTTCATCTTGAGTTAGTCCAGAGCATGGGTGTCACCTCAGACACACCATGTCCATTTAGAGTCCCCCCCCCCCAGAAATCATCCCCAAGCTGTTCTCTTTGGACTGGCTGATTTGTGCACATGTCCCATAAATGGGGCTGGACTAGGGGTGGGTTTTATAGATGACACTTTGAGGGCCACCCTGTCACAGTAGGCGTCAGGATGGCCTTCCTTATCTTAACTGGTTAATATTCCATTGTGGGGGGAAAGCCACATTTTGGAGTACAGTTGTTTTGGGTTTCTCTGTGGCTCTTGGGTGGTTTCCACCCGTGAGTCATATAGAGTGATGCTGCCAGGTGGGTGTGTGTCTGTCTGAGGAGTCCTTGTCGACTCTTTGGAGTGTTGCTATGGACTGAATTGTGTCCGCACTCTGGAACCCTCCTGTGACACATTTGAATGCTGGGACTCTAAGAAGCTAATTGACAGTAAATAAAGCTGGGGCGGGGCTTGATGGGTGGGATTCGTGTCCAAGTAAGAGGGACACAGAGCTGGCTTTCTGTCATGAGTGGGATCAGAGGAAGGATGCCTGTCTCAGGAACTCAGCTTCTCTGGCATATTGGGTTGAGGCCCACTTGTCCCCAGCACTGTCACTCTTAGGCTTAGAGCTTTAAGCACTGCCCCGTTTTGATTGAGAGGGGAAGGGATGCCTTTAAGAGACACCTGCCTAGCCGGGCAGTGGTGCCGCACACCTTTAATCCCAGCACTTGGGAGGCAGAGGCAGGCGGATCTTTGGGAGTTCGAGGCCAGCCTGGTCTACAAAGTGAGTCCAGGACAGCCAGGGCTACACAGAGAAACCCTGTCTCAAAAAAACCAAAAAAAAAAAAAGAGAGAGAGAGACACCTGCCTTCCCAGACCCCTGCACCAGTCTCACTGGACACTGGCTGCCTGCTCAGTGCTGCCGTGTCCTTAGCTGGGCCTAGGTCTCCTCTTCTGATACTTGGGGGCGGGCATGATACCCCACCCACCTGCCAGTTCCATTCTGGGCATACAGTGAGACAACACAGACCATAGTTTTGGTCTGAGGGGTTTGTGACCCACAGGACATGGCTCTCCTGGCTGGGAGGAATCTAGCCAGGGGCTGATACAGGGAGGGGCTTGTAGAGTGGAGCATCCAGTGGCCTAAGGTGGTCCCAGGTGCAGTAGCAGCATGGCTCATGGTTTCCATGGAGACCCAACTGCCTAAAATTTCCCTTCTAGGCCTACAGCATCTTGGGATGGCTCAGCTGCAGGCTGGTCTCCCAGGAGTGCTTCCATTTTCTGTCACTTCGACAACATGAGCTGGCCCTTTGGGAAGCTCTGTCCAGCTGCTGTTCCTCCCATCCTGCTGCAAGTGACAATGGCTTTCACCAGCCCCAGCCTGGCCACCTCAGAGGGTGGGAGTTGGGGTGGAAGGGACTCTTGGGTAGAGGGGGGCTTCTGGGCTAGGTGGGGGCTAGCCATGGCAAAGCACAAGGTGGGCCACAGTATCAAGGAAGACCACCCCACCCAGGAGCTGAGGCTTCAACATCATCTCAGAGCACCCCACATCTGGTCTGTCCCCTCAGGGAGGGTTTTCTGAAGCTAATTTGTCATCCTGGTAGCAATGCAATGAAAGATAAATTGCTCTCCTTAATGCTGGGCACACTCTATTGCTCCTTAAGGCCCATTTCTCTAACTGTGAAGAGGGGTCCTGGGAGACTCAGGGCCTCTAGGGTTTCCCATCTGTCTGACAGCCACTGTCCTTTGTTCCTGCCTCCCCAGGGAGAGTTTAGTGGTATTACAGTGAGAAACGCCACCGCAGCACCTCTGCATGAAAGAACCTGTTGGTGAGACCTCTGAGGTCAGGATACAATGAGGCCCCACATCCCCAGTGTCACAGTGGAATGCCTCCAGCTGACATACCTCTGGGATGCTGACCTCAGCATCAGAGAGGCTGCAGCTGCTTGTTTGGCCATGTATTAGAGGGGAGGCTACGTCTTAATGTGACCCTAGCAGGTGGCCTCTTTCTTTTAAGTGGAACTGCACCATGTCCTGATGGCCAAGTCCTGCTTGTCGTGTTTGAGGAAGACCCTAAGGACTGGCTCCCAGAACATGTAAGGTGGATCTGAAGCTGAGAGGGCTGGGCTAGAAACCAGTGACAATCTGAAGAGCGATGTATCAAGCAATGCCGCCCTATGGTGACCTGCTGCTGGAACCTGCGAACTGCAGTGCGAAGTGCTGGTCCTCCCCACTGGTGTGGTGCATTGACCCTGGGGATGCAGTTAGGGTATGGACACTGTGGCCTTTGTCCCTAATGTGCACACATAGCCACTCGGTCACAGAGTACTGTCAGGGCATCCCACACCCTCCTTGGAAAGCTGGGGCTGGCTAGCACAGAGCAAGGTGGCTCAGCAGGAGGAGAAGAAGGACCAGAGAAGAATTTCCTCTGTTACCCTTGGTAGGCCAGTGCAGTGCAGTGACTGTCCTTGGCACTCGTGTAGGCCAGCACAACTCCTTGGGTCTGTTAGCTTGGGTTGCACTCCTCTTCTGGGCCCAAGCAATCCTGCTCAGAGTCCTACTGGGTCCTCAGAGGACATGGGTATCCAATGCTCCTTGAGGGTGCTTGACAATCACTGTTGACAAGCACCATAGATCCAGGGAATGGAGTGGTGGGGTGAAGGCCCAGCAGGATTAGCCACGCCCAATGGGAGAAGTACTTGGTAGGCCATCAGCCATAGCCCATGGGAGAACGGCGTTGCTGATGGGCTGTGAGGGTGGGGTCCCGAGTTCGGCTTGGAGTGACAGGGCATCCTGGGTGGCCAGCTGCATCGGGGCCTGCTGTGGCAGGATCCATGGCAGCTACAGTCACTGAGGTTAGTACAATGCCTACTTCAAGATGCTATTCCGATGCCAAATGCAGTGGCAACCACTATTCTCCCCATTTTACTAAGGAAGAGACCGGAGCTCAGAGAGGTTGAGTGACTTGGGGAAGGTCACCCAGCTGGGAAGTGGCAGGTACCTGTATCTCTCAGGTGTGTGTGCGCGTGCGCGTGCGTGCCAGGGATTGTCTGAGTGTGAAGCAAGGACTTCTGCTTATGGAAGGATGGTGGAGATAGGAAAAGAAGAGGGAGTAGGGTGCAAGTACACAATAAAATAGCCTGCCTGTTTGCTGCCATTTTATTAGTGCCTGCGTGAGAACTTGGTCATATTAGAAGGGGCAGACAGCGTGTGATGTGACTGGGTTCCTCTACTCTGCCTGACTCAGACCTTGGCGATTAAGAAGTGTACCACAGAAAACATGACCTTCTTCTTTAATTTGTCCCAACATTAAATACTGACTAATCTGAATTTAAATACGAGGCAGAAACTGCACAGGGCTCCATACACTGGGAGGAAGGGTGTTTGATTACTAGCGGGCTCATGCATATTCATGACCCACTTCTATTTGTATCACCAGGCTTCTGTTTGCTAACTAAGAAAGAACAGTGTGTGACAGAGAGCTAGGGAAGGAAGGGTCCCCTACTAGGGACACAGGACCAGAAGGCCTGCAGGAGGAGAGCAAGCTGTGGCCTGGGGTCTCCCCAGAGCTAGGGTGGATGCTGGTGTCTGATATGTCTTCACTGGCTTGGTCAGTCTAATCCTTGTGAAATGCTGGGGACAAGGGAGGTAGAGGCCACCTCTTGGTGATGTGGGAACCAAGGCCCATGTGCAAAGCAACACAAACACATGGCTGATGGGAACGGGCTCAACACCCCAGTCTTGTGGTCCTCAGAGACCTCCACTCATCCCCCATGGTGAGCATCCTGTGCAAGGTGTCCCTGTCCCCCAGCAGAGCCAGCTCATTGCAAGCACTTACAGGTGTGGGTGGTTTGCATGTGTTTTTAAAATTTGTTTGTGGTCTGGAGACAACATCTCTACGATAGCCCAGGTTGGCGCCTAACTTACAAGTGCAGCCCTCCTACCGCCGTGGCCCAGCTCTTAGCTGAGCTCTCTGCCTCATTCTGTCCACAGGGAAAGGCAGCCCATGCTGCTGCTGTGTGCCTCCTCACCACGACCACATGTCTAGGAGCCGATGGAGAGCCTCAGGCTGGGCGCTATCACCTGGGCATTTTATCTTATGCTCATGTGGTATTTACAGAGGTGCCTGTGGTGGCGGGCGGCAGCATGGCCCTTCCAGGAGTCTGTGTCTTCATCCCTGGAAGCTGTACACATGTCACATGCAGAAAGGTGGTCTGTGATCATGCCATGTCACTCCAATCACATTCTAATTCTGCCAGCTGAGAGCCCTCCTGGGCCGAGAGAGAGAGAGAGAGAGAGAGAGAGAGAGAGAGAGAGAGAGAGAGAGATGGATTTGAGCCACTGCTGGTTTTTTGGGGGAGGGGCTCAGACTGAGGGAGTCCCGGGAGCTGGAGTGGCAGGTTCAGGAGTGTACTGACTGGTTCTTGTCAACCTGACATAAACCTAAGTGTGTCTAGGAAGGGGAATCACAATTGAGAAAACACCTCCAAGATTGGCCCATAGTCAAGTCCGTGGGGGCATTTTCTTAACTGGTGATTGATGTGGGAGGGTCCAGCCCACTGTGGACAGTACTGCCCCTGAATAGGTGGTCTTGGGTTGTATGAAAAAAGAAGGTTGAGCAAGTCATGAGAGCAAGCCAGTAAGCAACACCCCTCCACGACCCCTGTTTCAGCTCCTGCCTCCGGGTTCCTGCCCTGTTTGAGTTCCTGTCTTGAGTCCCTTCAGTGATGGTCTGTGATATGAAAATGTAAGCTGAAATAAACCCTTTCCTCCCAAGTTGCTTCTGGTTGTGCTGTTTTATCACAGCAACAGAAACTCTAAGATGAGAAATCCTCCCTAGAGTCCCCAGAGGGAACATAACTTCTGCCTGAGTTCTGAGGTGATAAGCTTGTGTGAGAGGCCACCAAGTTTGCTGTGTCTGTTCTAGAAGCCATAGAAAATCAACATGGCCCCATGCTCCTGTGAGTTTACTTAGCCAGTTGCCAGCAGCTTTAAACCAAGCCTTGGCTGTGGATTTGCAGAAATCACCATGATGCTGTCTGGGGGCCCCTACAGGAGGCTCGGAACATATTGGGGTCCTCATACGTGAGCTCAGTTGAGAAAGTAGATCACAGAACCACTTCATACAGGAGGGAAACTGGAGTTGGGTCCAAACCCCACTCCTGATCCTTCATCCACCTTTCGTCCTCCACCTCCACTACCCACCAATGCCCACTGCACTCTCCTTGTAGACTTGGGCTCCACAGGCAGGGACCCAGCCCACCCTGACCAACTGACTGACTGGGAAACCTGAGTTCTGGGTCTGGAAGGGCAGACAAGGGCCCTGCCTTGGCTTCTGCTGTGGACTAGCTAATGCAGACTTGGGCCCCAGGGAGCCTCTCCCATTCTTTGGAATTCAGGCCAGGAGGATTAAAGATGAACAGGAAAGCTTTGAAGGAAATCCAATACTTCCCCAATGTGTCCTCCCAGGCTCCCACACAGTCCCGCTGTGGAGTCCAGAGAACTTTCTAAAGATACACAAGTGAATATCTCAGAGCTCTTACCCAGTAGCCCTGGCCCTCCTCAGGGGTGCCTCTGCTCAGCTGAATGGGTTTTTCATGGACACACTATTGCCCAACTCTGCCCTGTCTGTATTTATCTGGGATTATGAGTCCCCATGCTCTCATGCAGGCCACTATTTTAGGACCTCCTCAAAGGACCATACTATACCAGGCTGTTTCAGTCAACCAACACAAAATCCCAGCAGGTGGCAGATAAGAAAAAAAAAATCCTCCATTCAATTGGTGGAATAGCTTGGAAGCAAAGCATTTTCCCAGCCTGAGCTGGAAACTCTGGCCGCATCCCTGCCCCTCCCACTGACAAAACCAGGCCTTTTTCAGAATCTCACTTTTACCTTTTACCTGGCCTGGCCAGTTGTTCACAGCCTGGTCCTTACTTCTGAAAGTTTCAAGAACTAGTCACACCCACCCCTCATCTGCCACTCTCATAATCATTTTAAATAAAAGAAAGTGCAGGCAGTGCCAGGATGCCTTGGTGTATCTGCAACCAGATGCCAAGTAGGGCCTGTACTAGCCCTGTGACATAGGACCTGACAGCAGGACTTTAGGTACTTGAGCCTGGCCTCTGGGAAGCGGAAAAGCAAGTCCTTCCCTAGCAGCCACTTTAGGTCCAGAAGGCTTCCTAAGGCTAAACCCAGCAGCCCTGCCCTTCCCCAGGAGCTACCCTCTCTGGCTGCTAATATGGAGGTAGAGACCAGGATCACAAATGCGTATCTGCAATTTCCCCTTCTCAACAATGAAAGGGGTCATGTAGTACCAAGAGCAGAGCCCTGGCCAGCCTGGATCCTGGTGGTGTAGTCTTTGCTGCCCACTGAAGACACAGTCTCTAATGGGAGTAGGGCAGAGGTTCAGGGTGAACACCTAGTAAAACCAACCCATTCTTTAACACTGTCCCCATTTAGGGATGCCTTGCCAATGGCATGAATGAATGACACAAACCACTGAGCAGAACCAGGTCCACCTGGTCCAGCAGAACCTGGTGGAAGTAAATGCTGATGGTCACCTTACTTGAAGATCGAGGACAACATAGGGTACAGTAGAAGACGTATCCTCATTGAAAAATACAGTCTGCTACAGGGCCTGGAAGCTACACACAGCACACCCATGGGAGTCAGAGTATGTGGTTCTATCTAGACAGAGATAGAAGAACCAAGATGTTCTGATCTCCTGGGACCCTTCCTCCCTCCATGCAGGGGTTCTGCCATCATTACACCAGCATTTAGCTCCCGGTGACATGGGTGCTGATCACAGCCCAGCCACAAGTGGACCAAGTGCTGGCCATGCCTGTGTGGCAGCAGGGCTGGCGCCAGGTGGGCAATGAGAAGCTAGGGCAGATGTTGGCAGTTATAGGCAAGAGTTCCATCTGCCAATTAGCTGAGAAGCATGGCAGATGAGCAGCTGTAACTTATTTTACAGGGAATTGCTCAATTTTAAATGAATCATATTGCCATTCTGGTTTGACTCATAAACCCCAGCAATCCCTCTGCCTTTCTCAAGAAGTTCTTCTGTTGCAGAAGGTGCCCGTGGCAAAACCCCTGCTCATAAGTGTTGCTGTTTCGGTGAACAGAAGCCACCCGGGCACGCAGAAAGCTGTTGGCACACTCCACTTAGGGCCTCCTGAAGTTAATTCTGTTCATCCTTTCTCCAGCTGCCTGTCTGCTAGGACCTGGGCCAGGCCTGATGACTCAGAAGCGAAAGTTCCCCAAGTCCTGCACTGACATGACCCCACTCTCCAATTCAGCAGAGCCAGGGGGTAGAGGCAGTGGGTGGCAAAGAGCCACGAGTAGACACCACCTGCAAGCAGCTGCGGCTCTGGTGTGAGAAGGATCGTTATGCGTCTTGCTGTCTTCAGGTCCACCATCGTCAAAGCTCATTGGTCACCACATATGCACATGGCCTTGGGTGGGAAACAAATGAGGCACATTTTCAGGGCAAGGGGAGACTCCTCTTTGCCCAGGGCCCAGAGCCCTGAGTCTGCATCATCAGCTCGCAGGCAGCTGGCCAGGCTGCAGGAGGGTCAGACTTTGCATGACGTGCCTTGAAGTCCACAAATGGACTTTTCTCCTCACCTGACCCTGCTCACCGGCTTTGGAGAAGGCACTGAAATTAAATATCAACAAGATGCACTCTCTCCAGGAAACAGCTATCTGGGGTGGTCACTGTGTCTAATCGTAGACTGTGAATAAGCGATGACTCCCACGTCCCCTCTCTCCTTCCTTTCTTTAGCCTCCATTAATAGAAATTTCCTTTTGCTCAGCAGCGAAGGATAGATTCCAAAGAGAATGGGGGGAACTCTGATCACAGAAGTCCAGGGCAGAGCCATGAGGCCATGAGGCCATGCGGCCATGCGGCCATGAAGCCATGCGGGCATGAGGCCATGCTATACATGGTCTCAGACACACTTGGGATAAGGTGGCCCTCAGCCTTCTTAGGGCCATGGTGGACCAGGCAACCTCTGGAGCCTCCATGTCCTTCAGCCTATTCTCTAGATGAAGCTGTGTAGCCATGAAAGGCCCTTTCCCAGCCCTGCCCCGGACCATCCTGCAGAGGCAGATGCCAGGAGTGAGGCAACAGATCCAGGTGAGGCTCCTGGTTAGGATGTCAAAGGGCTTTCCTCCACACTCAGCCCCACATACAGCATCTGAAAGTGTGTCCTGAGCCAACGCCAAGTCCATGCCAGCCCACGGAGTGCCTCCGTTCCCTCATCTGAAAAGTCAGCACAGCTGCCATGGCAGCATCACTGAACAACTCGAGGACCACAGGGGGACACACGTGTGATGCTCGCTGGTTTTACTCACTGCTCTTCTGACATCCAACATGTCTCCCAACTCCGCCACTCTAGCTGTGATAACACCGGCTGCCTTCCAACTCAGTCAGTCCTGATGCTGCCTCGAGTTGGTGTCCCACTGCATGGCTGAAGGCTCAGGCTGGACAACCTCGCCCCATGTAGCAGGAGCAGACTAAGGGCCTCACCTGTGCTTATGGCTGATGGAGCTGGAGTTCTGAGGGTCCCTGTGTCTGCTCTCAGCAACACTGAGTGGAGATAGGCAGAGGACCAAGTGCGAGTCTAGTGGAGTCTCTCAGGAGTCTCTCCTGAGTTCCTCAACCTCAGCTGAGTTCCTCACACTCTCAGAGACCCATGGTGGAGGGGGTTGCAGGAAGCCCAGCTGCATAAACCACTGGCTGTTGCGAAAGAGTCTTTAACCCCCCTTCCCCTCTCTGAGGTTGTGTGGTGCTAGAAGTCCTCACCATCCTACCTGCCTGGTCTTTCTGGATCAGTTTCTGACCCAAAGCTCTTTGTCCCATTGGCACACCAGAGGCACCAAGAGGCCCAGAGGCTCTGTACCAGGAACAGAGCTGGTATTGAAAATGCACCTCCTGAGGCTACACACAGCCCTTGCACAGCCTGGCAGTTTCCTGTATCCAGCATAGATGTATTGCCATGATTCTATGATGTCATCGTCACATGGTGGAGTGTAGGTTCCCTTTGACCCGCCATTGATGCACTCCAAACTCTTATGGAGCATTAACAAGCAGGCATCTGGCAGCACCTGACTATTCTACAGTGGACGTGCCCGGTATTCTGCCTTTGGTGGGTTTATGGCCCAACATCAGCTTTCCTGACAAAACAGAGGCTACCTCTACCTCTCCCTTCTGCCTCCCTGTGGCAGGAAGGTGGTGGGTAGTTATCTGTATTCCATGTGAACGAGGGCTTTAATTGATGTGAAGCAGCCTCCCCCTTGCATGTCGTATCTTTGATCGGGTGCCTGGTGTTCTCCGAAGACATAAAGAACAGGCACAGTGTGAGCCTTGTGTGGATGTCTACAATAGAGACTGCTCAGAAGTCAGTCAGGCCTTCTGGGAGACATACAGTGACTGGCTGCTGACAGGATGTGGAGGCAAGGTGGTCCACAGAGGGGCACGGTTGGTTCCTCTCCTCTACAGAGACAACTTCACCCCCCAGTTGGAGCACAGACAGCATTCTTTTGACTCAGGTTGCTTTTTATAGGGACTTGCTAGACCTGCGTGTCAGATTGTGTCTGCAAAGCGTCCTTTGGGTGCCAGAAACTCAGTTCTTTGACTCGGGGAAAATGCTGTTTAATTAGCAGGCTCCAAAAGATACCCAATTACCAGTTAAATTGGGCTGGAAGAAACTGTTCTTTCAAATCTCCTCTCCATTGTGATGGTTCCCATTTCCATCCCCCTCGCACAGGCTTGTTAATTTCTTTTAATGCCATTTTTTCAAAGACAGTACAGGACGAGTCTGCATTCTTTGGGGAAGTGCCTCCCAGCTAGGCAGGATGCCAGGCAGGGATGATGTCTCTCCCTGGGAGAGATATGATGGAGTCCTGAGGTTTACAGAGCAGGTGAGTGCAGAAGAAAGACAACTCCTGCGCCTACACCACTTAGCTTTGCTGGAAAAAGAGTTTGGGGACAGACCCTTGGCCTGTACAAAGTCCCCACTGAGAATGTCCTTCAGACACCCAGAAAGCCACTCTGTCAGATTAGCAGGGATTCCTGGAAGCCCAGGGGACTTTGAGGGTGTAAAGTCTGAGCTTTGAATCTGCAAATGGCTAAGAGCAGCTCTGACAGAGTCAGCTGTGAGGTGTTGTCTGGGGACTGCTGGCTTCCTCAAACAAAAACATAGATCCATTCCTGAGGAGAGGCTGCGCATGGACACTACAGTGGGAAGGGGAGGGACTGTTGCAAGTAGGGGGAGAACTATCACAATGAGGACAGGCTGTTGTCTACAGCCATACCACCCTGAACGCGCCTGATCTCGAGGACAGGCTGTTGCGGTGGGAGGGGCTGTCACAATGGGAAGGAGTATTACCATAGGATGGAGTTGTCAGTTCCCTTTGTGGCCAGGAGACTAGGCCCAGTCTGTTATTATGGGAAGATGATGTGCATAGATGCAGGCCGGGAAGTTGGATAGCCTTGGTGCTCTGTTGTTCTGCTGAGTTACCCACGTCCTCTGAGGAGCCCTCATGGTATTCCTCCTGTTCCCATGTGCATCTGACCTGTGGAGCATGGAGCCCAGGCAAGCTTGGTCAGGTGGGAGGGCGTGGGACCAGACAGGCTAGTGTGTTAATGCTTCAGCTAAACCTCTATGGAATGGGATAAGACTTGGGGGCAGGGTTGACTGTGATCCAGGAAGACAAAGTGCACCATGAACTAACTGCATTCCAGGGGAGAGATGGTTCTGGAGTATGGTTGGGAAGTGGACAGCTGCTTTTCCAGGTATGCAAAGTTCAGAGGTCAACAGTGTCATTTAAAGAAGGATGTAGTAAATTGCTGTAGTAGTCCATTGTCCAGTGGGTCCTGGTGTGGCCCTGGGGGTTGGATTCCTGTAAGTACTCCTGGGTCCTTCAGGGGTTGCCCTGCACTGCTGGTCACATGCTCAGAGATCTGTGAGCTCCGGAATAGCAAGGGCTTTTAAGGGCTTAGACTGCTTCACATCCAACCAAGGTGGCCATTCTGCACCCAAGCCACTGTCTTCATCTCCTTTTGTGGTCCACTGAGAAAGTAGTCAGTTCCCTGCTCCCTATTGTGGCCATGTGTTAAACTCCATGTGTGTGCTTTGGTCCCCATGGCTTGCTCAGCCTGCTTTCTTACAGAACCCAGGACCACCAGCTCAGGGATGGCACCACACACAATCACTAATTAAGAAAATGCCTTCCAGGTATGCCCCCCATTTTTGGCTTTTAGTTAGTTCCAGATGCAGTCAAGTTGACAGCCAAGATTGGCCATCACAGTGTCCAAAATAGTTTCACAGGCCAAAGTCAAGTTGTTCACGTGGCACACTCCCACCTGAGGCTGGAGTGGAAAACCCATTCCTCGCCCTTCCAGTTCCTGAAATTCCTGCCTTTTGACATCCTTCTCCTAAGGGCCTGTGATGACACTGAGCCTCCCCACATGATCCAAAGTGACCTCCCACCACCAGATCCCTAACTGAGTCCCATCTGCCAAAGCCCTGGACTATGAGAGGTTACGGTGCATGGGTTCCAGCAAATAATGAGAGAGGAAGGTGTACAGCTTTAGAATCTGCTATTCTGACTACCCCACAGATGATCAGATATCAGGCTAGAACAGGATAGAACAGAAGCCTTTGAACAGAAGCTAGTTTGTGACATGGTGAGTAGAATTCTGTCCAGAGAGTTTTTGCCGTATCTGCACAGACCCCCTGTGGTCTGATTGATGAAGGACCCTCTGCCCCAGCTGATGCTGACTGGGGCTTGTTGGGGCAGATTTAAACCATTGTGCTAGCTAGGTGTATGTCAACTTGATATAAACTAAAGCCGTTTGGGAAGATGACACTTCAGTTGAGAAAATCCTCTCACCAGACTGACCTGAGAGGCATTTTCTTGATTGATGATTCATGTGGCAGGGTTTAGCTTACTGTGGATGACCACCTGAGCTGGTGATCCTGGGGTGTATAAGAAAGCAGTCTGAGCAAACCATGGAGAGCAAGCCAGTACCCTGCACCCATCATAGTCTCTGTTCCAAGCCCCTGCCTTCAAGTTGCTGCTCTGAGTTCCTGACCTGCCTTTCATGGATGAGGAACTGCAGAGTGTACGAAGAAATGAGCCCTTTCCTCTACAAGTTGCTTTTGATCATGGTATTTTACCACAGTGTTGGGACTCCTAAGATAATCGCTTACATCCTTAATAATTCTGTATGATGGACTATGGATTTCTGAGAGAAGAGATAAAATTTCTATAGTCAGTCGCAGATTTGCCAACTTTTTAAACTGGTAGTTCCACCAAATTTTAAATTTCTTTTAAATTATATTTTATTTTACAATATTTATTTATTTATTT
>CAJQZJ010031795.1:6380718-6422400 GCA_907164525.1 Lophiomys imhausi | reverse complement strand
TGTGTGTGTGTGTGTGTGTGTGTGTGTGTGTGTGTGTGTGTGTGTGTATGTGTGTGTGTGTGTGTGTGGGTGTGTGGGTATGTGGGTGTGTGGGTGTGTGGGTGTGTGGGGGTGTGTGTGTGTGTGTGTGTGTGAGTGTGTGTGTGTGTATGGGTGAGTACCATAATGTACGTACCTTCACCTGCTGAGCCTGAGCCATCGTGTCAGGCCTGACTTACACTTTAGAAACATTGCCTTAGTTTTTTTTCCTGTCACTGAAACAGAACGACCTGGTAAAAGCAGCTGAAGAGAGGAAGTGTTGATTCCGGCTCATGGTTCAAGGGTGCAGTCCATCCTGTTGGGGAAGTCAAGGCAGCAGGGGCTTGAAGCAGCTGTCCCATCACATCCGCAGTCAGGAGGCTGAGAGTGATGCTACTGCAGCCCAGCTCCCTTTCTCCACAGACTGGTCCAGGCCCCAGCTAGGGAATGGTGCTGCCCACTGTAGACGGTCTTCACCCTCTTAATATAACTAACTGTTCTTCCTCCCCAAGCATTCTCAGAGGCCCGACTCCCAGTCAACTCTAGGTTCTCTCAAATGGATGATTAACAGTAACCACACACAGGCATTTGAATATAAGGGGTGTGGAGATGGTCTCATTTGTTCATTGACTGAATCCATCTCCCCAGAACCCAGATAATAACCCCAGTGCTGGAGAAGCAGAGACAAGTCCCTGGGGCCTGCTAACCAACCAACTCAGACTAACTGACAAGTTCCATGCTAGTGAGGGGGCTCATAAAAAAGAAAGTGTAGACAATAGCACCTAAGGACAGTCTCTGAAGTTATTCTCTGGCTTTCACACCCACACATATACATATGACACCCCCACATGCATATACATACACTTTCACACATGTGCACCCTCATATACATGTGCATACACAAAGAAGAAAGAGATCAGAACACGTTCACCGTTACGCTTTCTTGTGAGTTAAAACTTCTTTGTTGTTGGTCGGCTCTGACCCTGACAATGAGATCAGCTTTAAAATCTGATACTCACATAGACATATTGGCTTGCTTTTGTCCATGTGTGCCAGTAATAAATTTTTTTATTATTAAAATTCATTTGTCCTTATAATTTAGGCTCTTTTCTTTTTTTTTTTTTTTTTGGTTTTTCGAGACAGAGTTTCTCTGTGTATCCTTGGCTGTCCTGGACTCACTTTGTAGACCAGGCTGGCCTCGAACTCACAAAGATCCGCCTGCCTCTGCCTCCCAAGTGCTGGGATTAAAGGCGTGCGCCACCACTGCCCGGCTTAGGCTCTTTTCTTAATTGTGTATGGCTAGATTTTTTTAAAAGTCTTATTTATTTTTGTTTTGTGTGTTTGAGTGTTTTGCCGGTATGTATGTTTGTGTGCCACATACCTATGGAGGTCAAAAGAGGGTGTCAGATCCCCTGGAACTGGAGTTACTGATGGTTGTGAGCTCTGCCATGTGGGTGCTGGGAACCGAACCCGAGGTCATCTGAAAGAGCAGCCAGTGCTCTTAACCTCTAAGCCATCTCTCCATCTCCTTATAGTAGGATTTTAGAAGAGGAGTCTAGCAGTCTTTGTAATTCACCAGGATACTAGAATCTTCCAGCATGTTGTGACCTCTGATAATGTATAGGTTTTACGTTAATATCTTAGTTTTTATTTCTGTTTCACATTTTCTATTTACATATTTCTTTCCTAGTTGTTGGTCAGCATTTTAGTACTATAACAAAATATCTGATATAAACAACTTATAAGAAAGAAAGGTTAGTTGTTGCTCATGGTCTGGAATTTTGTAGTCCTTGGTCAGTGGCCTCTGTTGGTCCGAGCCTGATGTGAGGCTACACACTGTCCTGAGGGCATGTGGCAGCACAGAGCCACTCACCTCTTGGCAGCTGGGAGACAAAGGCATAAGAAGGGACCGAGTCCCCAAATCCCATCAAGGAGATGCCCCTAAAGTTCTAACCCTCTCCCACTAACCCCACCCCCTAAAGATTCCACACCACCCCCCATAGCATCAAATTGAGAGTCCACCTTCCACAAATGGCCTCTGGAGACCATGCAGATCCAAGCCTTCCTGTGTTAATCTCAGCACCTGTGTCCTTGCCCGCCCATTCTTTCCCTTGAGTCCAGAAAGTCTGGACATATGCTCGACAGGGTCTTCAGTTCCGCAGCTTCTCAGAGATGTAAGGGCCTCCCTGGCAACACTAGGTCCCTCACAGTTGCTCTGGGTTCACAGACAGCTAGGTCTGGGATTTCCGCCATGTTTTGTTGCTTTCAATCCCTTCCATTTCCCACCACTGGCTTTGGTTCTCAGCTTATATATGTCCTCAAACTTTTTCTGCTAGAGACTGCCTTTTGGCTGAGAAATGTTTATGTCACACTGAGTACAGAGGTATTTAAAATAACCACTCACTGATGATGAGCCATAAATAATTAATTTTAAAACAATTTATATATATACACACACAATTTTACCATATTAAAGGAAGTTGGTACACTGGCGTGGTTGTGCTTGCTTATCTAACATAACATGATACAATCCAAAGACATACTGGTTTGATATCTGCTGAGGAATGGTGATGGGAAAATACTGGAAGACTCTTTTGTGTAATTAAACCCTTACATGTCTATAAGGGCAGCAGTTACATGTCCGGCAGATCAGTGTGATTGTAATTCATGATGATCGTGAATGCAAGCTGGCGTGCTTCCAGGGCCTCTGTGGTGCTATTTATGGTATGTTGAGGCAATGTGTGGTATGTCAGCATTCACAGTGCAGTGCAACATGTATGTGTTGTGTGTTCAGAACCAAGGCTGCAGTGAAAACGTATGATTCCCTGCCAGGAATGCACGGGATTTGTGGTCCATTTGACTCTGAAGTTAGTCTTTGGCTGTGGCTTGTCCAGAAGCCTCATAATGTTGCCAAGTCTTTATAAAGCATGTTCAATTATTCAACCCAAATGGGGTCATGGCCTGCATTTGAAGCTTTGATCTAGATAATTCGCATATTACTACTGACAGCTTTTCTCTCTGTCCCTCCTTTATTCAGGTGGCCTTTGAAAATTGCCTTGTGTCCTGGTATGTGATGTTCCAAGGCAATGTCGCCTCATCCCCACAGCAACTGTATCCCCAGAATCAATATCCCACTCACAGACAAATCAGCTCTCAGAGGAGAGCAGAGTTACTACAAAACAGTCACACACACACACTTGTAGTGGATCTGAGGTCCAGTCAAGGCTCTGACTCTAGACCCAGGGCCTAGGCAGCTGGGATCTCACCAGCACACATCCTGATGATGAGGGGCAGGGTTCCAGGGGAACCCTATGTTCCCAGATGCCATGGTAAAGAAGTGGCCAATTAGAACTGGGCTCCTGGCCCTCATTCCAGGGCTCAGTCCTTCTTGCTGGCTGGCCTCCTAGAGGTTCTTAGTGGTGCCCTCAAGCATGCATTGTGAGCTTGGTTCTGGCTGTTGTGGGCTCCCTGTGCTTGGCATGGGTTCCTGCAGAAGCAGAATTAAGACAGGATTTGAGGATAAGCAACTGCTTAGATACCTTAGTTATTCATAGGTGACATGGGAGAGGGACCTGGGACAAACCAGGGAAATAGGTCTATAGATAATCTGAGGATGGTCACATGCTTTATTTCCTCTGAAACCCTGGGAACCAGTGTGG
Source organism: Lophiomys imhausi (assembly GCA_907164525.1). Taxonomy (NCBI): domain Eukaryota; kingdom Metazoa; phylum Chordata; class Mammalia; order Rodentia; family Muridae; genus Lophiomys; species Lophiomys imhausi. The sequence continues at coordinate 6,418,723 of CAJQZJ010031795.1, read as the reverse complement.
GCAAGCAGAGTGTCCCTGCCCACCTGCCCCAGCCTCCTGCCCTGCCCCACCCTGCCTGCCCCAGGTCTCCTATACCAGCTTTTCTGCCCCAACATTCTTAAACCCATCCACCCATCCCATCTCTCCTATGTTACCCTCCCTACTGTCACCCATTTGCCCCCACCCTCATGGCTCCTCTCTCCTGCCCCAGGCCTCCCTCCAGCTCCACAAGTAAGCTCCCCTGATGCAGGCACTGTGGAGACCTTGTGGGAACCGTTTTCAGTTGCTGGAATGAGAGTAGCAAGTGTGTAAGTGGATCTCAGCTTCTTGTTTTCTCAAATCATAGTTATTGAATGACCCCCATCTGAGGGGTCAAGAGCCGGTGTGCAGTAAGGGATAACACTCGTGGGAATTCCAGGCACAGAGAGGAGGGAGACCAACAAATGGACCCTGAGCAGCCACTGTGACTGTCAGAAATTGTGGAGGCTGTAGTGTTACCTCCCTTAACCCGATGGGAGACAGCTCTAACACTTACTTCCAGTGAGGAAACTGAGGTATGGAGATGTGAAGTGAACCCTGGGAAGACCCTTGCTATGAGCTTCCTTCTTAGTGGGGGATGGGATGGGGTGGGGAGAAGAGTGTCTAGCTAGGGAACTCTCTGAGAGTTTACAGATCTGTCCCTCAGGAGGCTATGGTCCAATCCTGGGGACAGTGGGGGCACCTAAGCATCTGCTTTGGCAGGACCTTGAGATAGGACTTCCCCCACTAACTCCTAGAAGTGGCTGGGCATGGACAGGACAGGAACTAGACACAGAGGTGGGAACTCCTTGTGCCCTCAGGCCAAAGTCCCAATCTGTAACACAACCCCTAGGAGTTAGCCCTGCTCCAGCACAAGGTCTGACACCCATCCTTGCCTTGCCCAGAACCCACTGGCTCTGGCCCTTTTACGCCCTCCTCAACTCCCCCCAAATCCATCCCCTCAACCTCCCATGTGAGGCCTCCTGACAGGTGCTGGTCAAAGGCCTTTTCTGGAATCCCCACCCTCTTGTTGAAGCCCCAGCCTCTTTTCTGAAGCCCTGTCCTCTGGCTGAGCCTCCCTGCTCTGGGAATATTTGCATGTCTCTTCTCATAATTCTGTGGCTAAAGACATGAAATCTTTCTTTTCTTTGTTAGAATAAGAGGCAGCACCCTACCTTGAATCCCACATTTACATTTCTGTAAACTGCAGGTTTTGGCTCATGCAGCCTTCAAGCCTGGGAATAGGATTCCAGCCCTGCAGCCCAAATGGGCCTGAACTCATGAAGCTAGAACACACTGATGCCGAGTCCTAGCCCAAACTAGCCTTGAACCTTCTCTGTAGCAGAGGATAATGGTGAATGTCTTTCTGATCCACCTTGTCGCTACCTCCCAAGTACTAGGATGGCATGGATGCTTCACGGAACCTGGTTTATTCAGAACTGGGGACCTAACCCAGTCCTCGGCAAGCAGTTCATTATTAGTAGTAGTAGTAGTAGTTAGACAGGCAGCTTGGAGCAACAGACGCTGGACCCATCACAGTCAGGTCACAGGTGAAGAAAGGGACCCAGGACAGGTAGAGTCCAAACTGGTGTCCCTCATTGCCCCTCTTGCTGCAAGTACTCCAGGAAGCCTGGGTTCCCCACCCTGGGCTGTGAGATTCACTTGGCCTCAGGCCAGCTGGAATAGAGCAAGCTGGTTTTGCTGGTGCCCCTTAGCTTGTGATGGTACAGTTCAGAACACATTCTGTGTTCTTAAGACTAACAAGCAGGAAAGGGAGAGACAAAGTCTGGGTCATCACCCTTCACCCTGCCAGCATCCCAGCCTGCTGCCCTCTCCCTGCTCTAGGAAAGGTCTTAGTATTGGCAGCATTTCAACTCTGCTGTCACCTCCTCCAGGTAGCACCCCTGGTGCTTGAAATTCAGACATTCCCTCTCCAACTCCTCCCATGCCTCCAGCCTCTGGAGCTTCTCCTAGCCTTCCCAGGTCTTTGCAGCTTCCCAAGATGAGCTTCTTGAATGATAGAGTCCATGTTCTGCTCTGTCTGCTTGACCTACAGCCTAGCATATAAATAACAGGATGACAGTATTGGGCAGAGTAGCACCAAGCATGGTTGTGGGCTTTTAGGAGCAAGAATAGAAACACCCCCATGATGTGCTGTGGGAGACGAGGGGGCTGAGATCAGAACACGCTCTGCGACTTATCTTCATAACAGCTGTGTCTGTGTGTCTTACTTCAGGGTCCCACCCTCAGTGTGTCACATGGAGTCCCTCCAGTCCTGAGAACCAGTGCCACGAGTGACCCCTGCTCTTTGTGTCTGGCATTGTGCCACTGTGGCTCACATGGCCCTTCCCTTCCTTTTTTGGACATTGTCCGGGTGGACACTCTGGTGAATCCCTGACCACAATGACCTGCAGACTCCCGCTTTGTAATCATGAGATGGTGATTAGCTCTCCTTATGCCTGCTCTGGACCAGCTCCTCTGGCCCAGGCTAATTACAAAGACATGTTAAGTAGAGCTCACGATATCAGGGACATTTTGTTGGAACTTAGGAGTGCCAAGACAACTGACTTTCAGATGCTTTCAGGGAAAGCAACTGGGGACTAGTCTGGGAAATAGTGGAGAAGTGACTTTAAATGCCACCTCCACCATGCCACCCCTCCCTGGGTATACTCCCCCCAAGGGGTGTTCAGTCATACTGCCAGCTAAATGAAGACATTAGCCAGAGACCAAAAGGAATGGAAAAATTTAAAAGACCCGTTAGCAGGCCAGGCCAGCCAGGTTCCAGGAACTTAGCTAACCATAAAAGAATGGAATCAGGAATAAAGATCAGTGAGTCATGAGCCCCAGGTCTGAGGAACTAGTTAATCATAAAACAGACGACTATCTTGGGCCCCGGGTCCCAGGAACTGGCTGACCACAAAGTAGATGGTGAAATAAGATTAGATTCTTCCTGAGAACAATGAGTATAGGATGTGTTTCCTGCTGACTACCTAAATAATGGGTTGGTACTTTCCACTTGTGAATCCCCCCCCCCCCACCTCCTTGAGTTACGATGCTTCTCTATAAGACCCTCACCCTCAGGTAACTGGGTGTCGCGAACTCCTCTACCCCTGCGTGGGATATGAGTTGCGCCCTCAGTGCACTGACCCCCCCCCCCCGAAATAAACCTCTTGCGATTGCATCAAGAAGGTCTCTTGCAAGTTTTTGGGTGGCCGTGATATCCCGAGTTTGGGAAAGGGACTTCCATTGCCTGGGTCTTTCAGAACCCACCATCAGAGTCCCCTCTGGAGATGACCTGGGCATGGCACACACATGGTTTTGCTCACTGTCTAGCTCTTCGGGCCTTATGTCCCTGTGGCCACAAGTTTAAAATGGTGTGAATGGTTTTATGGAGAAAATAAAAAGATTCCCAGTCCTCCATAGCACAGACAAAGGCAAAGGTTAACTTAGCCCCTGTATGTGACTTGGCTGTGTGCATTGCCTTCCCTGTGACCTTTATGACTAGTGGTGGAGATGAAGTTAGAGTGGAAGCCCCATGGTCCTTGGACTGAAACACAGTGTCCTGTACCTTCCAGAAGCAGCCTCCTGAGCCCACAGTGGACACCTATGTTCCAGGGGACCCCTACGGCAGGAGAAAGACTCTGGCCTTGTCCTTGGTCCCAGCCTCTGTTCATGGGCCTATTATATGATGTGTTTTGGAACATGGAGTTTAACTTAAGGGTGCATGAGGTTATTCTCGTGGTTTTGCCATGGGGCCTGGCATGGAAAGCTGAGAGATCATGGGTGAGCTGCTTGGCATGTGGGAGGAGGAGGAGCAGGAGGGCAAGCTGAGCACCATGGCCAGGGACACTGGAGTTTTATCATGAAATGGTGAGATCACACAGATAAGATGTGGCAGGAATCCAAGATGGTTTTATGGCAGTTGGCCACAGAGTGGAAAGCCTGGGTGCAGGAGGATGGAGAGGGGACATGGGGATGGCAGAGGAGGACACGACACACCTTGCCTCCAAATCTCCACGCGATGTCCAGGTGAGCTCTACTGCTGCATCCAGGACAGACCTCTGCCTACGTTGGCAGTGTCCTTATGTGTCTGGAGGGTCCTTGTCTCCAGTGCACCAACAGCTCCCAGAAGAACTTTCCAGGAGTCCGGCCTGGCATAAAAGAGGTGTGTGGCAGTGTGACCCACCCCACAGCCACAGGGTGCCCAGGATTTCAGGTTCTGGTCCCTGCCATGGGGACCTGAAGTTCCCAGCTCCAGCTTTGGAAGGTGGGAAGGGAGGACACTGGGGAGAAGCCATTCTTGAAGCCAGGTGAGGCCATGGCCAGGCCCTTGCCTTGACCCAAGCCCAGGTCATCACTACTCCCAGACTGCAGGCTGCTGTTGCATCCTGGGATGTCTGAGAAGGAGGTAGTGACATGAAGTCTACAGCCTACTATCCCCACTTGCCACACTCCACGTTCCTTTGTCCACACCTCGCTCTCCCATGCTCTAGAACCACATTCTGATAAAGCAACTTTCCCCGCTGGCTCTCCATGCTCAGTGACACTGGCATAAAGCACCCTTTACTTTCTCTTCCCTGGGGGGACTAGCAGACCCCTTGGCGCCCCTCAGACCCAAATTCTCCTGTCACAATGTCTGCCACTTATCACAGGTAATGAGGAGCCACTGTTGGCCCCACACTGGCCAAAAGGGAATGGTGGGGTCTGAATTGGCTTGAGAGACTCAAGCGCAGCATGTGTTTGACGGATGTGACGAGTGTAGAGAGAACAGAGTTAAATTTGAATTCCACACAAGCAATAGACTATTCTTACTGCATCTCAAATATCATATGTGTATTTATACTAAGCATTTGGTCATTTGCTGGGAATTTTTATCCAACTGGCCATCCTATTGGCTGGCAGCCCTGCTTGCCCTAGACTCCAGCCTCTGAGGACATGTTTTGGGGATGGAGTCAAGCCTGCCAACACATGCCAAGGTCAGTGGCTGAGGTCATGCCACATCACCCCAGTTACACAGAGAGAATGGCTTCCTTCTATAAGCTTCCTGGGCCTTCCGCTTCCATGCTGAGAGCGAAGTCTCCTTGGATGCCCTCCCTCACAGCCCCACCTCTGGCTCCCCCCCCCCCAGCTTCCCTGTAAGACAACCCCAGCTAAACCTCTCCCTGGGAACTTGTAGGGCTAATTATGTCACATCAGGCCACAAAATGAGTTCTGCAAAGTAGCCTTAGCCATGATGGAGCTGTCATGCCACCTAATCATAAAACCCACTGCGCTGGAAATCTCAAGGCAGAGTGACATGATGGAGACATGCTTTATGCTCATAACTCTAAGAGCTTATTTTAAAAACCGACTATAAAACCACTTAATTACTTGATTTTAAAACCAGCCATGAGGAAATTATGTTTCTTCAATATGCATTTTGGATGCAATTTCTGGCAAGCGTACCCCACAGGGGTTCACAGCACTCCAGGCTCCCCAAAAGCAGCCTTCCCTGAGGCCCTCATATGACCCACTGAACCACTCAGCAAAGGTGAGGAGCCAGGGCCCACTGACAAGGACCAGCAGAGCCTGGAATGGCAGCTAGTGAGCAAAGACACAACAAAACTCAGAATATTTGATGACAAACTTTATGTTCTTCCACTGCCCATTCATCTACCTATCTATTTACCCTTCTGCTACATGCACACACACACACACACACACACACACACACTATATGTATATATATATATATGAATATACATATATTCATCCATCCATCATGTATGTACCATCTTTATGTTCACATACTCACTGAGTATCCATATATATTTCCACCCACACATACATGTGCATCCGTTCATCCACAATCAAGCACCAAGTCTCTGGCCTTCAGATAATTCTTCTTGTACCTAGTTTCTAGGCAAGCAGAGGGGAGTGAGTACCATCTGCCCCAGGACCATCAGACCAGGGAGACTCTGAAACCAATGATCAGAAGGGAAAGGTATAAATTGGAGGAGTGAGAACTCCTGGGGGCCATGATGGGATATAAACAGGGAACAAGAAGTGTTCCATGGAGGAGGTCCGTTTGAGTTGGCCACTGACAGACGTGTAGGAGTTGAATGTGTGAGAGAAGAGGACATTTGCTCTGAAACTAAGCTCAGGTTCCGCCTCCCAGGGCCAGTTTATGTGTCTTTGGAAGTTTCCTCATTTATGAAGGCAAAGGGACTGGGCTCCCTTGGTGTTACCAACCAGCCCCCTCAGCTCTGCCTCACCTTTCCATTCTTTCTCCCATCCCCTCCAGGATTTCTGGGGTACTGCCGATCCCCTAGCTTTCCCTCTCTCCTTTGTGATCTCTCCATCACCACTTCAGATACCACCTAACACCCCATGGTTGCTCAGCCCCGATGTCCTCTCAGATTCCAAGCTGCCTCATGACTTCTTTACTTGTTGGCCTGCTGGCATCTTGGGGTCTCCATCTTGCGACATCATGGTCTGTTCCTGTGAGAGTTGGCACTAGGCAGCTCAGAAAGCACTGCCACGTGCTCTCGTGTAAGGCTGGTGTCGCCCTCCTTCCTGTCCCTGCACCCCACATCAGGTGTGCCGTGCTCTGCCCCCACTCTCTCCATCAGCTGGCGGGCGTCCTGTGTGCAGTCACGCACACAGGCCCTGCGATGGCCCTGGTATCCATGGCCTCTGCTGCAGGCCTGTGAGGCAGCAATGGCAGTTCTTTGCCTTGCTTCGAACCTAAGCTGAGGCCAGGGCTGGGAGTTTGTGAATGAAGGGCCAGGGTCTCTTTCTCAGCATATATGCCCTCTATCTTCCAACTGGTCAGGCAGGCAGGTCAATCTTGTGTCTGGTGATTCCAGGCCTCCCGGAGTACCCTTCACCTTGCTGTTGCTCCTGAAGTCAGGCTACTACCTAAGCCCAACACAGGTGAGGGCTGGCATCCACATGGTAAATCAGAGGCATGAGTCTGTTCCTGTCAGCTGTGACACCATCCACAGCTATCCATAGGGAGGGGATTCCTAGGAAGTGAATGGACATTTTGTTGGCACTAGCTATAACCAGATGGTCAGTAGGTGACCAGCTAGAACCTGGCCAGGGAAGAGTTGTGTGTGTAACTGAATGAAGCATCTTTAGCAGATCCCTGTAGTGCATACCCATCACTGTTGCCTACATTTGCACCCCATCTCTTTCATTCTCTGTCTCTGTCTCTGAGTCTCTCTCTCTCTGTCTCTCTGTCTCTCTCTCTCTGTCTCTCTCTGTCTCTCTCTCTCTCTCTCTGTCTCTCTCTCTCTCTCTCTCTCTCTGTGTGTGTGTGTGTGTGTGTGTGTGTGTACACTTGCACTCGGGCAGTGATGATGGATTCCAATGTGCAGAACATGTTTTTCCTAAATTGGAAAGTTCTTTTGCTGAACAAAATCTTACAGAGGCACACAATCAATAAATCAGATTGAAGCCAAGCAGTGTGGCTATGACGTGTTGGTGCTGGAAATACTGCTTTCTGGGCATCTCTGTCAGCTGCTTGGCCACAGTCATGGAGCTGGGTGCCCTCTCTGGAAAATGGGGATCATGAAATGATGCATCTCAGGAGAGGCCGATAGTGAACACGGTGAAGTGGCCAGGTGCCTGGTAACAGGGATGCTACTGGTTACGTAGGTTACACATGTCACCTTGTCATCCGTGTGTTAGTGTGGCTGCTGCACCTGAGTTCCACCCATCATCATATCTTCCTGATGTCACAGCAATCCTATGAGTTGTAATTAGCATGTTTGGGATTGATTTAAATAATATTCTGGTCAAGAGTAGCACACCCTGCCTTGAAGCCCAGCCCTTCTTCCCTGGGGTCCTCCAGAGGGAGAGGTGCCCAAAGTAGCCTTAATTAGGGAAGGACCAATGTATTCCTTGCCTGGCTACAAACCTCCTCTCCCCAGCCTAGAACTCAGGGGATAGAAGAGACAAAAGAGAGGCTTTCCAGTGTCTTCTTGTTTTCCAAGGGTTGGGTTGAGGCTCCTATAGGTCACTAAATTGATTCCAGGCCACATGTACATATATAAGGCTAGAGTTCAGCTCAGGTCTGCTGGGTGCAAAGCTCTTTCTCTGCTGGGATGAGACAGTTATGGGGAGAGAAACTTTCAGGCAGAGGTGGGAAGCCTCCCATCACAAGGAGTATACAAGCAAAGCTCAGGGATACAGGTGATGATTTCAGCATCATAAAACATGTACTCCAACTTGCCCTCAGCCAACTCCAGCTAAAACTCAGCCGTGTCCTAGCTTCAGGTGTCTCTGAGTTTTGGAGGAGGTACGGACCATCTTACTTTACCTGCTTCTTGCCCAAGCCCTGCCTCACCCTCTATTTTATGCCCGTGGGGGAGGCCATGGTAGGCCACCAGTGGGAGGGCTCTGGCAACAGGACGAGATGCACCCTTTCTATCAGGACACACCACTATTTGGTCAGATCTCTTGTCTTGCGGGGTCCCCCTGCAGTGGCTGAGGGTTCTGGGAGAATCCCCTCCAGAGCCCTCTTCTTGAGAATGTTAATGATGTCACCATTCCCTTCCCAGTAAGAAGGATGAGAAGGAACTGATAAAACACATGAAGTCACACCATCCCTTTATACAAACACCCATATCTCAGTTTCATAACTACTGCAGACCAGAGACACCAACACCCCATGATTGACAGTTACTAAAACCCCACCACTGGGTATTAATACACAGACATAAATATACCACTACTGACTAATGCCTTGAGACATCAATAACCTATTATTAATATTCGGTGGACTCAGAGACACCCCACCCCACCAATGACAACGGGGCTCACAAATACCACACCACATCACACCACACCACTGGCAACATGTCTCACAGACACCACACCCTGCCACTGACAACAGGGCTCAGAGAGATCACACCCTGCCACTGACAGGTTTGGGCATAGTAGCACATACAGAAAATCAGTTGAACCTTCCATTTTCACCATGCTTGAACTTTCCGTGATATTACCCTATCCTGATCTGACTGGCCTGTAGCATTGTCCTTTTATGTCCTGGTCCAATCTCTTTCCACCATCTCTCCATCTCCTTCATTGCCTTTGCCACGGAGAAAACAAGGCCACTGTGGCTTGATGCTTCCCTGTCACACAGCTGCAACCTGGACCCTCTCAACAGTTCCTCCCAGTAGACTCAGGCCTGTCTCTTCCATACCCTCCTCCCACCCCGTGGCCTCCTCATCACCTTGCTGCTATATGAATCTCCTGGCCTATCCACTCTCTAGCTAGTGCTGCCTGACAGTGTGGGGACTCTTGACTTCCCCTTTGTTAAGGGGCTGAGTCCTCCTTTGAGTCCACAATTGCTTGTTTCTGTCTGTCTTGCCATTGCCTGTCTGTCTGCCAGCCTATGCCTTGTGAAGCCAAAGGTCTGGGCTGCATTTACTCTCCATCTCAGTTAATGTTGGACACAGTGTTGGAGGGCACATGTGCACCCTTTCCCATCTCTATAGAGTGGGTGTTAACTTTACTGTCTCGCTTACCTCCTGGCTCCACATTGCTGGGTACTGTTCAGCTGGGATTGGAGCTGCTGTTTCTTGAACAGCATTGCCCTCTTGAGAGACTTTAAATCAGTGATTTTTAAGAAGGAAAAGTTTGTGCAGCTCACAGTCCAGAGATTCATGTCCCATTGGCTCTGCTGCTATACACCTCTTCTGACTCAACATAACATTGTAGAAGCTTGTGACAGAGGTGGCTTGTTGACCCCCTTATGGCCAGGAAGCAGAGAGAACATGTAGAGGAAGGGGCCTGGGTCATGTCCTCTCAAGGTCACACTCCCAGTGACCTTCCTTCCACTAGCCTCCCCTCAGGTTCCATCACTTCTACATAGGGTGGGGGACCAAGCCTTCATCACCTGGACCTTAGAGACACTCATGCCTGTAAGGACTGGCTTAATTCAGCATCAGGCCATTTAAAAAAACACAGGAAGCATTTTCTCCAGACCTGGCACACAGTGAATGAAAATGAGGACAAGACTGTCCTAGGTATGGTTGAGAAGATTTTTGTGGTAGATATGAGGAAGAGAACAGTCAGAGGCATCTGGAAGAATCCAGACTAACATGGCTATGAGAGCAGGCCATGAGAGCAGAGAGAAAAGGAGAGAGCAAGAGAGGAAAAGAAGAGAGAAGAACAAGAGAGGGAACCAGGAGCCAGAAACAGAGGACCATGAGAAAGTCAAGAGCAGAACCAAGAGGGTGCATAGCCAAAATGACTGAGTTATATAGGGATCAGAAGCCAGGGGAATCTGGGGGGAGGGAGAGGCTTAGGGTAGGGGGCAGGGGTGAGAAGTGCTGAGAGGAACCAGGGCTCTGTACAAAGTACTTGCTATGCTGAGACACTGGCAGCCAGATTTGATGTTAATAGGCACCTCAGTTAGCCATTTGTCCAGGAATTCTTCCAGACCTAACACGCAGTAAGTGTTAATTCAAGCCTGATTATTTTGTCACCTGTGTTGTCCATGATGAGTATTCCATGTGTCACTGCCATGGCACTCAAGGTATCAGCTATGGCTGGAGACTGTTTTTTCCTATGTTAGATTCTTCCTCTGCTATACAGGAAGCTGCAGCTGTAAGGACCAAACAGGGAGCTACAATGAGGGCCTAAGAGAAAGCTCTGGTAAGACCCAAACAGGAAATTGTAGTGGTCAGACAGGAAGCTGCAGTAAAAGTCAACCAGGAAACTGAGGTGAGGGCCTAACAGGGTGGTAAGGAGCTAACAGAAAGCTGCAGTCAGGGCTTAACAGGAAACCAAGGAAAGAGCCAAACAGGAAACTGCAGCAAGGATCAAACAGGAAGCTGCAGCAAGGACCAAACAAGAAGCTGCAGTGAGGGCCAACAGGAAGCTGCAGTAAGGATCATTCAGCTCTGAAGCCTCCATCACTTGCCTCTAGGAACAATGACCAGAATGGCCTCTACCTTGAGCTGAGGTAGCATTTTAATCTCCTGGACTAATGGTGGCAATGACATCTTAGCCTCTAGTTTGCAAATATTTGATGAGAAAGTTAAGGACCCTGTCATTCGTACAGTGCCACCATTATCCAGGCACAGTTGGCCCTGCAACACCGAACACTGGGGTACTGCCATGCAATCCCTTGCCTTCTGCTGTTCAATTAGGGCAGATGAATGAACAAATTGTTCACTGATCTAATCTTATACAGTTAACACAACTGTCCTTATAAAAGACAATCTTGCAAAACACAGTCACTCCAGAGAATTCCCCATCCTCCGCACTCTGCCCAGGCGGATGGGCTTCTTTGCACTGTCTGCAAAATGCCTTCAGACAGGCAAACAAACACAATTAAACCACAACCCCTCCCAGGCTTCCATGCACAGCCCCTCAGAGAACAGAGGTCTCAACAATGGTCCAGGCTCGAGTTTCATGTTATTGACAAGATTAGCCATAAATCAAGGTTGTAGAACATGAGCGGTGAGTTGTTTTTTATGTCTCCTGAATATGTCTGCCTTCTTCGATGACTATCGATCAGGTGCCAGGTTTCAAGGCAGCCCCCTGGCCAAGGGAAAGGCGTGCCTCTTCTTTTCAATTTACAAGTGTGCCCAGGGACATTTCTTGGCATTTCAGCAATTGTCAAGTCAGTAATTAAAGCTGAACCAGCCCTTAGCTGACAATCAATTCTGTGATTGTGTTTGAGTGACTGTTTTACTAAATCAATGCTGAGTACTCATCAGCATAAGTGTTCACACAGAGGCAGGGTGGCTGCCACAGCAAGCAGAGCTATTCATTGTCTGTGTGGGAGCATATGGCTGTGTGACCCTGGGCAAGTCATTTCCCCCTCCAGGCTCCTGCCTCTCTGTCTGGAAGACAGACAAGGGCATCTCCCAGCCAGGCTGCCTTGAAAGACTAGAGTTGGTGTTTATGAATGCAACCTGCCAGAATTGGGACAGGCATGGGACAGGTGACTCTTCTGGTCACCATGGTGACCCTAACACTCCACACAGCCCTGGTATAGATAAATATCAAGGATCCTGTGTATGGTATTCTGCAACCCCAGCACTCTGTATCCTGTCAGTCACTACCTGTGGGCCCAGTTCTCCCCACCCCTCTCCTTCATAAGCTCTGAAGTAACCCCTCTCCAGGTTTGCTGGCTTGAATGAGATCTTCCCCCCATAGTCTCAGGCACTTGAGTACTTTGTCCTCTCTTGGTGGCACTGTTTGAGAAGGCTTCAGAGGTATGACCTTGTGGAAAGAAGTGTGTCACTGAAGGTGGGCTTTGAGACTTTAAAGACTTGTGGCATTTCTGGTTCACTTTCTCTGCTTTGTGCTTGTGGTTAAAGATGTGAACCCTCAACTTCCTGTTCTACAGCCATGCCTTCATTCTGCCAACATAGACTCTAACCCTCTGGAACCATAAACCCAAATAAACTCTTCTCAAAGTTGCCTTGGTTATGGTGTTTATTATAGCAATAGAAAAGTAATAATGATTATACCAGATAAGGACATTGAGGTGACTTGCCAAGAACCAACTGTGTCCCTGCTTCTAAATGGACAGGTAGGACCACCCATCCAGTCTTACTGTAAGTCTGCTAGCTCCTGGTGAATTTGTTTATTTGTATCTGTGGTGGTGGGCACATGTATGCCACAGTGCACACATAGAGGTCACAGGACAACTTGGTTGGTTCTTTCTTTCCACTGTGGTCCCAGGGACCAAACTCAGGTCATCAGGTTGTGTGAGCATCAAGTGCTTTTATGCTCTGAGCGTTCTCCTCTTACAGCGGTCCTGGAAAATTTCTGAGAGAGTACAGCAGTTTGCAGCTGGGGGTGGAGGGCGCCCTGATCCTGTTGTGATTTGTTCTGCACAATGGGAGCTCAGATCTCTTGAGAATCATGCTGTGAACAGGTGTCATCTGCCTCCTTCCCCAGCAGATATTTCCATTTTGTCTCATCGATGCAAGAATGAGTTCTCTAGCTCACAGCAAGCTCACACTGCTGGAAGAGCTGATTGTTGCAAGGTACCCAAGCCCTGGATCTTGTAGGTCAAAGATGAGAAGTCAGAGACATCAGAACCAAACACTGGGCTCTATACAGAGGAAGGTGTGTTTCTTAGCGAGCAGGAAGGGAATGGACCCGATCCTGGTATTTGACTGGTAGTATAATTCTAGATCTTTCCATTATCAGGTCTTGTTCAGAAACCACAGCAGGCACAGGAAAAGAGTTTACTGTTGGGCCCAGAACCCTCTGCACAAGATAGATAGGACATCTGGAGTGAAGGGCATGGGCTGAGGTGAAGGTCACATATCAGGATGACTGTCACAGGCTGGAAAGCAGATCGTAGGCCAGAATGTAGAAACTGCTGTCCAGTTTCCAAGCTGTCTTCTCACCCTGTGCTGGTCCTAGGAAGGATGCTGGGCCAACCCAAAGAATCTATGAGAGAGCAGTGACCCTGCTCTTAACCTGTCAGTTCTCGCATGAAAGCTGTTCAGCCCAGTATGTCATGATGGTAGGGGGATGGGGTTGCATCTAGGCCAGTTCTTTTCCATGTTATATCATTTCAAAACAACCAAGAGAACACACTTCAAATTGTTTTCCCTGGAATAAACCATGCCTGGCCCATAGTCCTCAGATGACTGTCTCCAGGCCATCTTCCTACCAGCCTCACTGTGAGGCTATCTCTCTCCTCTGGGTGTGTCTCAGGAATCTTAGTGGCTCAGAGTGATCCCTGATCATCTTCCCAAGCCAGTCATCCTGCCTCATGTCCGTATTTCTGTGAATGACCACCATTTACACCTGCCCATTCCAGCAAGTCAGAGCATTCTGTGTGGCCTTTGTCAATCCTTCTCTACCCAAGCCTCTGAACCCCAACTACAGGCATCATTAGCACCCATCCATCCTCTCCAGTGTGCTGTCTTTGTCTGAGATCTCATTTAGCTGACCCACCTGGCTCCTATGGGCCCCATCCTCTAGTATACCTAAGGCCCATATCTCAGGCAAACTGAGTCCCGGAAGTAACCAAACAGATGACCACTCCTGCTATTCCAGAGATCCCACCTGAGGGTGCCAGTCCCCCATCTGAATGTCTTGGAGAACAAGAAAAGGAAATGGGCTAGAGAATTCTTATTACTCATGACTCACTCAGATCCAGAGTGGTGAGACTCCAGCAGGTTCTAATTTCAGATCTGGGGGCGGGTGCCTCTGTGTTTGTCTCCACTGTCTGCCTCTCCAGTCGTGAACCTTCCTGAATTCCCAGCTGGGTCCCTCTGGCTGGCCAGGAACAGGTGGAGGTGAGGGGCTCAGTAGATATCTGATACCAATCTTGAGGCTTGGGTTGGCAGGACTCCCCCCCCCACTCCCCATGCACACATACACACAAGCACACATATATGCATAATGGAGAGAAAGGTAGGTCTATGGGGCTGACAGTCAGGGTTCTGGCAAGCAAGGGTCACATTTACTTTCTTTAGTTGTCTGTAAGCCCAGCATAAGTGATTGCAATCTGATGTGTGTCTCTGGGACAGATGGGGTGTTCACATTGCCTTTTGGAAGAGATGGGCTGGAAGCTTCATAGCAGGAAGTGGGCCAGGGAGGTGATATCTAGCCCGTGGTGGGCAGGGAAACCACAGGAAGCCTCTGAGGGGGCTTCAAGGGGGCACATCAAGGTAGGAAGTTCAAGCAGGTATCCCATGGACTACAGCAGATAGGAAGGAGACTGGACTAAGTCTCCTGAGGCCAGAAGATGACATACAGACCTCAAGTCATCAGGATGCCTGATATGGCCAAGGCAACAGGGTTGGAGCACAGGTTCTACCCAATATGCCCACCTCTGTCAGAAGCTGTCCCGGGCCCTTTGTGTGTGGCTGCACTGACTTTCTATAGAAGCCATTTGTGTGCTGCGGCAGGGTAGACATAGTTTGTGCTCCAGAATGCAGAGGCCCTTTCTCTGTCTCTGTGGGCCTTGGGAACAGAGGTACTTTGGTTTGGTTTGATGCAGTAGGGACTCAGGACATCTGTGTGCACTGATAGAGTGATCTTAAAAGAACCCACTAACCAGGATGGAGAAAGGCCCAAGGAGCTTCATGCAATCAGAAATTCAACCCCAACGTTTTGATGGCTTGTAGACTTCTGGGAGCCACTTCTGGCCTTTGGGGTAGGGAGAGGGGCCTTTGTAGAATCTTCTGTTGTATCAAGACCCCTGGTGCTTGCTAGTTGCCTTCCAGACAGGTGCAACTGCACCCTTGGTCTTGGCATTAGTTAGGTGGTGCAGGGAAACATGAGGGGAAAGAAATTGGTGCAGCCAAGCTGCAGTGATCTGCGAATACCAGGCCCTTGGCCTCTCTGGCCTCAGCATCCTCTCTGAGAAATGAGGGCAATCGCAGTTCTGGGAAGGTGTGTTGTGAGGGCTCCATATCCCACTCCCTGTCCTGTAGCCCTGACCCTGTGCTGGGCCCCGCAGCTTACTAGCCTTTCCAGGGGCTCAGGCTTTAACTTGTCCAGTCACCAGTCAAACGAATGTGTCAGGTATTTCCACAGCATGTTTGAACACGTTGGTTGCCTCTGACTTCAGGAAGCCCAGCCTCACAGCCCCCAGGACCTAGCTCAGGTACCATATGTCTCCCCCAGAATAGTAAGTAGTAAAAATACACCATTGGAAATAGAGTCTGCCTCTCAATTTGGAAGTGCAATCTGCCCGCCTCCGCCCGCGAGCTGCTAATTGATTTGCTTTTTGCCCTGGTGCTCTCATCCTTGTCAGCACTCTCTCCCCTTCTTCCCTGGCTCACTCTCCCAGTCCTGAGACTGAAAATAGGTGAGATTGCTTGGCTCTTGGCACTCACCTCAGGGTCACCTAGGCAGAGAGCTCTGGACCCACCTTAGGATGTGGTGGCCCGATCTCAGAGCTCTTACTCAGTAATGATGTCACAGCACCTACACAGTGCCACCTGGAGTTGCCTTGGCTGGGATATGGCTATAGCAGATAGACCCAGCTTTGCCAGGCTGTAGGGAGTCTTCCCTAGAGAGAGCACAAGCCTCGTGGTTCAGGTGATTCTGGGGGAGGGTCAGGGAGTCACACTGGCTCTGTACCAGGGAGCGTCCCCTGGAAGAGGCAGCCTCTGGAGAGAGCCTCCATGGACAGCAAACTGTTTGATAAGCAGATGTCAGGGGAAGGTTGACTGGCATGGGGCCACCTACATTGCCTGGGAGTTTGCACACAGAACATTCAAAGGAAGCTATTTTGGTTTGGTCACATGTGGTCCTGAATCGTGGTGGAAGCTCAAGGCCAGTATCTCAGTCACCAGTGGCAGAGCTGGGTTATCTCCATCCTCTGTGCATCCACGCAGGCAGCAGCACATGCCCAGAAAGGCAAAGCGCCTACTGTCTCAACCTATTACAGAAACAGTGACTTGGGGTGGCTGATACAGGAGCCTGGGGTGGAGAGAGGAGGTGGGCCAGGGACTCTGGCCCTGGGGACCTTGTCCCATTACCTCACTCCTCTGAACTGCCAGTCAAATCGACCCATTCAAGTCCACTTGTGTGCTCCTCCTCAGAGAAGGCCCCCGTCTTGCTCATGATTCAGCAGCCATAGAAAAATGAATGAATGAACCTTCACTAATGTGTGCTACTGGGAGAAGTGAGGAGAAAGAAGTGAATGAGACTTTCTGGATTTTGGCCTCTAGGCTACTTGAATATTCATGAGAATATTCTCCCAAAGAGAATAACAAGCACAAGATCACATGGGAGTCCAGGCAGAGATGGGGCTGGCCATCCGCTCATTCGTGCATACATTCTATTCCCAATCCACCAGGATGGACCCACTGCCAACCCCACCCGCACCTGTTCTGGTGGTCACCAGAGGTACAAAATAGGAGTTTGCTCAGAGCATTCAGTCCAACTATGAGGCCCATAGCAAGCAATTGCAGTGTCAGAGTGCATCATGGGAAAGCACCTTAATGAGGAGTGTGTGGGTTCTGGGCAGAGGACTGGCCAACCAGGTGTGCATCCGGAGCCTGGGGTGGAGAAATGGATGCCAAGTGGGTATTTCGTGAGCCAAACCCTGGGTGGCTTGTGTCATTTTTCTTCTTGTCCAGGTGTCTACACATAGTTTGGACTCTCTAAGGTAGGACAGAAGGATGTGCCCAAGGGACACAGGGAAGAGTCAAAAGTTCCTGGGAACTACAGCTGGATGCTTTGTGCAAAACAATTTATGAATTACAATGCAAAGTATAAAATAAATATTCATGATCTCCTGGAGCTATAACTGAATGATTAAGCAAGTAGCAGGGAGGGGAGAGGCCAATTCTACTGTAGAATTCTAGTCACTGCTCAGCTGCTTCGCTCTGGGGGGGGGAGGGGCAGGTTGCAATTCTACTCCAAAGAGGACAGAGGAGCAAGCCACAACCCCAGCAGTGGGTGGGACAAACACCACCCACCAGCCAGGGAACAGGCCCCACAGTGTCCTGATGTCAGTGGCTCCCTCTGTCATCCTCTAGCAAATGCCATTGCAGTGGAGGCCCCCTGCAGGACCCAATCTGCATGCCCCTCCACTGTTACATCATCTAATGTCCCCAACAGGAACCAAGAAGACCTGACAACTGATTACAGAGTGTCTGCTATGAGGTCCTGGGACAGAATCAGGAAGCCAGTGACATTTGAGCCCAGTGTGGTGTTTGGTTAATACCAATTGGCTGACACCGGTGCCCTAATTGTGGCAATCATCACACACATGTTCTGCCTGGAACCACTACAAATCAGTTGACTTAAGTAAAACCTGAAATCCTAAATCGCCACCTAAAACCAGCCCCTGAGCTGGCTTCTACCTTGAGGCTGAGCACAGTGTGAGCCATAGTCCACCCCAGTCATGGAGCTTCATCTGCTGGTTTCAGAGCCACATAGGACCTGGGATGCTCATGCAGCCTGTGGGCCCCCTGTCACCTCAGATGCCCCAGCGGGGCATGCTGTACTCATAGAAGATAGGGATGTGGTAGTTCCCTCAAGACCAAGCTGCCAGACTCCCAAATGATCCACTCCTGTGAGATTCTTGGGGACCTGCCTCCAGCAGAACCAAATCCGTGTCGTGGAAACATAAGCCAGATGGTTCCCCCTTCACCCTAACCCTGCCACAGCTAACGATATGTATGACAGGGGCTGAATATGGACTGTTCTCTCAGAGTGGTGGCTGTGTATCCAAGGGAGGGTGTGCTGGATTCCATTCCTGGAGATCCAAGAGACCATTTTTCTCTGCTCTTCCAGCACCATGCATCCAGCAGCCTGTGTCACCATCTCTGCGCCCTTGTCCCCTCTTATTAGGACACTATTGCTAGACTTCCCCTAAGTCTAGGATGACCTCCTTTTGAGGTCCTGCATCCGTTACCAATGACCATGTTCCCAAGTAAAGTCCTTGTGGTGAATGTGCTATGTCAGAAAAACAGACAGACATGTTTTTATCTTTCTAAAATGTCAGAATGTATTGACTAGTATTTAATTCCCAAGTGACCTCAATCTGTTGGCTATGATTTGCCAACTAGTCCTGATTCCCTTGATAACTGGCCAAGTGAATACTGGTTCTTTATTCCAATCTTAATTACCAATACTAACTCTCAGATGAACAGTTTCATAGCACACATGGAAGTGTGTGTGTGTGTGTGTGTGTGTGTGTGTGTGTGTGTGTGTGTGTGAATGTGTGAATACTGGTTCTTTAACCTTAATTACCAATACTAACTCTCAGATAAACAGTTTCATAGCATACATGGAAGTGTGTGTGTGTGTGAATGTGTGAATACTGGTTCTTTAATCTTAATTACCAATACTAACTCTCAGATAAACAGTTTCATAGCATACATCGAAGTGTGTGTGTGTGTGTGTGTGTGTGTGTGTGTGTGTGTGCGCGCGCATGCACACACATTTTTATCTATATATCTACCTACCTATCTCTATATGTAGATGTCCTGGTTTGTTTTGTTGTTGTTGACTTGAGAAGAGAGAACCACAACTGAGAAAATGTCCACACCAGATTGGCCTGTGTGAAATTTTCCTCATTAATGGTTGATGAAGGAGAGCTCGGCTCACTGTGGGTGGTACTGACCCTGCGCAGGTGGTCCTGGGTGCTATAAGAAAGCTGGCCATGCAAGCTAGTGAGCAGCACTCCTCCATGACCTCTGCCTCCAGGTTCCTGCCTTTTTTGAGTTCCTGCTCTGACTTCCTTTGATGATGGGGCTTGACCTGAGAGTTGTAAACTGAAATAAACCCTTTCTGTCCAATGTTGTTTTTGGTTACAATGATTATCACAGCAATAGAAACCTTCACTAAAACAGTAGGTCATAGCATGGATACAAAGGACTGAAGAGGTTGTAGCAAAGTTCGAAGAGTTTGAGAGATCTAACTGAAGACAACCAGAAAGCTGGTGGGGGTGGAAAGAAACATTGTGGGAACAAGATAATGAGGTGGGCTGGAGGCTATGCTGCCAAGTCAGCCACAGGGTCAGAGTTGAGATGAGCTTCAGGGTCAGTCAGACTTCAGGAATGAGGTGCAGAACCATGGAGCCTGTAAGATGAAGGGCAGGCCCAGATACGGAGGGATGATCAGGTGGGTGAATAGATGTCAGGTCTACATGGGTAAACATGTGGGCAGACAGGAAGACAGCAGTCAGAGTAGTCCTATCACAGGAATGGAGTTAAGCTGAAGCCTTTTGGAGCAGGTGGGAGTTTTCTGCTTCATGTCCTTGATGCACACATGAGTCAGACAACAGACAGGTCACCGTCATGGTGTCAGGTGATATCTTCTTTTTTTAATTTTAATTCTTTACATATATTATATCCTGACTTCAGTCTTCCCTCCCTCTCCTCCTCCCAGTCCTCCACCACCGCAAACCTTCCCTCTCCCCTAGATCCACTCCTCCATTTCCCTTAAAAAAAAAAAAAAAAAGATTAGGTCTCCTAGGGATATTAACTGAACATGATATAACAAGTTACAATAGGATTAGGCACAAGCCCTCATATCGAGGCTGGATGAGGTAACACATAGGAGGAAAAGCATCCCAAGCATAGGCAAAGGAGTCAGAGGTACCTTTTAGGAGTCCCACGAGAACACCAACTACCCACCATAATGTAGAGGCAGAGGCCGTAACTCAGACGCACGCAGAGTTTGTGCGAGAACACCAACTACCCACCATAATGTAGAGGCAGAGGCCCTAACTCAGACGTACGCAGAGTTTGTGTGAGAACACCAACTACCCACCATAATGTAGAGGCAGAGGCCCTAACTCAGACGCACGCAGAGTTTGTGCTTGAGGCTTTGCTCTCCATGAGCTCCTATGAGCCCAGCGTAGCTGATTCTTTGGGCTGTGTTCTTCTGGTAAGGTGACCTCTTCTTTATGGTGTCCAGGTAAGGGTGGTGTACTTTCCTCAGCCTGGTGTTTGGTGTGATTTAATACATCCATCTACTCAGAGGGTCCAGTGTAATTGGATAAATCTCTACGATGACACCCTTTCAGCTTTTAGGAATAGGTCATTTTGCTGGCTAGGTGGTTTTAATTATGTACCCACCATGACACAGTCACCCTGCTTCTGTATTTGTGCTCAAAATGGATCCAAACATCCCTGGTAAAACTGACTCTTTGCAGACAAGGAACAGACTCCAAAACCACTTTTTATACAATGTGGAATGTCTTAGGGCATGCCGTGCTCTCAACACTCACTCTCTCAGGAGCTTAGTGTGAGGCTTCATCATTTCAGGGGACACTAGTCAGCTGATGGCAGTGATCTTGCAGTAGCCTTTCTGTCCCCGGCAGCCCCTCATCCCCCTTTGAACTCTAGTCTACCACCCACCTAGCTCAGCATTTTGTTCTACAGGCAGACACCTCCACTTACATCACCCACATCCCACACATTACCTGTACTTTCTAGTCTCCCTGAAGTCTTCATCCAGATGTCCTAGGTGGTACCCATACCTGTCTCAGCTCTCTGCAGATCCTACTCCCTTCTATGGTAGAGACCTTGAACTTCAGTTTCTAGCTCAAGCCTCAGCTCTACCACAGTGCCTGCATAAAAGAGTGGTGGGATAGGGATGGGAGTGAGGGAGCACACCCCTCCTAGCAGTAACCCCAACTTCAGTCTCACATTCCGTGTTTCAGATCATCCTGGTGAGCTCGTCCCTCGGCGACCGGGAACAGAGCCTCTTCCTTAGTACTGACGAAGGTACCACGTTTCAGAAGTATCCTGTCCCCTTCCCTGTGGAGACCCTCCTGTTCCACCCAAAGGAGGAGGACAAGGTTCTTGCCTACACCAAGGACAACAAGGTAAGAGGACATGGGGTGTAAGGCCATATGACCCAGTCAGATGAACATCAGGGCAGAAGCAGCCTTCCTGTCAGGGGACTCTGAACCCCCAACTGATGAGCTTACTGGAGTCGGGAGGCATGAGGCTCAACATTGCCCATATTCACACACACACACACACACACACACACACACACACACACACACGACCATATATCAGCATGGGGAGTCTCACACCGATGGTGTGTTACAATGAATGGAGGTGGCAGATCATAATGGGTTCTTTCTCTCTGCCTCTCCTCTTCTGCCTTAGGCTACTAAATGCTGAGGTGGAGGGGCAGCCCTGACTGGTTTCCTTAGCCATGATAGCCAGTGACCACAGATTTAAGGGCTTAAATGACAGAAATGTCTCTTGTCACAGACCTAGAGGCCAGAGTGTAAAATTAGTAGGATCTCTTGGCTAAAGTCAAGTGTCCCTGAGACTCTGGGGTGAAGTGGCCCCCCTTTCCTGGTCCTGGTGGTCCTGTGTGCTTTGGGTTACAGTGGCATTGCTGTATTGTACAGGACAGCCTGGTTAAGTCTCTGCTCATCCCTGGAATTTTCACTGTGTGCTTACATGGACATGCTTGGTGTGCCTGTGTCCATGGCTGTACATATCTGCACCCTCTCACAGCCCCTGTCTTTCCTGAAAACAGGGGCAACTACACCCCGGGCCCAATAGATAACCCCAATATCCTGAAAAGTACTTCTGTAAAACCCTTTGGGGCGATATGACAGCATGGTCACTAGTTCTGAGCATCAGAGTAAACCTGTCTTGGAGTGGAGGATAGCCTGTTACCATACCATACAGCAGGCAATAGAAAAGATCCCAGGAAGGGACTCTGGCCCTGGTGACAGCTGTGGAGCACCTGCCACACTGTGGCCATTAAGGACAGGGGCATGAAGAAGATTCGCAGCCCCTCTCCTCCTGTGAGCCAGTCTCTGCTCCTCATCTACCCAGCCAGAGGCCAAAACAGCAACCAATGGAAACTGCTGTTCCTCAGCCCCTGGGACAGGGGCAGGTGTGAGGGCCAGTGTGGGTCCATCCTCTCAGACTGCTGTGCCTGAAGGGCAACCAGCATGTACCCGCCTTCCATGTTCTTGCAGAGTCCCTGTACTGCTTTCTTGACGTCGACATGCAGCTGTGTGTCTCTGCTAGTGTTTGGCCACAGTCTGCATCCCATACACACTAGGGCTGAGTTCTCGGAAGGCATCCGAGGTGGATTTTATTTCACCATGTAAATCTCAAGTGTTTTCTAAAAATATATACTGGTAGAATACATTATAGACATAGGAAAGGATGGATGGATGGATGGATGGATGGATAGATAATTGGATATGGTTATGGATGAACATATGGAAGGATAGATGGATGGACAGATGGAAATGGGTGGATGAATAGATTTTAGATAGGTACATTATGGATCGATGGATGGATTTTAGATAGGTAGATTATGGATGTATGGGTTTTTGGATAGACTGATAGTTTATAGATATATGTTTTAATGGATTGTGAAGAGATGAATGGGTGAGTTCGCAGGTGGGGCCAGATGGATAAACAGATGAGTACATAGGAAAGTGGGAAGGTGGAGAGATACATGGGTAAGCAGGATGATGGATGATATGTGGGTGGGAAGTAGATGGTGAATGAATAAATGAATGGATTGCAGTTGGTTAGGTGAATGAACATATGGGTCAATGACAAATTCCTACCAACAGGGATCAGTTGGTAAGAGAACCCCAAGTGAAACCCTTGGTGGTGGCCGAGCCCAGCTTTCCCCAGAGCCCAGCCTCCTTGCCAAGGTCTAGCACATATTGTCTCCTGTCCCTGGCCTATGGCTGCCTGTCTGACCCCGTCCCTTTCCCTTGGGGCTGCACACCCTTCTGGGTATTAATAGCGCCACTTAGCCTTCCATGTAATTAGGCCAAAGCACCGCTACAGCAAGTTATTTTCCTGAAGAAATTGACTGTGTTACAATTGCTCTTTAATTTATGGTGCCCTGAAAAATTAATGGAGCTGAAACCTTGATTATTTTCCTTGGCTCTTTCCTGTGATGACAAGGAAAGAAAGGAGAGATAAATGGTTTAATTGCAATATAAAAGGAATGAGGGATTTGGGGAAATTAGTAAATGATGGGCAACTGGAGTTTTGTGGGGGCTTGGTAGTCTGTCAATGCTTCCAGATGCCCAAGAAGCTGGGTGTATAGTGGAACCAGGCTATCATTGACCCTAAAATCCTGCTGTTAGCCAGGCATCTGGACACTGCTGAGAGGCACCCATTGTGAAGCCCTCTGGCTCAGAGCAGTGTGCTGGGGATTGGTCCTGGGTCTGTAGGTTACTGGGACTCTGCTGGGCTTTGCTGGGATCCTCTAGGTGTGGTTCCCACCTACTAGGGTGCAGGATTCCATGTGGCTCCCATCTGGGAAGCATGCTGTTCTCAGCATGAGGATGGAACAAAACACAGGAATGTTATCAGCTTCAGCTTTGACCAGATAGAGTCATACACTAGGTCCAGAGCCACCAGGGTAGGCACAGATGGTTGTTCACTCAGACCCAGACTCTTTTTCCCCTGCTTTGCCATTTCTCCACCTTTCCTCTTTCTCTTCTCCTACTTCTTCCTCTCAGAAGCCTGCTCTCACTCTAACAAAGACTCTTCCTCACTTGGGTGTCCTGCCTCCCTCTGTTCCTTCCTTACTATGTCATGATTTCGGACACAGTCTGAGGCACCTTACTGCAGTCTGGCATGGCTTCCTGGTTGACACCCAATATACACCTTCCCAAGTCTTAGCATACTCCTGAGGCTCCAGGGACCAGAAGGCCTTCCTTCCCAGCTCTCTTGGGACTACTGTCTCATCACCCACAGCCCCATGTTCCTAGACTTCACCTTTGTATGGCAGAGTTGGGGGCACTTACTTCTAAGATAAGGTCAGATTCATTTTCTTTTGTTTTGTTTTGCACACCCCTCTTTCTTCCAGTCAAGAACCTCTTCTGGGACTGGAGATATGGCTCAGTCTGCAGAGTAGAGTGCTTTTTGCACTAGTGTGAGGACCTAAGTTCAGATCCTCAGCACCTATGTAAAAAGCAGAGTATACATTTGCTTCTGCACCCCAGAGCCAAGCATGTCTGCAGAGTGTGCATTTGTTTCTATACCCCAGAGCTAAGCATGTCCTCTGAGACATGCTGGACACCATAAGTGCCCCAAGGAGAGAAGGAAAACACCTCATCTTGCTTTGGTTTTCCAAACCCTATGAATGCATTCTTCCTATGACCTGGCAGTCTAGCTGCAAGGGAGTCAGTGCAATGGCAGGCATTAGTCCCCACCTATGAAGACAACCAGGCATCCTGAGCAAGGTAGAATGATGTCTGAAGACCTTCAATAGTGATGCCACCACAGCTCAGGGCAGAGCACTGATCCCATATGAGGGTCACTGATATGCATAGTTAGGGTACACTTTCCCTTGATGTCACCTTCTCCTTGTCTTGACTACACTTTCTCACCTTACCGCTTCTCAAGACAGCAAAGCCTTAAAGCACATTCCACCACTCTCCTGAGACACACTGGAGCTGATCTACCACCCTGCCACAGTCTACCTATATGCAGATATTTGCTACAGGAAATAAGATCTCTCTGATATTCAGTCTTGTTTATTTTCAATGTTTATATTTTATTAAGCAGAAATGTTCTATTTCTGCAGCAATTAATGGAAGATAGTAAAATCACAGCCCCCCATGAGAATAAATTGGAAAGATCATAAAGCTCTGGGATCAGCATCATAAACATAAGCACATCAGTAGTGAAAACAATGATAATGCCACCCATTAATGCGGAAATTTTGTTACCAGGCCTCTAAATGCTTGTGAGGGTGTGAGCAATGTTCTACCAATTTGCAGATGGGCAGGCTGAATCTTGAGATGGAAAGGGGCTGGCTCCCATCATTCATATGACCCAGAGAGAGGGCCAGAGATGACCAGCCATCCCTCTCAGCAGTACTGTTTTACCATGGACATTAGTACTGTGAACTCAGGTCTATGAGATGAGAATTGCCGTCATGTGCAAATGCTGTGTCACACTTGAGAGATGTACTTACCTCTTCAAGCCCTAGTTCCCTCATCTTGTAAAGATAGTAAGATTATTCACCTAATGGTTGCATCTGTGAGCATGTATGTGCATGAGTATGTATTTCTGTCTGTAGGTGTATGTCTGTGTAGGCCTGAGTGTGTGTTTCTGTGTGGGCTTTCAGTGAGGCAGCATTTGATGTAGATCACAGCCACAGATAGCCATGTCCCTTGATAGTAATTAGGTCACGCCAGGCACGGATCCAGGGAATTCACAGGGCACAGGAGCACCTTGCCTGGCTGGCAGTCATCCTAGGGAGGAAACCTTCCTTGTTTAAAGCCCTTTTACAAACAGAAGGTGATGCTTTCTTATCATGTGATCCAGAACAGGTGTCTGCACACAATGTCCAGCTACTTATTAAGCTTTTTTTTTTGGCATCCCGCCATGCTGTGTATCTAGCCTGGATTCTTGACTTTCAACTTCTGCTCAGAAGGCAGAGGTAAGGGTCCCCATAGAGACCACTCAGCCCACCAAGCCAGAAATACTTACTCTCCTGTCCTTTCCAACTAGCCCTTGCCCCACAGCCAAACATGCTCATTCATTCAGAAAACTTGCTGGCATACCTGGAAGCCATTCAACAGTGGTGCAGAAGGTGAGTGAGGCGGGTGAATGCCCCAGGCAGCCAAGAGTACCCAGAGATCAGAAATGGAGTGTAAGCAAGTGAGCTTTAGTCTTGGGGCTCCAAACCCAGGGCCAATTCCCAGTGCACTGTTCTGAGGTGAGGGGCTTCCACTGCACATTACCCGGGTGCCTGCCACTTTATGGGATGACTGAGATATCCCACCATACCCCTTTAAGGCAGGAACGTGGAGTCCTGGCTTTTAATGTGGGAAACTGAGGCTTAGAAGAAGCTGGAACACATGCATGGCCACGCAGCTGTGGATGAAGGGCTCTGACAGAAACCACGCCTGCTGGAGTCACAGGCTTCCCCTTCAGAATGTCACCACCAAGGGTGGTGTTTGGTGAGTGAGGAAAGTGGATGTCATAAAGGCAGAAAGCAGAGGCAGAGCCACAGACAGGAATTCCTTTCCTGTCCACCCTCAGCAGTCAGCTGCAAGTAACAGACAGTGCCACACGGCTCTGAACCTAGTTCAGATGAAGACGGACTTCCATGCAGGACCAAAGGGGCTTCCAATGCCCACATGTCTCCAGAAAGAGAGGAAGGGCACGGTTGTCACAGTAAGTTAGTGCTGGAGGTGACACCTATAAAGCCGTAAAATAATGCAAGTGAAAAATGCCCTGGGGACAGTGGTGACAGACTCGCTACATCCATGCCTGCTCTCTCAGCTTGTGAAGGGTTGTATGAAAACCATTCAAGGTGGACATGATAATGCAGGACCAGGAACATAGGAGAATGAGGAAAGTGTGTATTGGGGTTCACAGTGTCTGTCATGTAGCAAATGCATGTCTGGGTTATCTGTTCTACATCTGGGCTCCAGCTGCAGACTGTCTGGAGAGAAGTCAGTCTGCCTCCATCAAGGCCTTCCTACTGCCCCACCCCACCCCCTCATAGCAGAGGGCCTGCTCAGCAGGAAGCCACTCTACTCAAAACTTCTCCCTGACCTGGTCTGAGAGATGAAGTCACAGCCCACACTGGCTATGCTCTATCACCCTCAGCCAATAATCCTCTTCCTCAGCTGCCTGTGGATGGCAGCACTCCTTATCCAATGAGTTCACAGGGGCCCGTGCACAAGTGTCGCACAGAGAGGGCTGGACTCAGGGAAGTTCTGAGAAGGGCCAGAGGAGGAAAAAAAGAGGCAGGGCCCCACATGAACCGCCAGACCACATGCACTACCCCAGACTGGAAAGGGTGAGGGAACTTACCTCTGGGGATCCTCTGGATTTTGTTGTTTGTCCAGCTGGAGCTGGACGCCCCAAGAATTCACCAGCCAGTCTGCCTGGGTGAGAAGACCTCCACGTGGAGCCCTCTCTTTGGCTTCAGCCCTTGGCGGTTAGCCGGCACCTCCAGTGTGCCTACAGGACAAGAGTGGCATCCCTTGGGGGAGCCTTGTAGCAGATCACTGTCACTCAGACCTCCCTGCCAAAGCGCTGTCTCTCTTCTGTCTGCCCTGCAGCTGTATGTGTCGTCTGACCTGGGGAAGAAGTGGACACTTCTGCAGGAACGGGTGACCAAGGACCACGTGTTCTGGTGAGAGCCCTTTCCACAGGAGCCTTTATCACAGGCCTGGACCCCTCCTCACCCCAGGGGATCTCTAGGGTCCTCTGTGTGTTCCTGGATGTATCCAGGGCTTGGCATCCCTCAGGCCTTGTTCCATAGTAGCCAGGCTATGTGGCTTTGTGTCGTTCAAGCCCTGCCGTGTCCTCTGCTGGGAAACACAGAGGCCCTGGTACAGCACAGTCAGGGTGGCTCCATGTTCCTGGCTGCCCTCTTTCAAACTCCCAACCAACTGAGCCCTACCTGCTCCTAGGAGGAGCCCTGTGTGCAAAACTCCCTTGATCCAGGGCTCCCCGGTTTTGTCTGCTTAGGTCCACTTTCCTGGGACTCATTCCTCTGGCCCACAATATCACAATGTTCAGTCCTGCTAGGAACCAAAGGCCCATTGTGCCCAGCAGCCTCTGAGGACCAAAGCAGGGGTGAGGGTGGAATGGGCCATAGGTCCCAGACAAATGCCAAGGGGTGCTGGCTACCCATTTGCATGACTTTCTGGGGGGGTACCTCTAGGACTTGGGCAGCATTTCAGCCCCATTGTCCCAGTCAGGCAGCTCTGAGGCTCAGGTAGCACATGCTGACTGAGCAAGCCCATTGAAGACAGGTGTCTGCCTAGGGTCCCAGACAGTAAGAAGGGAGCAGGAAACCAGGGAAGCTGGCTCAGAGCCCACACTGTACCCAGCTGTGGCCACGATTCCTTTTCTAGACATGCATCTGCCTGGACAGGCTTTCTCTTGCATGCACACACCTGCATGTACTTTCATGTCCTTTTTGTCTTAGTGCAAATGGACATAAAACTGTGCTGGCCTCCCAGCCAAGCCACAGTCCTGTCTCCAATGGGGATGCATGATAAAAAACAGGCCCTTCCCACCCCCACCCTTTTGTAACTCCATGCTGTCCTCGTAAGAATTCAATTCCCATGCTGGCTCTGAACCTTGGCTCCTGACATCTGTGCCCTCTGCTCCTGGGAGAAGGTGATGATTGTCCCTCTGCAGCAACCCACCAGAGTACCCTCCCTGAAACCAGAGGGCTGCTCTCAGTCACAGATCCAACAGATGTCCTCTATCAGGAGCAGAAGCTGCCTGTTGAGTCACTCCCAGGAAGTGGGGACTAAGGTCAGGAAGTGGGATTTCTGAGCTCCATGGACGTGAAGACCTCTTGCCCTTGGAGACTGAAGCAGTGACACCTGTCCCAGGCCAGGCTAAGGGGTGTTCCAGCCTGACTCATTGAGACTCTCTAGCTTGAGAGAAACCAGCCCTGGCATCTGGGGAAGCATTCAAGCTACTATTATCTTGAAAAAAATCAGGCTGGCTTTGCCCATAAGCTTCTCCTGCGGCTCCTGGCTGTGCCTGTTTTGTGGGAGAATCAGGATTCCTGGCAGTGCAGCTGGTTGGATCGCTTCTGGAATGTGGTGACAGACAAGGGACCGCCCTTGTTGTGAGCAATAGATAATGCTGTTTTGACAGCTTTGTCCTTGGATCTGCAGCAGAAAGCACCAGGACCTCTACTCTGTCTCGGGCCTGACTCATTAGCAGTGTTGAAGCTACACAAGACACTGGCTCATTAAGGAGATCCTGAGGGGTGCGCAGCCAGGCGCCTGTTCTGGGACTGCCACCTCCTCTCAGCGGTCAGCAGCCTTGGAGTCAGACCATGGGAGCAGACACTGGCTGATGCCTTATTATGAGTGAGCAAATGAATGAGTGAGTGAGTAAATGAGTGAATGAATGAGATTGAATAAGCACAAATGAATGGCTGAGCATTTAAAAGGCTTCCAGAGCACCTAGAATGCCCTGGCTCCCAGGATCCACCAGTGCATATAGCTGTTACCTGGGCCCCTATGGCCTCTGCACCAGGAAGGGAGATTCCTGCCCATTGCACATGTTCTCTCTGTCTCTGTCTCTGTCTCTGTCTCTCTCTCCCTCCCTTCCTCCATCCCTCCCTCCCTCTTTGTCTCCCCCTTCCCTCTCTCCCTCTCTCTCCCTATCAATCTCCCTTTCCTTCCCTCTTCCCTCTCTCTCCTTTCTTATCTCTTCTCTCTGTCCCTCCTATATAAATGAGTACAACTGGGAGTTTGGAGGAGGGAATGTGCTGGCTGGGAGAGGTCTCAGCCTGACCTTCCTGACTGCTTCACCCTCAGCCCATGTCTTCTCAAGCTCTGACCCCAAGGCCTGGGATGGTGCTGGCAAAGTAGGTCCCACTGGCTACTGGAGATGCTATGGTACTTCTCTGGATGTCCTGTGGCTATCTTCTGGAGGCAGAGCACAGGCTTCTCAGTAGGGTCCTAGGACATGGGCCTTACTAGCACAAGAGCATGGGATCTCAGAGGAGCATGACTTCTGGGTCAGGCAGACCTGGTGGGAGCCTCGGGCCACCCTGGTCAGCACTTGTCACAAGTCACACAACCCCTGACCTGTGAGATCCAAGGCTCAATCGTGGCTCAGGGGAGTCTGGTGTAGGTTGGCAAGAGTGATATGGAACAGCACTGCTCTCATAGAGCCTCTGACAACACCAGAGGGCTTTGGACAAACTTGGAAGAGGTTTTCCCCTGCATCCCCTGTAGTGGGCAACTTGACCAGTCAGCCACCAGGTGAAGGAAAAGTCACTCAGATCCAGATCTCAGTCGGAGCCTGTTAAGGCTGTGTGGCCATGGGTGTATCTCTATTCACCTCTGAGCTTCCCTCTGTGCAGAGTTGGGCCAGAGGTCCCAGCCTATGCCTCAGCTGGGGTGAGAGACCCTGGGGAAGAAGTGGATCATATAAACAGTCCTGTGAACAAGCAGGTGCCAGCTTCACCAAGCTTGATCCAGATTTGTCCAGCTTTACCCAGGCTCCTGTTGGAGCTTGTGGGCTTAGTGGGGAGGGCTGCATCTTCTGGACTCACAGAAAAAGAGTTGCCTGGGACCCGGGAGAGGCCACGTGGCGAGTGGGAGCCCAGGGGACGGCTACCCCTTTGTTGACAGCACCCTCGGCTGATTCTTCTCTAGGGCTGTGTCTGGTGTGGATGCTGACCCTCACTTGGTCCACATGGAAGCCCAGGACTTCAGTGGAGGTAAGTGGGAGCTGTGGGGTCACAGATGTCCCTGAGCTTCGCTGTCCAGTGGTGCCGCTTAGCCAGGCCCTTGCTCACTGGTGCATCTTCAGTGGCCAGCACTGTGCACCGACCTCACTGTGCTCTGACGTGTCAGACTTCGAAGCGCGGTTGTTTCCCGCTGGGAATAGATTGAAGTGGAGGAGCCCTGCTCTGTGGAAAGTCTATTAAAAGGGCAATTTGTTCCAGCTCCTGAGCAGTGAGTGTTTCCTATGCATGGCCCCACTCAGCCTGGCTGAGAGCTGAGATGGCTCCCCTCCCACAGGCAGGGCTGGGTCACCCCAGCCACGAGCTCCCTGACACTTACAGCACAGGACCTGCAATCGAGCAAGCCCACCCACTTCTTTTGTATATGCATGTTAGTCTCTTGTGTTGTGAAGGTGACAGAGGTTGTTGTCCTGGCACTCCTGTGCAGTCCACGGGCACAAGCCAGGTGGAGCCCTGGGGGTCCTGGGTAAGAAAGTTTGGTCCTCCTACCTGCAGAGCAGGAAGGGGCTAAGGAAGTGGGTTGACACGTGTGGCCAACAACAGGTCCACACCGGTTAGTTCTCTGTTCAGCAGCTGCTGCCAGATGATGACAGGTGCCGTTTGCAAGTTCTCAGCCAGGGCTGTGTATCTCAAAGGGTGGGACCAAATGTTACTGCAGCTGCTGTTTTGGTAAGCAGGGAGCAAAACTCAGAGAGGGAGGCCATTGGGTTGCCAAGTCTGAGTACACACGCTCCATGCAGGGATGTATGGAGGTGACTCCCAGTAGGCTCCACACGACAGCAGGACTGGCTGAGAGTTAGGACATGCCATGCCCCAGAGGAAAGATAGGCTGAGTCCCTGGGTCAGGGCTGTTTAGGTCCTTCACATGGCCTCCATCCTGGAGGAAGCAGAACCTGTGTGCAGCAAGAGCCCCTGGGCCAACTTGGCTCATGAGCAGGGCCCTTCCTAGATCCTGAAGACCTCACTTTGCCACTCACCAGCCCCCATCCTGGAGCGCTACTGGAGCAGCCTGCAGAGCCTGGCAGCAAACCATTCAAAGCCCTGAGGTCTCATCTCCAAACCTGCTGTCCCATTATCCTCCAGAGGACCCTGACCCAAGATCACCACACTCCTGTTACTGCACTGGGACTGCCTGTCCCTGTTTATCCATCATGGGGTTTTTCCCATCACCCTTGAAGACACCTTTCCACCTACTCCACAAGCCACTCCTTAGGACTCCACAGCACCCTAGCACCCAGCTCTCCTGTGCATTCCCCTGGCCTGAGAGTTTCTTCAGGCTGAGTGCTGGCTGGCTCTCACAGTGTCCCCAGCAGAACTGTTAAATGAAGTCAGGCACCTATTGTGTAGGCGTTCTGCCTGTGTGATGGGCAGATTGATCCTCACTGTCCTCACCAAACTGTGGTGGCCTCATCTATCTGTCTGCCTCTTTCCAGAGCAGCATTTCTCACTGTTCCCAAGAGCCAGTCCTCCATGACAGTCACTAACCCCTCAGGACCTTCCTCAGGCACTTTCCTCAAAAATAGTGCATGAATGAGAGTGAGAGTGAGTGAAAGACCGAATAAGCAAGTGAGTGAATGAGAAAATAACTGAGCCAGCCAGTGAACTAATCAGGGCTTAGTGAGTGGAATGTCTGCAGTATGGCTGTTTCCAGTGGCTCTGGAAACATCTCTCGGATAGGAGACAGCAGCTTCCTGGCAGAACCCAAGTTGTTTGCCGTCCTGGAGCTTGTGAGGAAAGATGAGAGCTTTGGCTCTGAGTTGGGGAAAAAGAGTGCCTAGAGCCTACTCCTGCCCAGTAAGGTGCCCAGGACTGTGAGAGGGTGGGGCTTAGGCTGGGTGGGGCCTCATGAGGTTCCTGAGCTGTCTGGTTGTCCCTTCTTGTGGATAATGGCTCCCCAACATGCCAGTCATTTCTCCCCGGGAGCTAAAGAAATACTGAGTGGTCCCTGGCCCCACTGGACTGACATCATGCTGGGTAAGGCCCTTGGAAAAGTGAGACTCTAGACCAAGCCAAGGTGCTAGTGTTATCAAGTGGCAGGAGCCCAGAAGGCCTCACCATTCCTGCTTCTCTGCTGCTCTCAGCGGGGTCTGCATGTCCTGGCTGCTCTTCTGCCCTGCAGGCTATCGGTACTTCACCTGCCTTATCTACAACTGCTCAGCTCAGCCCCACACTGTGCCCTTCGCTAGTCCCATCGACCATGGCTCCCTGACTGTGCAGGACGAGTATATCTTCCTAAAGGTGAGTGCTCCAGGCGCTGGGAGGTGACAGGGCATGAGCCTTTGCCACCAGAAGAGGCACTAAAAGAGCACTTCGCTTCCAAATGCTACCTAGCTCTTTCTGGATTTACCTGGAGCAGGAAAGGCCACAAAACTGGGGCTGGGCTGGGCTATTGGTTGTCCCACCATTCTGAAGCTGCACCTTGAGAAGGTGACAAAAAATGACAGAGGGAGATGGCTCAGGAAGACGGCTTACCAGACCATGGCAGGTATCAGACGCAAAGTTGCCACTACCTGGCTTCTGATGAGCCATCAGGCCACCTCAGAGCCTGAGACCATAAGCTGATGGTCCCTCCCCAAACACTACAGCATTCATATGAGCTGCCCCTACTGGGCCCTCAGGTAATATGCAACTCCAACCTTCCCAACTTGTTCTAGCCTGTCAGTGGTTCCTCACAGTCCGGTCACTCTGGGAGGAATGAATGGCTTGAAAGGGGCTGTGTGGGATACTCACATGCCCCCATTTTGCTGTTCAGGACACTGCAGTGTGCTGTACCTGTCCCTAATCCATCCACCAGGCTGAGGTCGGGCTCTGTCTTTCAAAACCTCTGTGCATTGCTCCACCCCCAGCACTTGCAGATAGGAAGAACCTTGAAGATGAGGTCCTCTTTCACACCGTGCCTCATGGAAGACCCAGATGCCTTCACAATCAGCCCCTGGCAGGAATGGGGATGTCCATGCCCTTGCACGCTAAGCATCCACCAAGGTTCCCAGTGGCCTCCCTGGGTAATAAGAGCAGGTGAAGCTTGGCTCTGCTTCTGGCCCTGAGCTCATCTACCAGACAGGCTCTGGGAATGGGCTCATCAACTTCTTTGGGACACTCTGTCAGGCATAGCATCCCTCGCTAGAGGTCTTCTGTCTCATTGGGCAGCTGCAGCTGTGGGAGAAGGGTGCCAAACCTTCCCACCAAGGGGCTCTTTCTCCAAGTTCCCAAAACCTCTGCATGTCCAGGTCACAGCAGTTCTACAGAGGTCTGGACACCTCCAGACCGCAGAGTCCCTTCCTTTACAGATGAGTCATCTAGAGAAGTCTTGTCATTCTTGCAGAGGTGGGGGATAGCCCCTGGGACTGCTCCATTGAGTTCTCTGAGAGTGCCATCCCATTTTCAGAGAAAAAAAAAAAGAGCTCAGAAAGCTGGTGTCACTTTCGGGAGGCCCTGAGCCTTTCTCAGGGCTAGAATTTGAAGTGGTGTGCCCACAAGCCAGCTCCACGCCATACAGCCACATGCACAGAAACCTGCACACATGACTCATGCTCACACCTTCATATACTCACGTGGAAACCCCATAAATGCATTGTGTGGGACACACACACACACATGCTAATACACATACATGCCGACACACATGGTCACAAACACTCTCACACACATGCATGCTCACATACATACCATCACACATAAGATACTCACATACACAGTGCACACACATGCCCATACACGCTCTCACACAGACATACACGCAAACACATACACATGTACACATACACAGACCCACATCATGGAGATTCATGAGGTTCCACACCTACCCGTGGGCACACACAGAGAACAGGAGCTGTCTCAGAGAAGCTGCCACCACTATATCCCTCCCATCTCTCATGATCTCAGCCTTGACCACCCAAGGGAACAGAGGCCTCTCCTCCCGCCTCCTCTTCAATGCAGGAAATAAACTATGCAATCTCTGGGCCTCTGTTTCCTCATCTGTACCGTGCAAATGCCGCAGCTCATGAGGCCGTTTGCTTTGCAGTCAGAGGCACTGTCCTGGTGATATGCCAGGAATGGTGTTGGCTGTGTAGATGGGGCTCAGGGAATGTGACTGATTTTGGTTCCCATGCCTAGAGACTGGATGGTCGCTTTTGAAGATGCACACTCACCTTTGGCCTGTGTATACCCAGGGACTCATTGAAGTGCTCTCTCTGAGGGCATTCTGGAAATGGAACTTTCTCCACCTTGTCCCATAACTGGGCTGCAAGGAGACAGGATGCTGAGAGATGGGTTCCAGCTGCTGGAAGGACACGAGAAGACTCCCCAGAGTTGGGGCACTCAACAGGGGACCTTGAAAAAGGAATAGAAACCTGCAATTTCAGGCAGCACAGGACATGTTAGATTTCCTGTGCCTGTGACAGAGAACCTGACAGAAACAATGGGAAGGGAGGGAGTTACTTAGCTCACAGTTTCTGACATTGCACATCCTGGTGAGGAGGGCTTGGCAAGGTCAAACACCTCACCCAATGGCAGCCAGGTTGCAGAGAGAGACCCCTGTGGTAGCTCGCTTGCTACCCACTCCTGACCCACATTCAGGGTGGATCTTCCCTGCTTTGTTAATTCTTTCTGGAGATGCTCTCCTGAACACACGGTGGGCCTCACAGTCTCCTAGGTGACTCTGAGCCCAGCAAAGCTAAGCGAAGGGCATGGCCACTGGCTTAGTAGTCTGCTTTCAAACTGAGAGTGGGGTTTGGCTGGAGGTCCTGTCACTTGATGCTTTGTTTCTCCCCTAGGCGACATCAACAAACCGAACCAAATACTATGTTTCCTACCGCCGCAGTGACTTTGTCCTGATGAAGCTGCCCAAGTATGCCTTGCCCAAGGTGAGGTGGCCCATCCACACCCTGTGCCAGATGCAGACTGTGGGGCCTTACCCACTGGGATTTGGGGTCCCAAGATCAAGTGGAGCAGGAACCAAGAATGGATGAGGTCACACTTCCACGACCCCTACCTCCCATCCACTGTTCCAGCCAACCAGGCCTCAGATGTGCCAGCTTTGTCCTCTGGGCATATAAAATCTGAAAAAGAAGCTTGGGAATAAAGAAGCTTTAGGAAGAGCAAGAAAGAGCAGTTAGGGCAGAAGGCATAGCGTGTGCAAAGGACCTGGGGTAGAAAACACAACCAAGGCCGTGGGGAGTGTCGGGAAGACAGCCCTTCAGGGCCTCTGTGACCAGAGGCTGTGTGTCTTCACACCCTTA
Organism: Lophiomys imhausi; assembly: GCA_907164525.1. NCBI lineage: Eukaryota > Metazoa > Chordata > Mammalia > Rodentia > Muridae > Lophiomys > Lophiomys imhausi. The sequence goes on along the minus strand of CAJQZJ010031795.1, from coordinate 6,382,838 downwards.
TTGGAGAGCTATGGACCTAGGTGCCTTAGACTCTTCCAAACCAAAGGGAAAAGTCAATTAAGCCTTTCTTCAGCATCTCTTAGAAAACAGAGAACATGGGAGAGCAAGTAATGAGCTCACTGTAGCCGCAGGCCTGGCTGGAGTAACATAAAGGTTTCATTTCAGCAAAGGTGGGTATCCTGGCGATGAGTGGCTTTGCTGGGCCTGCTGGGATTACAGCACAGATATAGGGATGTGGCCCTGGTCCTGGTGTGGAGAAGAAGGCACACAGGGACTAGAACAAGATGCCAGTGGCCAGAAGTCATGATTTCTGTGACCTTGAGCACAACTCTGCGACCTCCCAGGACCTGAGCCCTCTCCTGGAGGCCTGTGACCTGTTCTGTCCTGCTCACCCAGCTCAAGAGAGTGCAGTCAAGCGTTCTATCAGCAACCCACAGACCCGCTAATTGAATTTCTTAATCAGATTTTGTCTTATGGTGAATTTGCATCTCTTGCCTGCTTCCTCCCCAACAAACCATCTCTTCATTTTTATCTTTTTTTAAGTTACCTGAAACATATCAAGACAATGAGAGTGGCTGGCACAGCATAAGGGGATCACCCGCTTGAGAACCTCTTCTCCCATTCCCATCCTGTCCTGGTCCCTCCTGGTCACATGCCAAAGTGACTTTGGTATGGGTAACTCAGGAGCAGGACGCCCCAGCACACTGCTTAGCATGACAGTGTGTCTGGTGGATTTTTCTAGAAGGATACATAATGCCCACAATAAGTGAGGAGCTGCAGGGCTTTGAGCTGAGGAGTCTGCAGCCTAGTTAGCCCAGCCACAGCCACTCTCTTGTCCAGATATGTAGGTGTCCCTGTAAGTGAACCCTCTGGGTTGTGGGGCTTCACCCCCCTGGGTTGTGGGGGTTCACTGGTAAAACTATAGGAAACAAACTGAACACACAGATCTTCAGAATCTTAGTCAACTTCTGGCAGAATGCCATCCACCCGTGTTAGCTCAGGGTCATCACAGTGTGGCCTGGCTCTGTGCTGTGCCATGCCTTCTCCTGCTCCGTGTCTAAGGGGTAAATGATACCTTTCTGTCATTTTGATCTACCCACTCCTGGATGTTTGGAAGGGTGTGGACAGCATCCTTGGTTTGAAATGTCGACTTTGTAATGGCTGTTTTAAAAGTTCTAAAGCTCCCTAGCAGAGAAAATTTTTGTGAGAAGAATCTAAACAACTACAAATTATATAAAAGGCACTTACAAGGGCAAAATGAATGCAAATTTACTTGAAAGAAAAAAAGTCATCCTGTATTTATAATACATTCATTTAAAGTAAAATAAAATGCACATCGCACAGAATAGAAGAGAGAGTGGTGCTGGGAAGGATGGCCAAGCCCAAGCTCAGGGCCTTCTCCCTCCACCCCATTGGCAACAGCCACGCTGCAGAGTACAGGCCCATGACTATTCTGGGACTCTGAGGTCTGCTAAAAGGCTCCAGCATCCGGGCATCAGATGGTATACCAAGGTCAGTTTTTGACAGTTTATGTTTTTGATGTAGGAACAATATCCATGTCTGCCCTTGTCTCACAGCAGGCAAATGTGTGTGCTTTCCTGCAGCAGCCAGCAGGTAGCCCGGGTGCCAGAGTGGGCACTATGGGCCTTCTCCTCCCGTCAATGAGGCTTGGGCTCATTGACTGATGTCAGTGGTCATGTTCTGGTGAAACAGGGCCAGAGCACATCTGGCTTCCTTTTCTTTACCTCTTTTCTTCTTTGGGAAGCAGACTTTTAAGGATCAGAATATCTAAATGTATGGGAGAAGGGCATAAAGTCATTATGCCTCACATACGTCAGTCTGGTCCTCAGTGTAGCCAAACCTTGTTGTGATCAGAGGCAAAAGTAACAAGGCAGCCTCTGCAGAAAACAGTTGAATTTTCAAGTTACTATGTCATACACTCAAATATCCAGTTGTAGGTGGGCATGAAGGGACATGCCTTTACTCCTAACAGTTGGGAGGCTGAGGCAGGGGATCATGAATTTGAGGCCAGCATGAGCCATAAGAGTAAGACCTTAAAAAAATCCAAAACATACACACACACACACACACACACACACACACACACACACACACACACA
>CAJQZJ010031795.1:6335627-6365807 GCA_907164525.1 Lophiomys imhausi | reverse complement strand
GTGTGTGTGTGTGTGTGTGTGTGTGTGTGTGTGTGTGTGTGTGTGTGATAGCCTATGAGTGTGCATATATGTGAGCACATGTCAAAAAAACAGAGGTTAATGAGATGTTTCCCTCTATTGTTCTCAGACTTATTTTTTGAGACAGGGTCCCTTCACAAAACATGGAGGTCAACATTTGGTTAGACTGGCTGGCCAGCAAACCCCTAGGATCTTCCTGTCTCCACTCCCGACTCTTTGTCCTGGGGCTTCAGATACATGCGTCCACACCTGGCTTTCGTGGACACACCAGGGATCAAACTCAGGTCCCCACGCTTGCACAGCAAGGACTTTACCCACCGAGCCATCTCCCCATCCCTGATTAGATTGCTTCTAACACGATGAATCTCAGTTGGGAAATGGGTTTGAAGCTGTCTGGGGTTCTTAGTGGAAGTCCACGGAAACATATGCATTCAGAAGGACAAGGATGTCAAAAGTACCTCTAGACAGAGCTGAGGCTGGGTCAGCTGCCGCCTTCTGTCCACCCAGTGATCCAAGATTGAATTTGCTGGACAATTCTGTAGAGGATCTATCACTTCCCACATATGGGAGGGGCAGAAATGGAAAACTCACCTGACAACCACCTTATCTGTAGATAACTGGGCTTGCTGTACAAGATCCTTGGGGACCCACTTGTCTCTTTGGCCTGGCCTCATTCTAGGCAGCTTCAGAGGGCCTTCCTCCTCTGACCTGTGTAGAACCTAGATTGACATGACAGGCCAGGACAATGGAAACCAAGGAATTTGGCCTCGAGTCAAGGTGCCCAGTAAAGGTTCTGGATGGAAGAATGAATGAATGGATGAAAAAAATGAATGAGAGCTGTGGCTGCACAGACCCCAAGAATCACACACATTCTTTGGCCCAGCTACCCATGTGGTGACCATGTAGGGAAGCCCATCCTGAGGGGAATTCAGGCCACAAGGCCCCACCCTTGTAGAAGATACAGCCACCTGGATGCCCTCTCTCCGACCTCAAGTCTCCAGCAGACAGTGCCTGGCTGGTCCCTACTCCACTCCTCGGTTCCCTAGGTCCCAGGTAGTTCCTGCTGAAGCCACCCTGATCCTTTGGCACCCATCACCCAGCAGCCAGTTGAGCACAGCTTCCCACCCTCTGTTCATTCCTCCAAGGCACCACTACCCAGATTTCACCAACAAAGGGCACAGGACAGATCTGGCCACAGAGCTGGTTCTCCTAGGTCATTCCCACATGCTCACCCCTCTTCCTTCTTTCCTCTCCAGCCGGACTGCCACCTGCACCTGCACCTTCGATGGGCAGACAACCCCTATGTGTCAGGCACAGTACACACCAAGGACACTGCCCCTGGCCTCATCATGGGTGCAGGTGGGTGGCTACAGCAGCCTTTATGGCCTGAGGGAAGCTCCTGTCTCAGGGATGGTAGGTGGCTGTGTAGGTGGATAGGCAAGTGAATGGGTGCGTGAAAAGGATAGGTGGGTGATGGGTAAAATGTGGGTGGGTGGATGGATGGATAGATGGATGGATTTGTAGGTAGATGGGATGGGGAGTTGACTGGATAGGTGGATGGAGAGTTCAGCAGGCAGGTGGATGGCATTCTATCCCATGGCAGCCAACTGACTCATCAGGAAGCTCCTGTGCTCCAGGCCATAGTAGAATTCCGGGGAAACCAGGTCCAGTTGGTGAAGCCCTATGTGTCCTGCGCTGTGAGCCTACAGGACTATACTCCCCATTGGAAGCCCCCCTCCCTTCTGTAGCAGCCCATACGGGGTAGTTGCTCTGGGCTGGGCTGGCCTGCATCTAGGATGGGATGCTGTTTACCTAGAGATGACCCAGGCCAGGGCTCAGCCCCTGCTGCCTGTTTCATGTCCCTCACAAAGCAACAGTGCCCTCCGCAGGAACTGAGTGTGCATCTGCCGTGTGCTTGCTTCCTACCCAGACTCACTCTGGCCTCCCCCACACTTGACCTCCAGGGCACTGTCCCCAAACACACGTGCAATCCTGTCATCTCTCAGGAATCACAAGCCCATGCTGTCCCAGCTGGCTCATGTCCTTCAGCCTGTCCCTGACCATCATCATGCATCTTATCCTCAAATAGCACCTGTGGGCGCTTGGAAGTTCCTGAGCATGTCCACCTTGGAGCTAAGGCTGCAGCAGTGGGCTCAGCTGGGTTGAGCTCTTTCTGCCCAGAGGGGACCAGATCAAGCTGCAGCAGTGAACTCAGCTGGGTTGAGCTCTTTCTACCCAGAGAGGACCAGATCAAGCCTCACAGCCACAGCAGGGCCATTGTCTGAAAAGGAAGGTGCCGTAGAAATATAGGTCTTGGCACAGTTTCCTTTTCTGGGGACTTTCAGACATTGATCAGGGGATCTGGCCGGTCTTCGAGCAACACAGACTTTTCTATTGGGTCAGGTAACCTGGGCTCGCAGCTGGTGGAGTATAAAGAGGAAATGTACATCACATCTGACTGTGGGCACACCTGGCGGCAGGTAAGGTAACAACAGTACCTGGTGTTTTTCAGCCCCCAGGACTCTCTCTCTGTTCTGTACCCCTTCTTTCACAGGGGCTCTCTTGACTCCTGAGCAAAGTGTCTGGCTATCAGCCTCATCACTTCAGGGGCAGCCTGAGGTCTCTGCTGAGGGCTAGAACCTGTCTAGGGGGTGGGGCCAGTTGGGGACAACTGTGCCTTCTCCCCAATGCTTAGTGGCTTCTGCTGGGCATTATAGATCCAAGAAGCACTTCACAGCCAGGTGTTGTCCCTGGGGACATCTGAGAAAGGGGACCGAAAACCACATGGCCACTTCCTACTTGGCTTTGAGCTTCTTCAGGCCAAGAGGCAGAGATAGTGGACACAGAAATGAAAGAAGAGAATGTGAGGGCAGGTTTAGGATCTTGGGGGACATCCCATGTGTTGCTGTGACAAAGGGGTGTGGCCAAAGGGGAAGAAGGAAAGGAAATGAGTAAAGTCTGACGGGGGCCACCCCCTCAACAGCAGGACCCTATGCAGCCCCCACCCACAGCTACACATGGATGTCACAGCTACTCCTTAGAGGGATGCTGGCTGCCATCAGTAAGGGTACCGACAGGAGGGCTGGAGGGCCCCACAGCACCCCTTGCACATAGAAGGTGCAGGTTTCCACCCCAAGCACCTCTCTCAGGAGGGCCCTGCCCTGTGAAACAGACCCTATCTGGGGTAGGCAGGGTTTGCCGACTTCACAGAGGGACAATGATCTGGCTGTAAGCACTTAGGAGCAGTCTCCCAACTGCTGGCAGACAGCCATCTGCGTTGTTCCAGATCATGTCCCCATGCCTGGCCATGCAGCCACATGCCCTGGGAGGCATCAAACACTCGTCCCTGGTTACAGAGCTCACCTGTGTCAAGGCGTAAGGTTGCTGCTCTTTTTTAATGAGATGCAACAAGCAAGGCATCTGCAAAGGGCAGAAGAGATTTATTGCATTAAATATTTCTATTTCACCAAAGCCAGTGAAGCCGCTCTGAGGTTCTTAAAGGTCGCTGTCTGTCCACCTTCACTGACAACACCGAAGGGCTTCCTCAATTTATAGACATTTGAAGGACCGCTTTTGTGAAGCAGTTTGTTCAGGTTTAACTCGGGGTCCTTGGGATCAGTGGTACAGGTCATTGCTCCCTGCTGGGGGACAGCAGGGTTCACCAGTGGGACGGCTGATGGGGCAGCACCTGTGTGCATATGTGTGTGTCAGAGAAGAAACAGATGCATACAGTGGTTGTAGGCAGTTATGGGCTCGAGGAGGAAGACTGTGCCCCTGGGGGACTGAGTTATCAACAGCTCCAGACCAGTGGGCCATTTGTAGCTGCTGTGCTGTTTCCTCCCTCAGAGAGTCACTGACAGACAGAGTTGGGCCAGAGTGCAGAGTGACATCTGCCCTCCTGTGGAGTGATACCAGCTTTAAGCCAGAAGCCTCCAGCCAGACCTGATGCTGCTCACCTGTAACCCCAGCATCTGGGAGGCGGGGGAGGAGGCCCCTGTGCAGGTTCAAGGCCAGCCTGGTCTGCAGAGCAGGATCTTTCTTGAAACCTAGATAATAAAGGACCTCAAGCTTCCTGGAGTGACCAGGGATCTCACCAACAGCATTCTAAGACCCCTGCTAGAACCCTGAGGGGAACAGAGAAAGGCTGAGCCAGGGATAGGTCTGTGTTGGTGCAGAGAGCCTTCTCGGCATTTCCCTGACATTGTCTCCAACCATTGGGAACTAGCTGGGCCTAGTTTCCTGCAATCAGGACCTTTTCCGCTCTAGCCACACCCCTCTGGAAGCAGCAGTGTTTTCCGCTCTAGCCACACCCCTCTGGAAGCAGCAGTGCAGGGCTCTTTTCTTGCCTTACCTAGCTTGAACCGTACCCATTCCTCTAGCATGCTCCACAATACTCCCCGCTTCTTCCCTGGTCCTGGTCACCTTGCTGCACATGGAAACAGTTATAGGAGCCAGCCCACTGACGTCTTGAGTGACAGCTAACAATTAGGTCCCAGGGCTCTTCTCTAATCTCCTGAGCCCAGGCACCTCCAGCACCCATAGCAGAAGGGATAGCAGCCACTACCTAGAGGAGATGGATGATGTGGCTCAGGCAGCAGGGCCCTCACAGATATCTGGGGACATCTCTGTACCCCATGTGTGCCAGTCCACTGAAGTATCCTGGAGTGACAGAGGGCTACTCTTGGCTCTGCCACTCCTTGCTGTCTGTAAGATGGCGCTTGTCCCAGGATATCAGCATATGACTGTGGTCAATGTATTGTTCCTCCTAGGTGGGCCCTATCAAGACACGTTTGCCCCCCACCAAACCTCAGTGGGCATTCATTCATTTATCCTCAGAGCATCCATTCATTAATTCACCCATATGGTGGCTATTCATTCATGTATTCATTGACATGCCAGGGCCCCAGGTACCCAGCTCAGACCTCCACTGAGATGGTCACAGAGGGCTCAGAGTTATCTGCCTCCCAGTTGTTCCCTGGTGGGAAGCGACAATGACACATGTGGACCAGTAAGGCTGGGACAACAGGGAGCCAGAGGCGGCCACATCTGCCTGGTGTCATAGGTATCAAGGATTCAGGCTCTGTCACTGCACCCCACATATACCTGGGGCTCATCCTGAACTCAGCTCTGAACACACTGTGCTTCCCTCATTGCTGTGGCATTTGCTGACCTGGGTTCCCATGGGCAGGATGGCAGGAGTTCACACCATAACTATGTGTTCTGTACCCTCCCACCTTCAGGGTAGAGAAATTGCCCCTGTCCCCCAAGCCCCACTCAGTCCTCCTGGGCTACATCAGGGGTGGATATGGAGGTGTTAGAGAGCTGGCTGGCATCTTTTCCTGACCAGGCTCTGCTGGCCTTGTCAGAGTCTCATGAGAGTGTGTGTCACCCCACAGGTCTTTGAGGAGGAACACCATGTACTGTACCTGGACCACGGTGGTGTCATTGCCGCCATCAAGGACACCTCCATCCCCCTGAAGATCCTCAAGTGAGATCATGGGCCAGAGGGTGGGCATGTGGGAAGAAGGCACAGCACATTCCAGAACAGTTCCCTGGGAGCCTAACATTGGGGTGACCCATGCCTCCCAACCCTCCTGAGGTACCCCAGAGATGGGCCATGTTACCATGTTACCCTCAGGATGAACAAAGAATACATAGCTTAGTCAAGGTAACTTGGAGGGGCCTAAGGGCTGATGAGTCCAGGGAGAAACCCTGAGTATCAACAAGAACATGTTAATAGAGGAATGGGGCCAGGGTGTAAAGACAAGGAAGCCAGTGAGTGCCCAGATAGGAGTTGGCTCCACTGAATATTCAGATAGCTGAAGGACCCATTGAGGACAGGATAACATCAGTATTTAGGAGGCAGTGTCCCTTTAGTCTGAAAAAGAGCTGTGCTTCCTGGGAGGTAGTATCACTGTAATATTAGGCATGTTACTGACCGAGGAACCCTGAGCTGGGCTTAAGCCTCTCATGCTATTGTTGGATGTTTCTAATGCTCAGATGCCCCTGCTATTCATAGGGAATGGTCCCAGTGTGGTACCCCAGCAATATGACTAGGGCACCAGTCGATCACATTGCTAATTAGTCAGAGGTGCCATTGGTGCTGGCAGGTGTCTGCTGTGGTCCCACCTGAGAGAGGGAGGCTGTGGTCCAGCTGTGGCCTAGGTGTGGAGATGGTCCCTGAACTAGCCACTGTTGGATGAAAGTCAGGCCTGGGGTCAGAGAGTCATAGAAAGCAGTAAGGTCATACTGTTCTGTGGACACTGGTGGCCTTTCACAGGTTCAGCATGGATGAGGGCCACACTTGGAGTACACATAACTTCACCAGCACCTCAGTGTTCGTGGACGGGCTGCTGAGCGAGCCAGGGGATGAGACGCTGGTCATGACGTGAGTGTGTGACAGGACGTGGGTGAAACAAGAAGGTGGGAGGATGGCATAGGTCAGAGCCACCCCAAGCTGGCTGGATCTGGTCTCTGAGCTCTGAGGTGGGCTCAGACTGTGCCCCTGCTTCCAGCTGCATGGCTGTCTCTCAGTTCCAGGCCAGTGGCTCCTCCTCTCACCCTGGCCAGCAGGTGGTACACTCCATCCCTGAACAGGGTACTGATTGGCCAGGAGTGGACAGTTCATAGGCAGGGTCAAAGGACAGTACATGCTGTCACCTTTCTAGCTGATAGTAGTGAGGACAGTACTTGGCCATGTGGCACAGCTGAGCTCCTGAGGACCAACAGGGTTATGCAGTGGGAGCTGTGTTTGATGCTGGTCCTGTGAAACAGGTAGGCCAGACACCTTTTCATAGACTGGGCAGACAAGGTGACCTCACATTCAACCTAGAGTGACCTCTGACATCCTGGCAGGTGTGACCTTGGTGTCTGTGGCATGGGCTTGAAGGGCCAGCGTGGCTCTTGGCAGCTTACATCCCACCTTTGTCTTCTATGAGCTCACTGTATGTTCTTACAGAAGTCTATGTGGAGAAGGCCTGAGAGAACTTGTCTATCCCTCATCCCTGCTACATAGTCATCCCTGCTGGAGTATCATGAGTCCCCTCACATCCAGTGAGGTCATAGCTGTGAGGATGAGCTCAGGACTGGCTGCGTATGCCAAACTGTCCCCACAGAGCAGGTAGCATTGAGCACAGCAGAGATGTGAGGCCAGGCCACCAAGGTGTGGAGAAGGGTTCTGCCCCTTCCAGGAATCTTCTACCCTGTTTAATGCTTAAAGAGCATTTATTGAGCACCATATTGTATGCTGACACTGAGGTTTCAAGAGAGCTAGCTGTAAAACACAGCATGGACTGGCTTTAGGTTCCTCTGAGGGTGGAATAAAGAACCTTACCTTCATATTTAGAGACTGCCATTTTGTCTCCCAGTTCCACACCAGGGTGGATGGGGACTGCACAGGCCATCAGACTAAGTGGCATGTCGCCTTCAGGGTACCTGAAGATGAGCTCCAGCTAGGCCAGGGGTGGGGTCAGCCTCTTGAGAATGGATAGAAGATGGGGTGGGACGGGAGGACCTGAAGCAAGACACGTACCTTTCTCAGACATATGAAGTGAGGGGTCACAAAACTATGTGTTCCCCCTGCCTCCCAGGAAGGTGGCCTTGCTCCTCTCCCCTTCAAGAACCTGTGACTGTCTGGGCTCTGCCCATTTGTCCTTCAGTCTGTGTCATTAATGCTTCTAACTGGGTGCCACCTGATGTGTGGTTAGAGCTCAGCAGACAAGATTTCAGCAAAGCCACCGCAGACATGAATGACAAGGATACAGTGACAACCTCTCACATGTTAAGGAGGGCTGTCAGAGATGGCCCTGGCTAAGTGACCCCCTACCAGGGACCAGGGACTGTTGGCATCTGCTGTCTGCACTGGCCAGTGACTGCCAGGAAGAAAACTTGAGGGGTGTTCTGGCCTCTCCCAACTCAGGGCCCCAGGAAGCATTCATAGAGTTCCATGAAATGTCCAAGGAGTCCCATGGAGTATCATGACCCCTATGGAACCCCACAGAGCATCCCAGTGCCCCATGGAGTGTCCACACCCCCCCCCGAATCCCTGAAGAATCTCCACGACCTCCCAAGAGCAGATGGGGTTCCTCTCCCCACAGTCAGGCTGTAGTGAGAAAGTTCACTGTGGTGCTGGCCTTACAACCTCCTTCCTGGGTAGCCTCAGAAAGCCAGGTAAGGCTCTATTGCAAGTCACATGTAGTGTGTGCATCCTGGAACGGCTGAGCACCAGGCATGGAAGGCTGAGCTGGTCCAGATCTCCCTCTGGCTGCCTGGGAGGCAGGCAGGTTGTCCCTGGTCAGTTCCTCCATGATGCTATGACCTGCCAAGCCCCTTGGGATGCTCATGCCTCAGTCTGTGAACTGTTCCCTTGAAGTCTGTACTTTGAGGCAAGAGAGGAGGTCAGGGACGTGTTGCTTGGTATTTATCAAGAGAAGCAGATGAGGAAGTCTGGCTCCCCTGGTCTGACTCCAGTCTGGTCCCTTGATCTCTTTGCAGGGAGGTTGAACAGTTTGCAGGGATGAGCCTGCAAAGCAACGAGAGGGGTTGGCAACATGGGTGACAGCCCTGATAGAGTTCTCAGAGCTCCAGCAAACCAACATGGTTCCCAAGCCTCAGGTTCCCCAGCCAGGCCCTACCTTGGGGACTTTTTCCACCCTGAGCACCTTCCCTCTCTTCTGTTCCCCTCGCTTCATCTTGTAGTCTGCATTTGGTAGCTGCTTTGGGACATTAGTGCATTGTGCAGCCAAGGTCCTCAGATCCCCGTCTGGTCCCAAATGCAGCTTTCATCCCTGCAGATAGCATTTCATCCAGGGAAAGCGGCAAAGTTCACAGGCAGACACATTCACGTTTTAAGTTTTTAAGCAGCTCTATAAGGTTCCTAAGGAGCCTTTCACAAAGTTGCATCTTCAAACAGCTTCCAATTTCAGTGGACACGGAGATCAGTCCCATACCTTGGAGGGGACTGGCAGAATGAAAAGCTTTTCTGTCTGAACCTAGGACAGGGCTCTGCCCATATGGCACCTGCATCCTCATCCATCCAAAGGTCACATCTAAGCTGGCCAGAGTCACCTTGTCAGGACACTGTTCACAACACTGCCCACATTTGCCTCTGCCAGCACAGCACACGGCAGAGGGCTGTACTATGAGATCTCTCTGCCTAGCATGGCTGCAGACCATAGGGCGGAGCCAGCAGTCCAGTCCACGGCATGGCCCACATTTACTGCTTTCTGCCAAGCAGCCAGTGGCTCTTTGGCCTCTCCTGCTGGGAGTCCTGAACTCGATGAGAGCTGCTCCCAGTGGGCTTTCTTTACAGGCAGGAGCTGACATTCACAGAGGAGATTAGCTGGACCAGCCTGCTTCTCTGATCAGAATGCCGAGTTTGGGATGTCCCCAAACAGGAGGCTGCTAGGATGCCATACTCAGGCTAATTGGCTATGTATCCCAGGCCAAGTCTCACCAAGTGTGAGCTGCCAGCTTCCAAGTGCCAGGTACCATCCTAGATGGGTCCCTTCCTTAGTCTGCTTCTCCTCTGAAATCTGGGGTGATCAGCACACATTCCTCACAGGGTGTGGTGAGCTCTAAAGAGAAGGACAGAAATGTGGGAACCCCTCCTCCAGCTGTCTGTCAAGGTGACAATGGGGCCAGAGTAAGAATGCCCATCTGAATGGTAGGTTCCCTGAGTCAAGGCCACCCATGGTCTGCCGAGCAGTTGGATGGAAGGAGTGGAAGCCGGTGTAGGACACTGGTCTCAGATCACCAAGCTGAGAGTGTTTCATGTACCATTGTGCTTCCCGTGTGTCTGGCCTCCCTCTGTCACTCCCTCTGCTTGGCAGGATGCACTTTGCCAGTCACCCTGGCCCTTTCATCCCACCATCCAAGCCTTACAATGACTTTTTATCACCCTGGAGTGCCAGCTCTGCCTGGGGCAAACAGCCTGGAGCCAGTCCCACATGGCAGTCGGAAGGAGGCCAACAGAAAGGCAGGGAGACACCAGATAACACTGGACGTGGCTCCTGCCCACACAGAGCATGTACAAGGCCTGGTGTGTAGGGTATGGAAGGGTCTGTGGCAGCCAAGAGGGCAGGGAGCCTGGCCACCTGAGAGCCTGCTCCTGGCAGGAAGGGGGTTGCATGGGTCAAATGGATGACCTGCTCCAGTGAAATCAGCAAGCGACAGACGGTGATTACTCTGAGGTGATAACATCAGGCCTAGTGACAATGGATGGCATGCCACATCCTTGACTGAATCCTGTGGGCCAGGAAAGGCACCACTGTTGGTGGAACAGGGAACCACCAACGTGGAGGCATGCTTACACACCAGGGAAGGGTCAATCTAAAGTGGCTTTCCTTCTTTCTCCCTTCAGGGTCTTTGGTCACATAAGCTTCCGCTCTGACTGGGAATTGGTCAAGGTGGACTTCCGGCCCTCCTTTCCCCGGCAGTGTGGCGAGGATGACTATAGCTCCTGGGACCTCACTGACCTCCAGGTGGGAATCTCACAGATGCCAACCTCCAAGCATCTTCCCACTCAGGGATTTATAGGCTGTCCTTGTGCCTGTAGCTGCTCTGACCTGCAGCTCTTCTTGACCCTAGGGCCTGCAGAGTCTGAGCCCCACCCTCAGCCAGGAGGTCTCCATGATAGGATTTGGGGCTTTTCTGCATGTGGGGAAATGGGCAAAGACTATATGACATCAGGGTCTGGGACCTCCTATGTCATAATCCATCATCAATGTCTAACCTCACACCTTGGGTTAAACATGAGAACCCACATCAGCTCCTGGAGGGTTGTACAGGAGTAGCTGTCACTTCAGTAGGTACCTGGGGACTGTGGGCAGGCTGCTGGTATGATTGAGTGGCACCTGCTGAAGCCATGGTTAGTCTGGAGGGCTTTATTGAAGATCAGGGGAGATGGAATAGCAAGGAGAGTTTTGTAGCAAAAGAACATGGAAGATTCCTAAGAGGAGACACATGGGGCCAGGGACTCTGAGCCACTAGCTGGGACAATAACTGAAGTCAGCCAGGGGCCAGATATCTCTGTAAGTGGAGATCTGACATCAGGAGTTCATACATGGAGGATGGTCTGGCTAGTGACTCTACAGCCCTCTGCAGAAACTGATTTACAAGAAAGTGCTCAGGTGGGCCTAGAGAAGGTTCCAAAACCAGATTCACTATGGATACACAGAGTCCCTGCCAGTCCTGCCCCATCACTACCAGGGGCTCCGTAACTGGGATCAGGGAAGTGCTGCTCTGAGCATAGCCTGAGCATCTAGTGTGTGTCCACATGAGCCCTGGAGGCGTGGCTCATCCCCAGATCTTCACAGACCTGGCCCCTGTTGTCCCAGCTGTTCTGTGACCACCCAGGGTCAGACATAATGCTTAAGATGAGGGAAACCATCTTCTGGGCCAATTGGCTGACATGTCAAGTTCTTTCGAACCTCAATTTCCCTGTTTGTCAACGGGGGCAAATGCCACCAAGGCAGGAACAACAGGACAAGCCAATGACAAGTGTCGCCATTCTCTGTTGGTTCCTCATCCTGGTGTTCTTGCTACAGGGTGACCACTGCATCATGGGCCAGCAGAGAAGTTACCGGAAGAGAAAGTCCACATCCTGGTGTGTCAAGGGGAGGAGCTTCACATCAGCACTCACATCACGTGTGTGCAAGTGCCGGGACTCTGACTTCCTCTGGTGGGCACTGCCCCTCCCTCCTGGATGCTCCAGCATCTTTATATCATGATGACCCATGTGGATCCCCAGAACCACAGTGTCCCTCAGAGCCTAGCCTCGAGACAAACACTCCCACCTCTATCTCAGGGCATCATGGGAGCAAACTATACTCACCTAGCCCCTCTCCTCTCTCTAGGAATTTATTCTACTCAGAGGCCCACTGCCCTATGGCAATGTATTTTGCAAAGCCTCCACCTTCAACCTGCCTCGCCCTCTCTACCCAGCACCCCACATTCAGGCCTCCTGTGCCCTTTCAGGGCAGCTGACCCTGGCTTGCACAGCTACTCCTTACTTCCCTCTCTCTCCCTGGTGTCTTTTGAGAGTCACTCACTTCCCCTGGGAAGACTTCCAGGCTCTGTGTCATTTTCATCCTCCATGTTCTGGAATAGACCTGGTATACGCCATCTGTTCTCCTCTGGAATGAACTTGTGGATTTACCCATGTCCCCACAGGTGGACACATCTGGACCTGTGGGGTAAGGTTCTCCACTAGCCATTACCTCTAATCTTACCTTTTAACCTGGCTTTCTCTTCCCAGTGACTACGGGTTTGAGCGGTCATCTTCCTTAGAATCCGCTGCCAATAAGTGCTCTGCCAACTTCTGGTTCAACCCTTTGTCCCCTCCTGAAGACTGTGTCCTGGGCCAGACCTACACCAGTAGTCTTGGGTGAGTACACCCAGCCACCCACCCACCAACCTACCCATCCATCCATCCATCCACCCATCCATCCACCCATCCATCTATCCATCCATTCATCCACCCATCCATCTATCCATCCATCCATCCATCCATCCATCCACCCATCCATCTATCCATCCACCCATCCATCCACCCATCCACCCATCCATCTATCCATCCACCCATCCATCCACCCATCCATCCATCCACCCATCCATCCATCCATCCACCCATCCATCTATCCATCCATCCATCCACCCATCCATCTATCCATCTACCCATCCATCCATCCACCCATCCACCCATCCATCCACCCAGCCGTCCCTATCTACCCATCCATCCATCCATCCATCCACCCATCCACCCATCCACCCACCCATCCACCCATCTCCCTGTCTACCCACCCCACATCCATCCAGCCCTCACATCAGCTGACCAGCTCCAGGAGCAAAGCCCAGGCATGCCCTATACTATGCTTCTTGACAGCCCACAGCTTAGAAGGAGAGGCCATGGTCCTGGTGCTGGACTCAAGTGTTCAGAGCTCAGCTAGTTACCAGACTGACACAGTGGCCAATAGGTCCCATTGAGCTCTTGGGGCTGGTGTCAGGAGAGCTCCCCATGAGTTGGCACAGCCTAGGGAACAGAGGGGCAGAAGTGGTCCCAAGGCTGCCAACTGCTGTGGGACTGAGACCCCAGAGCAGCCTGACCCTTCTCTGGTCCTCCTGAGCCTTTCACACCCATGTCGTGATGGTACCAGAGGCACTCCTGAAGCCTGGGGAACTCTGCTAAAACTAAACTTCCAGACAGCTCACTTGGTGGAGCATTCTCCCAGTCCCTACCCTGCAGGCTTTCCTCTATAGCTGAAGTCTCAGCCACTGGCATACTTACCTGCTGGGCCTGGGCCCATGACAAACGGTGAGTCTTCCTATAGTCTATGCTGTGCTGGTTACAGGCTCTGCGGGAGGGGAGGTGGTAGGCAGGCCCTTCTCCCCATCAAGGGGTGGGGCTGAACACACTGCTTATAAAGTATGGACTTTATACAAAAATAGTAAGCATAGACACCCATGAGACTTCAGCTTCAGCAGGGCACACAGGCTCCATGTGATGGGCCCATTCCATCATCCTTTGTGAGGGATTCCTTATTACCTACTATGGAGAGCTGGAAGAAACAGAAGCAGGGCCAGGAACGGGATGCTTTAGCATTGGCGGTATGTAGCCTGACCTCTATCACCCATCCACCTACCTATTCACCCCCCATCCATTTATCCATCCATGCATGCATGCATGCATACACACATACACACACACACACACACACACACACACACACTCACACACACACACACACACACACACACACACACACACACACACAGGTACAGGCACTTCCACCCATCTATCTACTCACCCACTTCCATCTATAGCCTATCCATCTCCTCCTTCCACATATCCACCCTTTCATCCACCCATCTACCTAACCATAAACCATCTATCCACAAACCCATCCATCCATCCACTCATCCTTATACCATCTAACTACCCATCTATTTCATCCATCCACTATCTATCTATTCATTCCATCAGTCTACCCACTTATCCACCCATCCTCCCACCAATCTATCAATCCATTCTTCTGCCCCCAAAATACACATCTTTCTATACCCATCTACTCTTGACACAAGCCCTGGCTGACACTTCAGATAAGAATCACTGCTTGCCAAGCCCGGGTAGGGCTGCCAAAGGGGCCATTGTGCTACTGTTGGATGGGTGGGTGAATATATGGGTAGTGGATATATGGGTGGAGCCATCCCAAGAGGAGTTTCTTATGCTTTCTTATGGCCACCCAGGAAGCCAAGGCTCAGCCCATCTCAGCCACTCTGTCCTCCACAGTTCTCAGCAAGACCTTGAATTTAGACTGTCTCCTTCTATCACCCCTTAGCAACAAACAAATAAACAAACACACCAATCAGACAAACAAAAACCCCAGTTATTATTACTGTGAGGAATATGATCAGGCCATGGATGCTTCAGCTCTCCAAAGCAGCCCAGCCCAGCCAGGCCCTCCATACTGATGCTCAGTGTTCTCTGCTCTAAAGTGGACAGAAACAGCCATGAGGTAGCATGGGGAGCAGACAGCAACCAGGACTGTAGTAACTGAAACCATGAGTTGCCTCGGGAGAGGAGACCGTTCCTACCCATCAAACCACTGTCTGCTCTGGACCTGAACTTCCCTCATCCACCAGGTACCGGAAGGTGGTGTCCAATGTGTGCGAAGGTGGTGTGGACCTGCAGCAGAGCCCAGTGAGCCTGCAGTGCCCTGTCACCGCACCCCGGGGCCTGCAGGTGAGCATCCGCGGAGAGGCAGTGGCTGTACGGCCTAGAGAAGATGTGCTGTTTGTGGTGAGGCAGGAACAGGTGAGCACCCGCACTGGGCTGTCACTGGGAGCGCAGTTCCAGCCAGGCACCCAAGGGTGAAGCAGCTCTGGACAGTTTGGAGCATGGCCACAGAGGCCAGCCTACCCACGAGGGTGGGGCCCCAGGACCAAGGTTGGCCCTTAGTTCAGACCAGCATTTGGGATGAAACAGATACAAGAGCAAGTTGTGTCAGACCGTCAGCAGGAAATGGGTTCCACATGACACATGCATGTGTACACGTGAGTGCTTGGGTATGCATGTGTGTGTGTGATCTTTGGTTTATCAGACATTGATACAGAATTGATTCCTCCCCATAGGTGGCACTAAACTTATTTTATTGATCTTTTCTAATGCTGAGGATGGAACCCAGGGCCTTGTGCAAGCTAGAGAAGCGCCTTTCTCTAGCCCAGCACTAAAGCGATTTTAAACCTCTAATTATATTGATTTAGTTGATCTGGAATCCCAAGAAAAGCATAGAGTTTTTTTTTAATGACTTATAATCACAATCCAAAGATAATGCCTTCTGTGTGTATATGAGGATAGATATAAATACAAGTTTATATATATGCACACACAAATATATGTATATATTTTTTTCTCCACAGAGTCTCCCACTCATTCTATTTTTACTTCAGGACAAGTGTTACATTTTCTTCTGATTTTAAAAATAATATATGCTTATTGTAGTATATTTAGAAAACACATTTATATATATATTAAAACCGCCATGGACATAAATAACACCCAAAAATCCTGTTCCCTGAGGGAACTATTAACATTTCTGATTCCTTCTGGTTCCTGTAAACGTAACAGTTTACAAGACACATCCCTGTGTCTCTGCTGAGAGAAGTAGCTAATGGTCCCTTCAAGGAAATTAAAAATGACCATTAGGAAAACATGAACATTCAGAAACTTAAAGGCAGGGAGAAAGTGCCCTGCCCATCAGGACTGTGGGTAATGCCTACTCACAGAGGCAGAGGGAGAACCCCTTTCTCCCCCAGGATTCTGGAAGGTGTCCACGCACAGGTCGGTAGGAATCCAGGTCTTCAACTAACAGATGTGAGGGCTAATATAGGTGTATCGGTGATCACATGTGCCAAACTCAGCCTTTAAAAAAATGTCCGGCTTCACAAGTACAGACCTGGTCTCCTGAAAACAGAAACTGAGGCTGTGGGAGACTCAGAACATCCACACTAAGCCCCTGTGCACCAGGCACTCTGACAGCCACTTCCTGTTGGAAGTGCAACCTTGCACTGTGCACTCGGTCAGCTTATATTACAGATGAAGAAACTGAGGCATAGACAGTGAAGTCATTCTCACAAAGCTACATGGTAAAAATAAACAGAGGCTATGTTGTATCTTCTAGAGTCCTATGGACTCCCAAACAGACAGTGCCAAGTCTGTGGGCCCCCAACCCAAGCTGTACAAATGACCCCCCAAACACACACACACACACACACACACACACACACACCCCTCACTTCCCAGGTTCTCTCACTGACTGAGACAGCTCTAATGTTCAGTTGAGGCCGGGCTGCCTGATGGCTCAGGGCTGTATATCTCTGTTCATGTTGGGATGACAGAAGGACAGAGCCCCTCCCTAGTCAGCCTGGGGCTCCCTGGACTCTCAGACAGACCCAGCAAAAACTCCTGGCCAGGCATCCTGGAAACATGGTCCTCTGCTGTCCCCTAGAGGTTGATACTAGAAACTACAGCACAGAAACTGCAGGTAGGAACCTCAGCTGGGTCAGGACAACAGGGCAGAGCATCTTTGGAACCCTTGCGAGGCTGCTTGTCAGGCTTAGGATGGAATGGGCAGAGTTGAGGGGAGCAGCCCAAAGGTGCCTTGAAATAGGGGCTCCTAGGGCACCCGGGCCTGGGAGGGAAGGGGGTAGGGTAGGTGCATGGGACTGAGGGTGGACATATATATACACACTTACATTGTGACACAATTCCCTTACACACTCATACACACTTATAGGCAGTGTGCACTCCTGCACTATACATGCACCTACTCTTACACAACACTGGGCTTGACAATAGGGCTAGGTGTGAGGAGCCTGAGTTTTCTAAGTTTCTAAGAATTCACGGTGTTGGGGGATGGAGACTAGGAACAGACCCACAAACACCTGCCTGCTCTTGACAGGTGCAGAACAGACGGAGGGGAAGTGTGTCTCTCCATCTAGCCAGTAACAGCACCTCCCCCCAGACCTCAGACATGAACCCAAAATAGACCACACACCTGCATAGGAATTGGGAAGGTGTAAGCTTTTAGGATCCACATCAAAGCCGGCCCAGAAGCACAGGCTGGGGATCCTCAGCACAAACGGGGCTTGATATGTCAGCAACATCTAGAATTGGAACCAGGAAAAGTATTGAGAAGATAAAGGCAGCTGCAGATAAGAGGGCTTTTGTGGGCACAGTCCAGAGGGCAACAGAGTTGGACTGCACAAAGAACTCCCAGGCTCTGCAGCTTGAAACAGGAAAGAAACCTGAAGAGAGAATGGACATAGCAGGCCGCACAGGTGGCAAGCAAGCTCCCAGGAAGATGTGCACTCTGAAGGATGAAGACTTTAAAACCACAGCCACACACCCACCTCTTGAATACTACCCATAGGAATGAATTGGGTATGGACATTCCCCTTACTCCTCACCCAACCCTGCTAGGACACCCCACCTCCAGAGCTTGAATGCCTGAAAGTCTCAGTCTCCCAACCTATAAAGTGGCCACATGAACCACCGTATGCTGGGTTTTGGGAATGCCCCATCAAAGCCTCATCCAGCTACTGGGCATTCTGGGAACCCCTTGGCTCATGGCTGTACTTTCCGGGGTCTGCCTCTGTGTCCACACAGCCCCCTCCTGATGCCCAAATCGCCACTGTTTTCTATTCAAGTACCCTTCCCTTGGGTCTCTTGCACTCCGTGCCTTGTTGTGATCTCCTCTATTTAATGACCTGCATCTTCAGGCTTATTTTTTTTAAATACTTTATTTTTTTTTCTTCAAGTTACATCTCAGTCACAAACCCCTCCCTATTCCCCCTTCCTATCCCGCCCTTCCACCCTCTTCCCCCCAGAAGTTTCCCCTTTCAGTCCAACAGATGGTTCCTTCTCTTATAACAGTAAATATTATACAAAACAACAGATATAAATATGCCACATTTATGAGAGTTAAATGGCCCAGTATACCTTCCCAATGTCCAGTTTATACATATTTGGCCCCTGACTTTAACATTCTACTATCTAACCATCTCCATGAGTTTAAAGGTCTATATCTGACTCAACATTCATACTAACTTGCAACACACTTTTAAGAGTATCTTCTTAGATCTATAACACCCTCTTGATTCCTAAACAACTCAAAATTTAACTATGAGACTCTAGCTGTCTATTCTTCAACCACCTCAGAGACCTGAGAGGGATAAATATATCTGCTTATATAGGAAGTGCAGGGCCTGCAGCTTCCGAAACTAAGAAATGACATACCAATGACTGCCTGGACAGTTTCCATTTTCTCTCCATACATTCCTGCATCAGTCTTCAGCCTTTGGGTCCTGTTTCTCTGACAGACATTTGTTGTAGAGCAGGGATTATGAAGGACTTACCTACCCTGTCTTGGCAGAGTTAGGCTTATTTTAAATGTCCATCTCAGTGCGTCTCAACCGACATAGAGTTTGGGTGACTCTATCCAACCCAGTATAGCATATTCATAGAGAAAGTCAAGTGAACCCAGGCAGTTCAATTAATCCCAGCTCTTGAAAGGGAGGCAGAGGTAGGCAGATCTCTCTATGTGTTCAAGGCCAGCCTGATCTACCAAGTGAGTTCTAGGACAGCCAGGGCTACACAGTGAAACCCTGTCTCAAGAACAACAAACAAAACCAACCAAACAAACAAGAGAAAGTTAAATGAGCATACAAGTGTCCCCAGCTTTTGAGGTCCAGAGGATGTCAACTAGGAAGACTGCTGATGACTGGCATGGGGTGACCAGGCTAGAGGGGATCTTGCAGGTGGACACAGGAACTCCATCTTGCTGTGATCCTGAAAGTCAGAGTCAGTCATCAGCTCATGAGCCTCTACCTGCTTGTCCCACACAGCTGAACCTCATTCCTGACATGATATCAGATGAGATGAAAGACAGGAAGCCATCAGGGTTGCCCCCCCAAGGGACCCCACACAGCCTTCAAAATGCCCCCCTTAAATCACGTATGGATCTTCTGTTGTAAATGAGAGCCCAGCCTTGGTCCCGTGAGCTGTCTCCCAGATCAGCCCACTGCAGCCTGAAGCCCTGAAAACAGACAGCCTATTCTCTGTGGCCTCACAGAGCCTATATCTAAGGACAGAGATGAATGCACTTGTAGCTCTGGAACCCCACCTTGAGTGTCACTCCTAAGTGACCCTGTGGTATCTCCCTATAGGGTGACGTCCTGACCACTAAATACCAGGTGGATCTTGGAGATGGCTTCAAGGCCATGTACGTGAACCTCACTCTGACGGGCGAGCCCATCCGGCACCACTACGAGAGTCCTGGCATCTACCGCGTGTCTGTCAGGGCTGAGAACATGGCAGGCCATGATGAGGCTGTGCTCTTTGTCCAGGTCAACTGTAAGTCCACTGCTCCTTTGGAGCTGTGTGGCTCTCTTGTGAGATGGAGAGCCAGGGCTTTGGGGAAGCACAGGGAGTCTTGTGGGGCTGCTCCAGGTCCTCAGGACAGTGAGGCCGTGGACAAAAAGGCCAGAGGGCTGGGCTCAGACCTGCTCCCAATGGTCTTCACAGAAGTAATAATGATGAGGATGGTGATAGTGGTACTTATGGTGACACAGTGATTGTGATGAGAGAGTGATGATGGAAGTGATGCTGTAGGTGGTGGTGGTGGTGACAGTGAGGGTGTCAATGGCAATAATGGTGATGGTATTGGTGGTGGTGATATCAGTGTTGATGATAGTAGTTGTGGCGATGCTGGTGATGATTGTGGTGTGATATGACAATGGTGATGGTGGTGATGGTAGTCATAGTGATAATGAGGGTGGCGATGATGATGACGATGGTAGTGATGGTGGTGGTGATTTCATTAGTTGTTTTTGAATGGCTGTGATTGTAATAACTCACAGAAACACCTTGAGGAAGATTCCTTTTGGCTCACAGTTTCACGGGGCTTCTGTCTATCAAAGCAAGGAAGGTGTGGAATCATTCATAGCAACAGCAGCATGTAGGTAGGACTCAGGGGCTCTTCACATCACAATGGTTCAGGAAGCAGAGAATGGGGCTGCAATGCGAGGCTGGGCTCTAACCCCCAAAGGTCTGCTTCTGGTGGTCCACTAGTTAGACCCACCTCTAAAACTTCCACAGCCTCCCTGAAGACTGTCTCTAGATAGGAAATGCCAACTAAAAACATAAATCTAAAGGGGACATTTTAGATTTAAACCATAATATTCTACCTCTGGCCCCCAGGGGCTCACAGTACACATCTCTAATGCAAAATGCATTCAGTACAACGTCATGAATCACCACAGTCTTAACAGTTCCAATGCTGCTCAAAAACCTAAGCCCAGAGACTCCATTCAGACCCAAAGAAACCTCTGAGCAGTCCTTGAAAAAGGTAATTCTGTACTTCCTCCCTACAGTGAACACCCCCCCCCCCCGCCGCCGAGAACGGAAGAAAAAGGAAGAGCAGGAAAAGATTCGATCAAATCAGGACCGAAACACAGCCAGGAGACACTGCGTCCCATAGCTCTGTGCAGCACGTATAGCAGGGTGGGCTTGGGCAGCTGCATCTACACCCCTCCCATTTCAACACTCATAACAGGCTCCATTCACTGCCTGCAGGTTTTCTCTACAGATGCCTCTCGTTCCTGCATCCCATGCTGGGGTCTCCAAAGAATCTTAGGCCTTACTCTCAAAACTTCATGAATTGCCTTGTTGAGGTCTCCTTACAGGGAATTCAACCCTGCCATACACACATTGCCCAGCTTAGCAAACTTTCTTTTAAAATTGGACTACAAGAGTCTATGATCCTATAACCCTTGCCTCCTGTGTGCCTGGAAGCCTCATACTTTTCCAAATGCATTTCACAAAAGAGAAGGAAAGGTTTCAACCTGCATCATCAGGTTTAGTGACGGTAGCAACCCCACGTACCTGCTACCAGTTTCCTGTATTCTGTGACCACAGTAACCCAACAGGAAGAACTTGAGGGAGGAAGGGTTTACTTTGTCTCAGGGTTTCAGAGTGTTCATTCCACCATGGTGGGAAAGAACAGTGGAGTTCTTGGTGAGGGCATATATGGCAGCCAGGGGCTGCTCACACCATGGTGAAACAGGGAACACAGAGTGAGGTTTCTATTAGGGAACAAACGGGACCACAAGCTAGGGAACAAGCATTGGAAATATGAACCTGTGGAGACAGTTTAGATTCTGACCTTAACATTGGTGGTGATGGTAGGAATGGTAGTGGTGATGGGGAGGGTGGGTAGTTATGATGGTGATGGGTTGTGGTAAGTGGGCAATAGATGGTGGATATGGGGGTGCTGATGGTGGTAGTGGCAATGATGATGGTGATGGGTTGTAGTGAGTGGTGGGTGGTGATGATGCTGATATTGATAGTGGTGGTGGTGCTGGTTGTGATCATGGTGTTAATAGTAATGATGATAGTGGTGGTGGTGCCAATGAATCTGATAGGGACAATGACTAGTAAGTAGCCACTGAAAGGCTCTGTATCTCACTATCCCCTAACCCTGAACTTTTGGCAACTCTTCAGCTCCCTTGCAGGCCCTCTACCTTGAGGTTGTCCCTGTCATTGGCATCAACCAGGAGGTGAACCTCACAGCCGTGCTGTTACCCCTGAACCCCAACCTCACTGTTTTCTACTGGTGGATTGGCCACAGCTTACAGGTGTGTCCTATGCCTCCTCTCAGTCCTCTGGTGTGTCAGGTGGGGGAGGGTGCTGCCCTTGGAACCTGGCATCAGGGAAGAGTGTAGGACCATTGAAAGGGACTGGCCCTGGCCTTCCTTTACTCAGGACCCACCCTGAGCATCTGCTTGGGGGCCATCTGGAAAGCCCCTGGATAGTCCTGTGAAAGACATGGGCTACAGTAGTTGACTGGAAGTTCGGGTGTGACATGTGCCACAGGAGGGCTCAGGGAAGCCGCCTTGGAAGGCTTTGCTGGGAAAAATACAAGTTGGCCTCACTCAGAGGGCTTGTTGTACACTGTGATCCATGGGGAGCCACGGACAGTTCTTGAGCAGGAGACACAATGAGGCAACAGAACATGTGATGAGGGGCATGACTGTCCATCCTTAAGACCTATGGAGGGTCACCGTTTCCTCACCCAGGATGCAGCAGCCCTACACCTCCACAGCAGCCCTGATACAGAGGTCTAAGAGAAGGGGGGGCTTAGAGTACAGGGTCCTGCCTCTTGGGATGGGAGACTACTAGAACCAGGGGCTCTGGGTTCAAGGACTCTGTTGTAGTAGCCTTGCCACCTGAGTGCCACAAACCCCATCTCACCTCCCAGAGCCTTGTTTCTATAAGGGCATGGTCCGACCTGTGACCCAGGTGACGTCACCACTCATCCATGATGAAGGCGGCTGACTCCTGCCACTGGGCATGTGGCTGGAACTGGATGGGGCACAAAGCCTGACCCGTGACTGCCTAGCAGACAGCCAAAAGGCTCTGTAGGAGGCCCCAGGCAGCCTCTAGATTCTAGAGTCTAGAAGGATGTGCCATGCTGTGGAGACAGGGCATGTTCCCAGTCCAGCCCCTCCCCCGAAACCTCCCAGACACCGAGTGCAGAAGCCTCCAGCTACCCACTTGTTGATGAAAACTAGGACTGGCACAATCCCAGTGGAGACCAAGGGCCAGTGTCCCCATGGCCCTCCATCCTGCCAGAGAAGCCTGACCCTGCTTGTGCCCACAGCCTCTGCTTTCCTTGGACAACTCAGTGACGACAAGGTTCACAGACGCCGGGGATGTACGTGTGACAGTGCAGGCTGCCTGTGGGAACTCAGTGCTGCAGGACTCCAGGGTCATCCGTGTGCTGGGTGAGCTGTCCCCTGATTCTCTACACAGGCCAGCGTGCGTGCATGGCTGAAGAGGGGCTGTTTACTCCTGGGTGGCCCTACATTGCCCAGCAAAGCAGTTTCCTACTCTGTAAGAGAGAAAGGAGAAGGAAGCCAGTGGGGGTGACAGTACAGTGGCAGAGCTCCTGAGGCTCTAGGGTAGAGCTGGTGGCCCTAAGAAATAAAATGTTTAGGAGATGGGGCGTTTAATCTCATGGGATTCTCGATCAGGTGGGGTGACCAGTGAGTTGAAGTCCATGGGTCCTTGAGGAAGTATATGACATCAGAGGATGTGTACTCCTGTGAGTTGAAGAGCCGATCTCATGCAGCAGGCATACAGTGCCATGTGGCCCCTGCCCCATACACACAGGTTTTTAGCTACAGTCATCATCAGTACATGTCAGACGCTGAGGTACACAGGAGGGCTCTTATCTTCCAAACACAGGACCAGGACCATGGGTACAGAGGTGGGGCTATCTTGACCTTCTGACATGTGCTACCTTATGCAGGGTCTCAAACACACTCAAGACCTCACAGGCTCCACTCTCTCCTCTTTCAGATCAGTTCCAGGTGGTGCCTCTGCAGTTCTCCAGGGACCTGGACACCTTTAATCCCAACACACCTGAGTGGAGGGAGGATGTGGGGCTGGTGGTCACCAGGCTTCTCTCCAAGGTGCCCTGCGGTTTAGGCTTCAGTTCTATCCTGAGCCATGGTGTGGCTTGTGGGCTGAGGCATGAGGGGAAGACAAGGCTTGGGCTGTTTGGGAGGTGGTGGGTATCTGAAAGGGAGGGGCATTGTCATACATAAACAAAACACTGAGCTCCCCTCTTCTAGAGGGCAAGAGCTTTTAAGGCCACTACCAGTTCCCATCTGTGTGTTTGTATTCTGTACCAGACTCCTGAGACAGAGAAAGCAGCACAGATGGTCACTTCTCTCAGACAGCTCATGACAAAAGCAGTGCATCGGAGTGGGCAGTGGAATACCTAAGTCCCTAGGCTCCCAGAAAGAAAAGGCTAGCCCTTAGCTCCACCTGAAACTACCACAGGCAGAAACCCACCCTGGCCACACTTTCATCATACTATGGATAGGGCTAGTGAAATTATACTGGGTATTAAAGGATGAGCAGGAATTTAGCTCATAGTATATGGAGTGGGACTCCCAGAAGGCAGAGGGCTGCCTAGGAGCTTAACTTAGCAAGCTAAGGGCTGTTCAAGTGTATGGTTAGGGCTGAGGGGCAGGAAGAGACAGCCAAAAGGGCCTCATGTTGCTTCAAAAACAGGGCACACTAGCCTGCTCCAGGCTCAGGATGAGGAAATGCTTGCAAAGGCAGGCCTGGGCAGATGGCACATTAGGGCCACAGCTGGAACCCAGGAGGGGCTGAGGGTCAAGAGTATAGGCCAGGACATACCTAGGCTAGGAAAGGAGGGCAAGATCTTGCTGGAAATTTAGCTTGTGACAAAGAACAAGGAACAGAAGAGGACCCAAGTATCCTTCCTGTCCCCACAGGAGACTAGCATCCCAGAGGAGCTGCTCGTGACTGTGGTAAAACCAGGACTGCCCACCATAGCAGACCTGTATGTACTCCTGCCTCCTCCTAGGCCCACAAGGAAGAGGAGCCTCACAAGTGACAAGGTATGTCCATGGCCATCTCCTTCATACATAGCCCAGCTGGATGGCTGAGGGCTCAGGTAGGATCACTCCTGACAACCCGTGGGGCATCACTTAAAGGTTGACTTCTTACTATAATGCTGTTTGACCTGGGTACCACCATCTGCCTGTGGCTCTACACTCGACAGCATCCAAGGTTAGTGAGATAGTCAGCTTCAGGGGAAGGTGGCCAGACTGGCTTATGTGGATGGGCTCCACTCTCTCATATCATTGTCTGGAGCTGTCACATTACCTCAGCTTCACTGCCAGGACTAGTGGGACACAAGAGTAAAGCACTGTGGGAGACCCTGGGCCTCAAGCTACAGGACAAACCAGAATTTGGCTCAGGAGTCCTAGGACACCTTGAGGACTGTAATCAGAGAGGCCTCCAAACACTGACTAGCCTTTGGGACAACGGACTCCATTCTGGAGATGAAGACAAGTTCACAGGGACAGTGGTAGCTAGCCAGGCACTCATGAGGTCATGTGCTGACCACCCCTGGTGTCGGTGTGCAGGAGTATGTTCAGTGTGGCCCTATGGTGAGTGTCCAGGGTGTGGATGGAGGCAAAGCCTTCTCTCCTAAAGGCTGGGGTTCTGTCTGTCACAGCTTCTGGCTCTGTCCCCAGATTTAGCTAAGGTCAGAATCCCAGAGATAGCCATAAGGAAATGAGTGTCAGAGGGCACAGCTGGGTCTCCATACCAGGCCCTGGATAGTGACTAATAGGTGTTGGTGTAAGGAGAGTGAGGCCTGAGCAAGCTCTGATGTGTGTGCTCGGAGCCTCAGCCATTGGTCATGTTACAGGGCATTGTGCTCCCCCCCCCAGGGTCCCCCAATCCACCTCCTGACTCCCTTCATAGGCGGGATGTCCCGCCCTGTCTTTGTGACTGTCCACTTCTTGGAAGCCTCACTGGCCATGACCAGGTGGGGACTCCTGGAGCTCTCCAAGTATCCCACCCACACACACACCAAAGCCTGTCTTCCGTCTGCTCTGTGCTGAAATGAGAGCTTCTGATGGCAGGGCTACCTGCACTACCGGTGGCTCCTAGGGAACCCCGCTGGTGGGCTCTCATGCTGTTCCCTGATGAGGACACTGAGCATTGAGCTCGCCAGCCCCAAGGGACTCTCCTCCCTCCTTTGCTTTCAGAGACTGGCAGCTGTGCAGCAGGCACTGGTCTCTCATAGAATCAGCTTCATCCTTCGAGGTGGGCTCCACATCCTGGTGGAGCTGAGGGACACAGATACAGGTGACAGACTTGGCTTGGAACCTCCCTGGAGTAGGGTGGGCACGGGCGCACGGATACTAAGATCATAAGATTCGAATGGGCCTTTATCTAGCTGCCAGTGACCCTTCTGTCTGGGGCATCTCTGGGTAGGTCCACCAACCCTTACACAGCCGGCCCCAGGCCTAACCATCCTGTCATGACTTGTCTTGAAGCAGCTATCACAACCATTAGAAAGGACTGGCTTTTCTGTTGTACCTCTGCCTCGGGCTTCCCACACCTTGGCTATGGGTTGCCACAGGGGTTTCCAGTGACCAGAACCCTGCAAATTCACTCAAAACTAGTGCAGAAGGAGAATATGGTTCCCTCTGAAGGAGACCCAGCCAAATTGGGCCCTACTTAGAGTAAGACTTGGTCAGGAAGGGAGGCCAATCCTCCAAGGCCACGCACCATGTTCTTATCCTTCATAACCTACTGTACATTCAGCCACATGGGCAAGGCCTTGCTGGACAACATGAAGTAGGCTCATCCAGGCCTGGGCTGGGGACAACCAGTCCACAGCTTCTCCTCTCATGCCTCTCTTTGTAGGTCCTCAGAGGCCAGGTGGCAGTAGTGGCTATTGGGCCGTGGTAGTCCTCTTTGTCATTGGGATCTTCGCAGTGGGAGCATTCACCCTCTACAAGTTCAAAAGGTAAGACCTCCCTGCAACCTCGACATGCAGCAAGCAGCTCATGGCCCCAGAGGTGGTGGCTTCCACAGGCCATGAAGGAAGGTGGTGTGTCTCCTGAGCTGGTGACCAGGACACGCTCAGACGCCCTTCTGCTCAGCCTGGTCCTCTGCACAGGCTCGGGGCATCTTCTTTACTCCCCCTACCTAGAAGGGATAGTTTGCTCTACAGATAAGGATATAAGAGCCAAGGAGGAAAAGTACCAAGTTCAAGGCCAGTGGGGCAGGATTACCCTATTGTACTTCTTCCTCCTGGCTTCCCCTACCTTGGTTATGGCTGCCACAGCAGTTCCCAGTGACCTGAGGGCACCAGAGACTCCAAGCAGGGCTGGAATACCATATGCCTCCTATACATGGCCTCTTCCTTCTGTGACATGTCCTCACAGTGAACATGGGATATCCCCAGAGATGTTGGGAGCCAGCTATGTCCCTTGTCTGCTGTCAGTGTGTGGAGTAGGGCAAAGTGCTAGCAGAGCTCAGAGTCATCTTCATAGGCTCCACTTGGAGGCAGCCCTGGGGTGGTGACTACGGGAAGAGGTACAAGCCCTTTCTATAGTGACAGCTACAAGGAGGTTGCTGATAAGCATGCTGGTGCTGCCTGGAGGCAGCCAGCCAGCAAATCCCCTCGTGAAACCCATCTGGATTCAAGGCCCCATGCCTGCTATTTGTTACCCTCCAGCAGGGACACCCTTGGAGCACTTCACTATGGGCTAAGGTGATAAGACCCCAGGCACTTCTGCCCCCTAGCACCCTTCATACTGCAGGGCCAGGACTGTGGCAGACAGCCCTGCAGGTGGCCTAGTGCTGAGTATACCTCAGAGATCTGGCCAGATGCTGCTCTGCCACAGGTCTACCTGAGGTTGTCCCCCCTCAGAACCATAGTGTCATTGTCTAGAAGAGGAGATGCAAAGGAGTCGTCTGAGGATGAGGAGGAAGAAAAAGGAGCCAGTTGGGGAGTAGTCCTGACTTTCCATGGCTCCAGGATGGTGGCATATGAGCCCTGGGTCTGGGTGTGCCACCTGTGGCCAAGCAGAGGGATGCTTCCGGGTATCAGCGTGGGTGGATGGCAATGTGAGTGTGGGTGCTCCTCTGGACTTGGTCCCATCCTGTCTGGGTCATGCAGGTTGTGGGTGGTCAGTTAGAGGGCAGCATGCTTGCCTGGAGTAGATGAAGTTGGTCCCTGTGGAGGATGCATTAGTCCCAACCTCCAGACTTTCCAGTGTCCAATGGTGTTTCTACAAACTGACCCCCATCATGACACTGCCATGTGCCAAGGGTGGGGGGGGGGGGGCAAGTAGAGCTGTGTCCAAAGTGAGATTGGCCCAACACCCCCAGGGCCAAGGCCATCTTTCTGAACCAGCTTGGGCTTTGAGGTTGGAGGGGAGAGATAGGTTGCCATAGAAACAGAGAGCTCACGCAGGAGCCAAATGCCCCTTCCCACAAGCTCCAGGCCACCCCAGGGGGTGGGGAGAAGGCAGAGCAGGGCAGAGGAATTCTGATCAGTCAGTAGAGGGAAACTGCAGAGTGCCCCCTCTCTGTTCATCTGTCTGGACTTTAAGTTCCTCCTTGGCCACTGAAACTGGGGGTTGTGTTCTGAAAACACTGGCCTCAGTACTGGGATGCTATTTCTCCCTGATACTTTGCCCTTACACGGCTGGTCAGACTGCCACTGTTACTCAGGAGTTTATAATGACAGGTAAGGCCACACCCAACATCTAAGTCCACCACTTGAGTGTCCCATACACACTCTGGGTAGGGCTACTCTCTCCTACTCAAGGGACTGAACGTGCCTAATGGCCACATGAGTCCTTGCCACCACCACTCCCTAGGGCTCAGTCTCCTTGTCTCTGAATGGGCCTACTCCCTTTCTGGGTTTAATTGGAGTTAGTGGGGCTATTCTCAAACACAAGGGCCCTTGCCTGTGGCTATGTGCCCAGTCCTAGTGGGGCAGAGTGTGCCATCTCCCTCTCTGCTTCCCCTGGGGCCTGGGCTAAAAAGCAAAGTTACAGGAAATCTGAATGGACAGGGTTCAACAAGTGTCCCTTAGGACTTGGTCAGCACTGTGTGCACATGCTTGTGTGCACAGGTTACCATCCTGGCACTGGGAGACAAAGAGAACAGTTTCAGCAGTTACTGCATGCCTGGCTAACGAACAGGCAGGTGACTATGTACAGTTAGCAATGGGCAGCAAAATGTGGGGTGGGTGGAGGGAGTATGCTGGAGGGTGGGCTCCCTGGGTAACAGTCTTGTATGGCGCTGTCTATACCATGCCCACCCCCCCACACACAAAAGACTTGAGACCAAGGGCTCATTCAGAGCTGAGCTGTACCTCTGGCCAGCAGGAAACGTCCAGGCAGGACGGTGTATGCCCAGATGCACAATGAGAAGGAACAGGAAATGACAAGTCCGGTGAGCCACAGTGAGGATACCCAGAGCGCCATGCAGGGTAAGAGCTGGGCCATGGTGGTCCTGTCTGCCTCCCACCACAGAGGGGTCCATCAAAGCCCAGGGGACACAGGTCAGGCCAGCCCTTCTAGAAAGTCTCTCCAGGCCATGAGTCCTGGCACAGGAAAGATAAGGGCCCCAGGGCTGTACAAGATGAAGTCAGAGGCTGCAGGCTGAGGGCACGGCTCATTGAAGTGTGTGGTCAGCGTGAACAGCCCCCATAGAGGCAGGGGGCTCCCTCACAGGAGGGCACCCAGACCTCCCTCACACTTTCACTGTTCACTGAAAATGCAGAATTCCTAAGCACTGTGTGCATGGATTCCCAGGGCAGCAGTTGACACAGGATTTTCACCAAGGTGACTTTTCATTCCTGTCATGCCCACAAGGAGGGGACCATGTCTGTCACCTTGGCTTTGCTACCCACCCCCAGCAGTACCCCTATGTCATTTTCTCCATTCTACGGCTCCTTAGCTTGGAACGGTGTCCAGGCCTACCCAGAGCCCTGCTGCCTTGAGTCCCTGTTCCACACAGGCCCTGCCCATGCCCCTTTGGCGATGGTAAGCCCCATGGCCTACTTTACCCTCAGTGGTGTGAGCATTCTGCTGGGGTATCTAGGCCGAGTGTGGCGCACAGCAAGGCTTTACCAAGGTTAGCTCCCACGTTACAGCACCCACCTTGAATGCCACACAGATCCCAGTCTGTTGGTCCTCAGGGCCATGGTGGCTCCCACCTTGAAAATTAGTGACCCAGCAAGGTCTTCAGTCACCCAGGGTGGCACAGATAGCTGCCCCTGGCTGCCCTTGGATCATAGCTGGGTCAGTATGAACCAAAAGACTGCATCCTCCAGGCTAGAGGCAGCTTCCGGAACCCCTTCCGGCCACTTCTCACCTCTGCCAGCCCAGGCATATTTATCACAAGATGCATTTACAGCCCCATCTGAGACTCTAACACCTTCACTGAGTTGCCGAGTGTGCTGGAGGTCCCAGACCTGAGAACTTTGGTTGTCATCTGACCCTGGGAGCAGCTGGTGCCGTGGTACTTGCAGATGGGTAGCCTTTGAATTACTCGTGTGACAAGAGGGAGCAGGAGGGAGCCAGTCCTGTGTGAGCCCTGCTCAGATAGCCAGGCCCTACTCTCAGAAATGGAACCATAGCCTCCGCCAGGAGGGTGTGGGGGTCTCAGGAAGACAGGGGTCCACTATCCCAGAGAGGCCTGCTGTGAGGTTCCGAGTAACTACCAGGACACTGTTAGTGGGGACCTCA
>CAJQZJ010031795.1:6287830-6335617 GCA_907164525.1 Lophiomys imhausi | reverse complement strand
CTGTGAGGTTCCGAGTAACTACCAGGACACTGTTAGTGGGGACCTCAAGGGTCCACTATCCCAGAGAGGCCTGCTGTGAGGTTCCGAGTAACTACAAGGACACTGTTAGTGGGGACCTCGGCGTGAACTAGGTAGTGCTTATGTTAGTCCTTCTTCATGGTGCCCTGGTGACTGATATCACAGATTAACTGGGGCCAGTGAGGTGGAGGCCGAGATGGAGTTACATGGAGAGGATACAGCCCTGGTAGTCAAAGTGCTGGCCCCCACAGCCTGGGTGACGCCAGGCCGCCCTGACCAGCGCCATCTGTTTTGTGTACATAACAAGATAAGGAGACAGACTCTGTGGAGAATATCTCCTAGTCTCATCATGCAGCCTGCACAGGG
Organism: Lophiomys imhausi; assembly: GCA_907164525.1. Classification (NCBI taxonomy): domain Eukaryota; kingdom Metazoa; phylum Chordata; class Mammalia; order Rodentia; family Muridae; genus Lophiomys; species Lophiomys imhausi. Next base: position 6,335,233 of record CAJQZJ010031795.1, on the reverse strand, counting down.
ACATCTATTAACCTGTCTCAGACAAACATGGTGTTCCCTCTCTCCTCCTCTCGCCCCCTTTCCCTTCCTGCCTCCTGGTCCATACCTCACACCACAGTGTTCTTTGCCAAGAGGGGGCAGAGCCTCAGCCCTTCCTGTGCTCCCTTGCTGCCGATGCCAGGGGTAGCTCTCACACAGGTCAGTGGGTACCTCACTACATAGTCCTCTGGACTGCTTGTGTTGGCACCTGGCATTTCCCTCCTGTCACCACCCAGGACACTGGAGACCCCACCCCCACCCTGCACCTAGCACACACTGAGGGAACCTACTCATGGTGTCTACTGCATGTTGGCCCCATGTGTTGCTGAGGTCACCTGTGTTCCTGCATGGTCCGTGTGCCACCATCCTCACTAATGGGCTGCATTCTTCTGTTCCCTAGGCAACCACTCGGGTGTGGTCCTGAGCATCAACTCTCGTGAGATTCATGGCTACCTGGTGGGCTGATGGTACCAGCCGGCCAGGACACTCTCCTCCTGCTGTCTCCATAGAGGGTGCAGGACCACAAGTGCAGCTGGAATGACGCCCCCTTCTGAGACCTGTGGACAGGCCATCTCCTCTAGCTGTCCCAACTCAGAGGAAGGACACCTCTCCCTGTCAGCCCCAGCTGGCCCATGGGATCCTGGGGCAGCCAACTCATGACCCACCTGGACACAGGCCTGTGGTGCCCCACAAAGTCCCCGCCTCTCGACTCTGATGCATCACAGTCCTTAGACCTGCACATGCTGCCCTGGCTGCTCCAACTTGTCACTGCAGCCCAGGCCTGGCTTCTTCCGCCTGGGGCTGGACCAGCCCATTCCTGGGGTGAGCCTGCAGCCACCCCCGACTCCAGACTTGTAGACCTGCTCAGCCCTGGCCCCACAGTCCCAGTGCCTGCACAGGACCCCAGAGCCAAGGAAGTCTATGGGCCAGGCCTACCCAGCACCTCCTTCCAGCCAGCCACTCTCTCCACTGCAGTGTAAATACTTGCCCAGGTAGAGTTATTTGAAAGGGGCTCTTTTAGTTTTCTGTTTTTAAGGACAGGCAATAGAAGCCATCTAAGTTCTATCAGAATCCCACTCTCAGAACCCCTTTTTAAGGATGTCCACATCTGGACCTAGAGGGGCAAAGACATCTCTTGTTTTCCCTCAAGACTATGGGAGGAGGGCAAGAAAGGAAGAGATCCTTACTTATGGTTCCTGCTCCATCCAGCAGGATGTTCCCTTCCACAGCCTCTAGGGTGATGATCTGACTCTATGCCAGGTCTGGGCTCTAGAAGAGACTACAGGCCCTGGAAAGGCACATTAGCTGAATACATCAGGCTCTGATGCCTTATGGTTTGAGGGACCCTTGTGAACCAACCAGAAGAGGTGTGGGAGTGCAGTGTCTCCTGGGAACATGAAGCAGAGGATGACCCAGAGGCTGGTGGCCTCTTCGGGGTGGCAGAAAGAAGGCAATGGAGGTAGCTCCCCAGCCGCCTGCTCCCACTGTCGAGTCAGGGACCCAGCACAGGTTGACACTGTGAGCTGGCACAATTCACCTTTTGCCTTGAAACTGAAGTCAGTATTCCTTCCTTCCCTTTCCCTCCCCTCCCCCACCTCCAGACTCTTGCTACCCCACCAGACCCCAGGCTGGGTTAGAGGGAGGCCCGGGTATCTATACACCCACCGCTGCTTCTTGGCACACCCACCAGCACCCACCAGTTCTCCCTGGGGAAGAAGTGTGGCCTATTAGGAGGAGATGTCTAGGACAGACCCTCACACAGGACAGCTCCAGCATTCGGTCTCTGTTAGGGGACAGGCTGGGTGTCTAGAAGCTCATGTCACAGACAAGCAGGACAGCACAGACCAAGGCAGCCGTATGGGGCACAAAGCTGGTCTGTGGAAATATCTCAACTGTACCCTAACATCTCTTACTCTCTGCCACTCTCTGGGGCTCAGGGGTCCCTCCAGAGGTGACTGCAGGCCGTCCTCCTTTTGAGGGGCTGCAAATGGGAACCTAGTACCAGTGAAGGCTGTGACACCCTAAGAGCTTTGCCCCACACACCTTGCTGTCTCAAAAGAAACCTCAGTGGAGACCTTTCCCCATACATGTCCCAACACCAGTGTTTCCCAGTGTCACACAGAAGGAGATGCTCATACACCACATAGTCCCCACCAGGTCCAAGGTCAACACAGAACCCTGGACATAGCCCTCCACTTTAGCTCACCAGTGCCTGGGGTACCAGCTGTAGGTCTTCGCCTTCTGTGTCACTCACTCTCGAGGACACTCGGGTAGGCTTTCCCTAGCTATTTGGATTTTATGTGACTATTTCTATTAAGAACATTTGGAGTGTGTAGACCCAAGAGCCTCCCCCATTCTCATCTCCATAGATGGCTATACAGCCACAGGGTTTCCCTGCTCATCAGCTGCGGTGCCATGCATTGTACAACCAGGGGCAAAAGCCCCATGAACAGTTCAGATGCTACCAGCTCAGGGGCTCATGCCACTCTCCACTGGACCCTGTGCATACCTGGCATGTGGGCATAGCAGAGGTGATGAGTTCTTTGTTTTTCCTTTCTAAAAAAAAAAAAACAATAAATCATTTGTGATGCTTTTAACAAAGATTAAACCGGCAGGGTCCATCTCTCCTTTAGTGTGAAGATCTGCTTTATACATTATGTATACACACACCTCACACCACACACATTAAAACACACACCTCACAAATACCAAACAAATAGACTCTGTTCTGCCTTAGTGTTAAGATCTGATTTGTGACTGTCTGTACATACACATACCACATCACACATACATGACACCCTCACACTCCATATCACACACATCACCCCACATACCACACCATTAGCTATAGCCCAACATCTCCACTTTCTGCCACTCTCTGGGACTCAAGGGTCCCTCCAGAGGTGACTGCAGGCCATCCTCCTTGTGAGGGGCTCCAAATGAGAACCTAGTACAGTGAGGGCCATGACACTCTAAGACCTTTGCCCCACACACCTTGCTGTCTCAAAAGAAACCTCAGCTGAGATCTTTCCCCCATATGTGTCCTCACATCACTGTTTCCCTGTGTTCCACTATATCATATACATATCACCCCACATACCACACACAACACACACCAAACAAACATGGTCCACATCTATGTTAGTGTGAAGGCGTGGTTAGTGCCTATCTGTACATACTTCACATCACCCCACATGTACCACAGTTCTCACTGTGCACACCATGCCACACACCCTGCACCAGCCATGTCAATCTAGGAGATTTATGTGTTCATTCCCTGCCAAAGACAGAGAACTGAACACCTGGGAAAGGTAGAAGAGCATGCCGAGGAGAGAGAGAGGACATATATTCCCATGGGAGGAGAGAGGCCTAAGGCTGGGCATCCCTAAACAAACACTGACTTGGGTATTTTCTAGGGTCTTTGAGTACTCACCTTTCCTTATTGGTCCTTTTCAGAAATCTGGCCCCATACCTTTCCACTGTTTCTTCTCACAATGAATTCTGGGAACAAGAAGTTGCCATCCCAGAGAGCCTGCTTTTGATTTACTAGCTTACCTATGTCCCTCTCTAGCATTCCCTGCCTCTCAGAGATGCACACCAAATGTTGTCATGATAGGAGTCCAATGACTGACTGCTCTAGTTGCTTCATGCTGAGAGGAGGCAGTGCCTGGGGAGAGAGGATTCCATGGCCTCCCTGAACAAGAGAACAGGTTACTGACTCCCCACAGCTGTGCCAAAGTCTCCTGGGACCTAGATTACCTTAGACGGAGAGGGGGGGACATTTTCCTTTTTAATTCCTCTGACCACAGCATTTCCATAGGCTCCAAGAATGGTTATTAAACACCTGTGACAGTTACACCATGCTGTGAAATATTTGGATAAAACGTTAACAAAGACTAAACATTTAAATAAGCTTGGATTAGACATATACTTTTGGTTTAGTCCTTGTAATTGTTACTTAAGGTAGCCCAATAACTTGATTGATTTAAACAGAGGTTTGAACTTAGACATTTTACATACCTTATATAACATTCTCAGACCTTCATTACTTAAGTTTTCCAGCCTTCTTTCCTACTCTGGAAAAAAACAAACCAAACAAAGAGCGATCTTTTGAGATGCAATTGCATTGAGCGATGTGACAATCTTCTGCAAGTTGACACAGCCCATGTCATGACAGTTATCTGACTTAGAGGATAGCGCTATATAACAACCCCTTAGTAAAAAACAGTAGAATCCAAACTGCATAGGTACTAAGTTCGTATTACCTGTGTACAGACCATTAAACTACGGGGCATGACAAGTTCCCAGGTAAACCCTACAGAAAATACAAGGTAGCCTTCATAAAGTGATCTGCCATAACCGTGCTTCTGGTTTTGAAGGGGTGTAAGCAGCAGATCCAGATAGTTTTTTATCATGAGATCAAGGATAGTCACGATGACTTCACTCTTTGGCTGTTTGTGGTATCCCTGTTGCAGAGTTGGAGGGTCATCCTAATTCAGGAAAGGTGGTTTTGAAAGACATTGAAACAAAACATGCTTGGGTCTGAAGTGGGAAGACCAGATTCCCTCTCCAGAGGCAGCTTTCAGTGAGCTCAAAGAGTGCATGGCAATTAAATGTAAACATAAAAATCATTTGGTCCTCTAGAAAATGAACCCAGTGCTTTACACTGGTCAGGAGACTCACTGTTGCGTCCAGTGACGACTGGTTGGATTCAAAGCACCTGTCTTATAACCAGTACAGATTTGTCTGGGCAAATTTTATCTATTGGGTCATGCATTGGGAACAGGAGTTGACAAGCTTTTCTCTAGACTCTAAAGTTTACAGTCTTTAAATTGTATACGCTTACGGATTAGTGGCAGTAAGAACCCATAATCAAGAGGAATCAAGCTGCCCAAAGTGTCCACTATTACCAGTGTCTAACTTAAGTCCCTGGCTAAACTTGGGGTAAACAACTTGGAGACCCATACCGCCCTCTTTTATCTTCAGGCTCTGCTGACAAGAATGGGTCCAAATTCTCCCACTATTTCCTCCAAGGGAAAAATCTCAGGGGCTATTAGGGTCATGCCTCCTGACAAAATAAACTTGGATTTTCTTGTTTGAGTATCTAAGAATCTAATTCTTCTCAGTATCTAAGAAACCAGCCAAGTGGCAACTGTGGCAGTTGAGACCAATTTGTCCCATTTGCAATTAAATGGAAGAGAGAAGTTTTGGGCCAGGGTTGTCCTCTCCCTAGCTTAGTCCACCTGGATGGGCAGGTCCAGTCTGTCACCAGGGAGCAGCTAGTTAAGTCTAATTTGTCCCAGGAAGAGTCTGGACTCAGTAGTCCATGCCTGCCCATGGTTCAGTCCATGCCATCTCCTGGTTTCCTCCTTTAGTCTTCAATGGGGTCATACTGCCATCCTGTCCCTGAGCATGGAGACTTAGGCCCAGGTTCCTATAGCCTCATTGGTATCTAAAACATTTGATGCCACCACTTCTCAAAACACTTGATTTTCCATAACCCACATAAGCTTCAAGGGGCTCGGAAACCCCACTTACATTCGCTGAGCAGCACCTTTGCTGATCCTCTTGAAGGTCCTCCATGGTGAGGACCTTCCCAGTGGTCAGTAACTCAGCCACATTCACAGAACTGGAGACAGAGCCAAATACAAAAAGAAGAGTCTCCAGCCCATCAGCTCAACTACAAATGTCTAAGGGTTGTGACCAGGGGAAGCCCAGAAGCCAATATTTGTGTGCCTCATTCTGGGACCCACCCAACTATCAATTCAGAAATTCCTCAAGTGTTAGTCATTTTTCAGAAATCCCAGAGAAACTATTAGCACTGTATATGTTCTGGTTCTGAAAGACAAAGAGCCAGGGCACAGTTACAACAACAAAAAAAAAAACTCTCCGTCGCAGGAACAAATGGCCCTGATTGTCTGTGCCTCCCTCTGAACTTCTACCAGCTGAGCCTAATGTCGGCCACAGCTCAGCTGACAGGCAGTGTTGGCACTCCCATACAGGTTTACCTCTGGTGCCAGTCACATTCATATCTGGTCTCCATTGTGCAGGTTGGAGGCCTTGTGGAAAATAACTCCCAAGTATGCAAGCTTCAAACCTGTGACATGGCCTGGAATCTGGTATCCCCCAACTGAAACTGCTTACATGCAGCTTGTGGATTCTTTTAAACTCAGCCAGCAAAGTTTCAGACCTGTACAGCATCTGATCTGGTTGCTGTTTGACATCTACCCTCTGCCCATTTTCCAACAGAAACTGGCTATTGATGTCCACCTTCCCTATGACATCTCCAAAGAGAGTGTAGGTCCTCACCAGGGAGAGAGGCCTAAAGCCACCTGTGGTGGGGAAGTAGTTCTCTAATTGGGAGGAAAAGTGGGCATAGTCCTAAAGATCACCAGGATAGAAGGGCCCACAACACTAGTGGACATCTGAAAGGACACTTTTCCACTAGGATAATAATATCCTCCAACCTCCACAGATTGCCTTTGGTGACCAGACCAAGGACCGGCCAAGAGCATGGTATGTGAGGTAACAAAGCAGCATTGCAAATACTGCAGTCATGGAGCTAGATGCTGCACTCTCTTTAACCATAGGATCTACACACGCCCCACCCCCCTACCCCTGCCATGCTCAGAGCTCAGCAGCCTGACTTCAGAGCCCCGGAGCCTAACCTATTCTTGTCTTCCTGACCCTCTAGTACCCCTGCTGCATCTGAACCTCTGTTGCCTCTGTGGGGGCTTTCCTGAAGGTGCTTCCTTTTTTGACAGTAATGGATGTACTTAGGAAGCATAGGGACTGGTCACAGCCTATCTGGCTTCACCCAGTAAGAAACTGGTCCATCCGACCTTCAATCAGGGCCTGCTCACAGCTCTGGGGACTTCCTACCTCTGGTTGATATCTCCCACAAAAGCCAGTGTTTATCCTCTGATTTATATTTAAACACAGGACTGTGTGCAGAAAAACATCAGGTGTTCTTTTCTTTAGGTCCATGGAATAAAGAGTTCCTGGCCTAAGGGTAGAGCCTGGGGGCCTCTGCTGCTGCTAACCTGTCTGTAGACAAAGGGAGATATATCGGAATGTCTCCCAAATCTTTGTCCCCTCTGTAGCTGGGCTTTTGGCTACTTTACTGGGTTCTTTTTCCTGTCACCCTTCTCCACCCCAGCCACTTCCAATCTCCCAAAACTAAGTAGGAGAGAAAGAATAGAGGGGGGAAGGGGCTGTCAACCTCTTTAGACCACTTGCTGCTGATTAAGGGCAAGCTCCTTCAGGCAAGTTTGATCTTCACAGTCAGGATATAGCCAACCAGAAATCCAGCAAACACCAGCAACAGCAGCAGGGGCAACAGCAGGAGGAACATGAGGAGCTGCCTCAGCTCTTGCATATAAATACCCCCCAGAATTCCACATCTAAACTATCCTCAGCTGGCAAAACCACGCTCCTGCCAGAATTAAAAAAATTCTCGCTACATCTCTCCAGGATGTCCTCAGGAGATTTTACCAACATGGACGTGGGCACCTGCATTCTCTCCTTCCTTATTAATGACCTTGTTCAGACTGTCCATTCTCATGGGTGTGCCTCCTTAATAGCCTGTGACCCTGATGAATTATTAATCTCATCTTGTCTGTGTTAGCTCCTTCAAAAAAGGTTTTGAAGTGTTTGATCCCTTCTCAAATTTTGTAATTTATAAGTAAGTATAGTAAGTACTCATAGTGAACAGTTCCCCTAATCTAGAGAATACAGCATGTTCTTTTTCCTCAGCCTGTTTATGTTATATTTATGTTATGGAAAAAAGTCAAAACATAAGCAGATGCCCAGGATGTGGCTGAAACCAAAGTAAGTAGTAAAGAGGAGAGAACAGAGAAAAACTGACTTGGGGAAAGAGAGAGACATTAAGACCAAGGGGAGCCCTTGTCCTCAGCAGGCTGATCCTTCCTTGCCTCAGCTCATACCACACCCATATTACACCACACACACACACACACACACCTACCTCACAAATGCCTCTAAAATTGTGGCCCCAGGGCAGTGTGTCCCCACAATGGGTGCTTGAGAAGAAATAAGATAGGTGGAGGTCATGTGCACACACTGCCTCTCTGTCGTGTTCTCTGGGTTGTAGACATTCTCTTCCATACACTACAGGAGAGTTTTCCAGATCAGTCTTTAAAATGTCCTCCAGGCCTTGAACACCTCTGACCTTGGGTTATCCCCTATCTCTGAGTGTCAGACTAGAGCCAGGTCGAGGATAACAGTGAGACAAAAGCTCTGACTTTGAAGGTGACCTCAGACTAGGGAAAAGGATGGTGACCACAAGGAAGCCAAGGGTAACCCAGTCCAGGAGCAGGTGCTGGTCCCGCAGAGAAGCTGTGTTTGTGTTGGTGCTGGATGGGAGCTGAGGGCTAAGCGTCTAGGGAGGAATGTACAAAGGCCAGAGAAGTGTGTGGAGTATAGCTGTTGGAGAGGGAAGAGGGTGCTTTGGAGAGAGCAGGATTATACCATGGCCTCTCCCCGCTGGACCACAGTCACAGCCCCTGGCCTACATACTGAGAAGGTCCTTCCTGAAGGTGTGCCATGGGTCCAGGGTATGCTGTGGGTATGCCGTAGGTGTGTCCCCTGGGAGACAATGCTGCAGTGGGATCCATCACTGCCCCAGTCATTCCTCACAGAGTATTTTGAGGTGCACTCAAGGTGTGTCTGGTGGGGGGAGGGGTACCCGCCCCCGGAAGACAGATCTGTGGACAGACTGGGTGCTTGTTTTTGCTGACTCAGCACCGTTTCAAGCATCGCTCAAGTCCTGAATGCTGGGACCTCCAGGGTGGTATCAAAACCGCATAGGCTATAGAAAGACAGTCAGGAATTTGCATCGTTGTGGATAGATTGTACCGGGGGTGAAGTCTGTCCTTAACTCTGGGCCCAGCCACAGGCAAGCCAGGCAAGTTTGTAACACAGGCTGCGCTTCAGGGCTGCTGCCTTCCTTCCTGGTGAGTTGACCAGCAGGGCCAGCAGGTACTGTCAGGAAGGGATGCAAGACGATTTGAATGTTTGTCAGATACGGAAGAGGTCCCAGAGCCATCATTTCTTCAGATAATGCTGTGAGGCCTCCAGAAGATGGCTAGCGTCAGAACCAGGGGCGTGTCTGCAGGCACACTTACGGACACTGCTTGTGAGGCAGGGCCAGGCACAATGGTCCTTCTTCCAGGATGAGAAAACAGTGTCTCTAGACACCTGGCCCATGGTGCCTGCCACAGCAAACAGCCACCCATGCAGGACAAAGTTACTGTGTAAGTGTGACAGGTAGGAACATAATACGCCAGTCATGATCAGCGTTCAGACCCATTGGATAGTCTACTCCAGTCTGAGAGTAGGAGTCTATTGCTGGTCCACCCTGTCACCTTCTGTCACCATCCTTCCTCCTAAGTATGAGAGATTAAGATATGATAAGAGGTGACCACCTTCGAGCAGCATGCCCCTTCACCACCTGGCTTCCCACAGCTCTTCCAGTTCGCTCACAGCCAGTCTCCCCAGGCCCTTGCATCTCTAACATAGGTACCCAGAGCTCAGGTGCCACAGGCCCTCCTGCCCATCTCTAACTGTGCTCCACAGATTTGGATTGGACCACCAGCAGTGACTGCCCGGTGACTTGCTGAGGGACAGGATTCACAGGGAAGGGAGATTTTGTGTGGGGGCATCTGTAGGAACCCAGAGGGGCAGCACACAGACAACTGTGCCAGCCAAGCTGATTCAGTGAGAGCTGTGAGATGTTGGTGCCCTCTGAGAGGCATCCATGGTTCTTCTGCCTCACACCAGGATCACTAACCATGGAGGTACCTCAGGGTGCAGGACAGGCAAGCCAAGCATGGTTATCTTTGGTGGTGATGTTCCCAGTCACAGTAGGGATGAGCCTGTTTGTCAGGCATCCCAGGGCTAGCATGCCCAGACCCAGCATGAGCATTGCACTTGGCTCCAGGACTTGCTGGCTTACCACTGGGCTAACAGCAGCGTTGGCAGCCTGCAGCTGGTGTCACTGTGGCCCACACATTCAGCTCTGCTAATGACTAACCCAGACTTTGGCGGTATGGAGCTCAGAAGGCAGTATTGAGTTGCGCCTGCCAGCAGGCAGTGACAGGGCCATGACAACTTGGCCATAATGACAGCTTCAGTCTTGGCCATGCATTGATCCCAGCACATGGTACATTCACAGCTCCGCAGGCCATTCTGGCAGTAGACCCGAAGCAGATGTGCAAGCCACTCCACAGTGGAAGGGGGACCCCAAGTTGCAGGGCCAGCCAGATCTGGGAATGCTCAGACTATCCATGACCACAGCAGGTGCCTGTAAGGCATGGCCACAGCAGGGACCAGTGCCGTGAGAAACAAATCCTCACTTCTGGTAAAAGCCCTGGAGACTCTTGAGTCATGAAAGGGATGCAGTTAATTTTATGACCTTATGAAGTCGTGGGTCAGCCTAGAGAAAAGACAAGAATGGCTGGTGCACAGACTTAGTACAAAAGATTGGTGGGTTTTTTGTTTGTTTGTTTTTTAATGTTCCTAATTGCATTTCCCTGCCCCCCATCCTGGAATTCTTCAAACTGAGCTCTTCAGGGAGGAACAACCTTCAATGATTTAACAATCCCTACCCCAAATTCCCCATTCTCCTGATTCCCAAGATGCCCCTGTTTCTGCGCCATGACATAGCCGCCTGTAACTTTTCAACCCTCGGATAAACACAGAGCCCAGGCAAGCAGTCACCAGCTGCAAGCTAAGGAAGACAGGGACCTAGTGCCTTCTGTCACTGCAATTCTCTGATGTGCTCACTCAAAATGGGCCATGAGGATTTATTTCTTACATTAGTGGGGCCAGGAGAGGCAAGAAAGAGGTGAGAAGGGACAGGGAGCCCTGGCCAAGAATGAGATCAGGAAAAGGATGTGGTCCCATCGGTCCTCAGGTCACTCAAGTCAAGAGGAGAAGCTGGGAAAAGAAGCCATAAGCACCCCAAGGAGTCTGGGCCATGTGGGTGCAGTGAGAGTGTGCTTTGAAGACAAGACCATGTGGCTATGTGGTGCCCATGTGGCACTCCTGGGGAGAGGGGCAGGCTTGGACAGGACAGCATCCAGCTTAGAAGTCACACCACAGCAAGGCCATAGGGATCAAGTGTGGTAGAGCCCAGAGCAGAGGGAGATATAAAGCCAAGGAGCAATAAAGTGCCCAACCCCAGGACAGGGCAACTCAGTGGCAGGCGTGCTGGGAGCTGTATATTCTTAGGAAAGCCAGAAATGAGGTGGGCCACTGAGGAAGCAAGAGAAGACACAAAGTATCTGGGAAAGGGAGAAAATGGTCGTGGGGCAAGTAAGAAAGCCAACAAAAGGGAGGAGGACCCCCAAAGATTTGGGCTACAGAGCTGAGGGGAGACCATCTTAACTATGGTCTTCTGAATGGGCGCAGTGGTGGGTGTGTGTCTTCAGGCTACAGAAAGGCTGTAACATCCCTGGACTCCACATCTTCCTCCCGTGAAGTCCAGAGGTTTTGACCAGTGCAGAAGGAAGTCCTTTGGTATATTTCAGTGTCTCTTGCACCACCTGTCAGCTATAAAGCAGGAGTGCTGCCTCCCGATAAAGGAATAAAAGGGCACAATGGCCAGAACCCACAGACAAGAGCCACCAAGGGCCCCTGCATTTGGCCCATGGAAAACCAAAGATGCTGCCGTGATTCAGTGTGCCTGGACCATGCAGGGTCAGCATTAGGTACCAGGTGGGATGGCCCAACCTTAGTCCTAGGATGCAGGTGGTGGGCTGTGGTAAGGGGCCGAGGGTTTCCAGGCTGTGTGGGCTAAGTGCTCTGCCTCCCCGTGTTTCCAGAAGCAGGATCCCAGCAGTTCTGGACCCAGCCCTGGAAGTAGAAGAAGGTGCCAAGTGGAGGGCACTCCACTCACCAAGGATGAGGAAGTGCAGGGCGAAAACCAGGGCTTCTAGAGGCAGTTACAGCACAGGCTCTGGACTGGCCAGTCGGCACATGAACTCACTTGGCATTTCTAGAGACAGAATGGGCCCAAAGAGAGCCATACTCCAGGCCAATCAGACTCCTAGAGGGGAGGTTGGCACCCCAGGAAGGAGGCAATCTGCTCTGCCTGGTACGTCCTCTTGGGAAGGTTTATGAAGGGTCCTTGCAGGGGCACTCTCCGTGTTCCTGAGCAGCTGGGCTCCGGCCTCCAGCTCAGGAGGAAGGCACACCATCTCCTCCCTCTGAATCTTTATCCCAGCTGTGCCTCCCACCTGCTGAGCTTTTGACTCTCTGGTCCCTTCCCATTAGGAGAGCTGTTTTTTGAACAGCCTCATAAAACTGGTGTCTCTGTCACACACTTCCCAGTCACAGACATCAAATAATGTTTCCCCCTTTTCCCATGGAGGCTTCATGCCATTGGGGTACAGACCTTAGCTCTGTGGCTGAGCACTCGGTCAGCCTCTCTGTTTTAAATGACACCAAAGAGACCCTTCATTCCCTGGCAGCCCATCGGGACTCCAAAACCAGAGGCGTCATTTAAAAACAGGCTCAGTGACACTTGGCCAGTGCATAGGACTCAGTGGCCAACCCTGGACAAGGGTGGGCGGGCTTTTCCTTCTCAGAGCTGGCATGAACACCTCCAGGGGCCCCCACAAACTGAATTCCCTTGAGAAGTAGCTCTCTGACCTCACAGTTGCCCAGGAACCTGGGCCCCATCTCCAGATCCAATGCAGTGAGACCCTCCATCAGGCTGGGCTTCATCCACTGCCCAACAGTCAACTCTGAGTGGCTTGAATGGGCCTCTGAGATCACCCATGTCCCTGAACACCACCAACACATCCATCACCACAGTCCCCAGGTACAGACCCAATAGCTCTTGATCCACATGTCCTAGACTCAGCTCTGGGCATCTCCTCTATGATGGCATCTCCCCCTACAGCAGCCAGGACCTCCCTGGGTGGGATCCCATATCTGCTCTACTGCCTGTTCCACCAGCCAGCCATTAGCTGGCTTGTACCCATGGAAGCCCCGAGAAGCCTTGAAGGCTCCTCTCTACTTGACAGGACCCTCCACAACTTCCCCAAATCCTCCACAGCCCACCCCAGCCCTCTTCTCCCTGCCTGTCTCCTTGTCCCACATTCAGCTGCAAGCAGTTACCGCCTTTATTACAGAGCCACTGCCCAGTTCAAATAATCCCCGCACCCTTCAAAACTCTACCAATGGCTTCACAGCTAGCTGCCTCATCTGAGGTTCTCCAAATCTCCACGCTACGTCCAGTGGAAGAGTGCATCTGTGTTCTGCCGGCTCCAGAGAGCAATGAATCCAGGGGACTCATTCTTTTTCAAGCACTTGGCACAGAGCCAGGGGTGGGAGGTAGGGGGTGAAGAGGCCTGTTGGTGTCCACAGACCAAAACCACTCAAAAAAAAAAAAATCTCCAAGGGTCTGCTCAGGTAGAGGGATTTCTCATGTACGTTGCCCTCCCTGCGCACTGGTGAGGTCCAGGCCCTCCCACCTGTCCAGTGACCAGAAGTAATGACTCAGGCAACTAAGGATGTCTTGGTCTGCACCGTGAGCCACTGTCAGGAGGACATGAGGCTGGGCTACACGGCACAGTTTTATTAATACACAAACAAGTTCCGCCAATGGGCGCCAGTCAATGGATACACAGTTACGACAGTAGAAAAATCAGTTTGTAAAGCAGAAAGGTCAGGTGAAATGACTACAAAATGGGGAAATGGGCTGAAAACTAGGATTTTTTTTTTCATTGCAAGTTTCTTTGCATAAAAATTTTTACTTTCTGAATTAAATACATTGAGCTGCACAATCAAAATATATTTACAGTCATTTCAAATGGGCTACCAACATAGTTAATTAAAAAAAACAAACTTTCTTCTCTTTGCCTGTGTCTTTCCAAGATTATTTTAAATATGCCTTTAGTTTTTTTAAAAAATACAATAAGGAAATAATTACATTCATAACATGAAAACATTTTACAACTTAGAGCCACGAGCAATTCATTTGGAATATCTAGAATGTAAAAACTGGTGTTAAAATGTAAAGTAAACCTTTGTTAGAAAATCAATTAAAACATTATAATATTAAAAATACCTTTGGTCCCTAAGAATTATGAACTGAAGACACCACTTTGAAAGGCTAATCCAATCCGGTGTGTGGGAAGCTCAGGTTTTCAAAGACCAGAATGGTGTGACCCTCCCCACCACTGGCAAAGGGTGTTCCTCAAAACTGAGGGGTGGGCTTCCCACGCCAGTGATGCGGCCACATGCTGCTTCTGCCTCTTCCTAGGCTTGAGCTGTGTGCGGAAGGCACGGGTGTCACTGTTATCTTCAGTTTATTTCACAGTATGAACCCAGCTCTCTGGTGTGGTGAGTAGTAAGTGGGAACAGGACCCAGACATTCAGTTACTTATATCATGGATTTGAAATGTTTCTGGTTTAAAATTGCTTTAGAAAGAGAGAGAGAGAGAGAGAGAGAGAGAGAGAGAGAGAGAGAGAGAGAGCAGTCAATCATTTTGATGTTGTCATGCCCATAGAATGGATCTTGGGTTAGGGGTGGTCCTGTCTGCTGGTGAGGATGGGATGGGTGTGAGAGTCACTTGTCTCAAGCACCCAGAGCACAAGGTAGATGTCAACTACAAGGGAGGTTTGTCCCTTGTCTTTGGGAGGAGAGGCCAGGGACACCCCTGCTGCTGCCTGCATGTGAATTCTAACTGGGAGACTACAGTCCCCACACTTGATGGCCTCAGGGCCTGCGACATCATTTTTCAAAGCAGATTTTCTAAGAGTGCCAATTCTCCGGCCCATCAGTGTGGGCCCGGTTGACAAAGAAAGAGCCAAAAGCAAATTGGGCAAGTAGACAGCTGGGTGAGGCAATACCAAGGCACACACAGGGAGGAGACCAGACACTGACCCATGACGCAGGGCAGCAGCAAGGACTCTGGAAGATGCTGCGTGTGGTGGGTCCACACCCAGCTGACAGGTCATTCTGGCACCTGGGATGACCTGATTGGCCCATGCTCACCCTTGCAAGAACACTGGTACATGAGATTGTGTGACAGTGAGGGTCCACAGGCATGCCCAAGCCGGGGACCACAGTGAGCCCCCAGGCCAGCATGACTTTTGTATGCAAAGGGTAACTTAGTGAATGGACATCAAAGTAGAAGGGATTGTGAAAGCTGAGGACACCTTGCCGAACTGTAGTAGACCCCAAGAAACACTGTGGCCTCAGACAAAGAGAGACCCCAAAGGATGGGGCACCTCCCATGGTGCAGAGGACCCGATTGCTCACAGAAAGGGGCTGGCTCAGCCCTCTGCCCACCCAACTCCACACAAAGCGAGCCTTTGCCATTGATGGCTGGGGTCGTGCTTGTGGCTTTGGGAGGGTCATGGAATGAGAACACTGTGAGAATCCTGACAGGATATCTCATGGGTGTCCAATATGTACATATATAAATTAAAACTATATTTATTGAACATATACAAATAAATAACTTATTTTGCAACAAATGCTTTAAACTAGCTTTCTGACCAAATCTAAGAACATTATGGGAACACAGGACAGCAGAGGCCTGTGTTGGGAGCCTTGCCTTCCCTGGGACCTACTTTGTATGACTCGGTGGAACTTACAGAACCCACACAGATGAGTGGATTACAAGCCTAGGTTTCGCAGCACACAATATGAACACCAGGAGCCTAGAGCCTGCTGTGTCTTCATCAGGACAACTTATATGAGGTTCATTTGTTGGACATGATGCTCAACTAATATCCCCATTTCATTACATACATCCCTCTATGCTGGCCAAGACTGGCTGTTAAGTTGGACATTTTCTCCTTGTTTTGGTAAAAACCAAAGCCTGGAATAGCTTTCCTGGCAAAACAGGCTGCCATCAGGGTGGCCAAAAGTGCTGCTCTGAGACTCAAGGCAGCAGAAGTCTGCAACAGATCAAACTCTCTTCCCTTTCAGAGCACTAATGTCACCTGACACGAATTGGTCACAGCTCCCTGTGATGGCCGAAGGGGCTCCCCCAATTGTTGCTCCATGAACAGGCTGGTGTGTGCGGAGGGTGCACTCCCCTCCCAGTCCTTCTACACAGTTTCCTGACAGAAACTAATGCACAGAGATGCTGGTGTGAAGAATCCTAACGGTCCTGCAGAGGAAGGCACTAGAATGAAGCACCGTCAAACAGCTGGTAAGTGGCTGACACTGGGCTAGTTTGCGGAGGACCTCCAGCTGAGCAGCTTCCTATGTCTGCTGTGATGCCCCTGCATACTGGTAACCACCTTGCTGTTCTTTGGTGACTCCAAGGCAGCTGCTGCAGGGCTGAAGCACAGAGCACTGACCCTGACCATGAAGGCTCTCCAGAGCAGGCCCTAAAGGCACCTCTACAGAGAGCCTTGGAAACTTTCCTCCTGTGTGCTAAGGACATTCTGGGCTGGGATGGGAAGGCTTGCCTCTGGCACAGCATCACCAGGTTCTCAGTCTAGGGAACAACCCCATTGCCCGTGTACAGAACTGGTCCTGCACAAGTTATGCAGAGACGGCTAACTCCCCCTTCACTGCCCACATCTCCCCATGGTGGAAAGGTCTGGACAGTACCCTGGAATCCCAAAAAAGCCAGTTTGACTCTCAGCCCCCTAGGGTAGGGGCTAGCCCCACCCATGAGCTGTAGGCAGCAGATACTGAACATCTGAGCTCTACAAGAAAGTGCACAGAGGCAAGCAGGGGAGAGGGGAGGAGGCCTGTATGATCAGAACCCGTGATCCACGGCTTCAACTGTAAATTGGAGAGAGAGGCTCTGCAAAGATCATCTCTGTTCAAAGATGGTCCAGGTTAGACTATAGGTCCCAGTGTCTGCTCTGTTAGACCCACAGGAGGCAGGTGGTGGCCAGTCTGTTTCCTGGGCTGAGGAGCTCCTACTCAGCCGTGGGGGAGGCTGGGGTCTCTTAGGTCAGGGGAAAGGTGCACATGCTAGCCAAGGGCTGAAAGCTCTGTGCTGCCTCTCAAAATACACCATAAAATGGGAAACAGGGTCTCTGAAAAGTCCCTAAAATCCAGACATAGCACATGATAAAAAAAGGGGACATTTTCTTTAAAAGCGAACAAATGAAAAACAGTGGTAAAAAGAATGACAACTTTTCTATCCCAGTGACAAAATGTCTATCCAAAACCAAAGCCAAATCTTAAAAATTGCTTCGCAGTACTATTCCTCATGGCTTCACCTCCAGTGACAAGGGGACAGGCGGGGCTTGGGGGTGGGCTGCAGAGACACAAGGAGTTCATGCTGCTGCTGCAGAGAAGGACCCTCTGGCAAACAGGGCGAGGTACGCAGCTCTGGCTCCAGGCACCCCATCTCACAGGGGTGCGCAGTCCATAGGCTGTGGGCTGGGTGGAAGCTGAGGTCCTTAGAACCGTGACTGCCTCGTCTGTCAGAGGGTGCTTCAAAACAACTTGTCAACCCCTTTTGTTTCTGCTTTTAACAAGTAAATTTGGATACCAAAGTTTCAAAGTAAACTTTTGTAAAGGGCACCATCATACAGTAGAAAGCGTGCACGTAAACCAGCCAAGGGTCAGCATCAGACTCAGTCCAAACTTCTGAAGTCATTCTCAGGCCACTTTGGGAGGCGCACATGTTGCCCGTGAGGCTGGTGGCAATACGCAGTCTCTGCCTGGGCGAGGCTGGATTCCCTCTAGGTCCCATTCTTCAGCTCCCACTCCTGGAAAAGAGATGCACGAATGCAGGCAGTTTGATCCTGTCTACCACAAGTCACTACAGCCCAGGGGTCTTTGGGAGCTATACATTGTGGGGGCTCAGCCACAGACAACAGAATGCAGGCTCCTCCTGAACAAAAGGATTATCAGGCATATCCACTTCTGGGTAGCTAGCCAGAGACAAACATAATCCAAGGGCCTGACAGGAGCAAATAGATAAATGTGGCCCCTTCAGACATGGGACACTCATCAGGTTGAACCAGGAAGGGAGATATGACCTCTGGTACATCATGGGTCTCCAGGATATCATTCAAGTAAGACCACACATCATCTGAGTCTATTTACACCAAAGCCCAAGTCCACAGAGACAAAAAGTATCATGGTGGGCACCAGGGGCAAGGGAAGAAGGTGGCATTGGTGTTTGGGGAACACAGCCTAGGAAGAGGAAGTTCTGGAGGTGGATGCTGACAGGACACACACGTGGAAATGCCCAATGGGTCAAGTTGGTTTGGCTTATTTTGCCACAAGAAAGTGAATGTTGGAGAGTGTGGATGATGGGTGGTTGTATGGGAGCAAAGGACACAGCAGCTGCCAGGGGTGGCAGCAGGCCCTGCACGCTGCCTTCAGTCATGGTCCCCTCAGCACATATCCTCGGCCACCATGGACATGTCTGGGGAGGCTGAGATAGGGAACCTGGCCAGGTATTCTCCTCTGTAGAATCTCTCCCTGCAGCCAAGCCTCCAGTCAAGGCTGTAGCAGTGGTCCTCCACTCACATGCCCTGCTACTGCCAGAGTGTTTCCGCCAACTGCTCAGCACTGTGCCACAAGCCAATAATTACAATTGAACTTTTGATTCTAAAAATGTCAAGAGAGTTTTCAGCCTATTCAATATGTCCCCAGCCTCATGTCCAGTGGGGACCCTCTGACACTAGGGCCATCCTGCTCAAGATCACTCTTGAGGCTGTTGTCAGAGATCAGTGGCAGTGACAAGAACCTCCGTACCTCCTGTCTGTGTATGGGCTGCACCTGGGACCAGAAGCCCTCCTGTGCTGTATGGGAAGTGTCTGAAGGTGGCTGTGTCTCACACAGGCAGTCACAGGTTTCTTGTTCACCATCAGAAGGGGGCAAAGCTGAAAAACCTGAGCCAATGGAGCCTTCCTGTCGTAGCATAGCTTAGCTTCCCACCCCTCTTCTCTGACACTGGGAGGGGAGCCACACAGCTCCATTCTAACATGACTCAGGCAAAATGGGTCCTCTACAAAGGAGAGGTTGGTCTTAGACTAAGAAGGCCTGAGGGATGTGCAGGAAAGCCACTGGAACGTCAGCTCAGTAACCTTCTTCCCCAACTGGCCCCAGCAAGCATGCTTTCTGAAGCACACACACTGAGAGGCTGGGCAGGTACAATACCTAGCCCCTGACACTGTGAGGGCACAGCACGGTCCTCTCCCTGCATGCAGTCTGACGTGCTGGGAGCCATAGGCTCCCAGCTCCTGAGGAAAGGGCTTGGGCACCTAAATGGCACACCAATGTCAGTACTATGAGGCCTTGACACAGGGCTGGGTGCGTGCTCAGCGTCCTCCATCTTCAGAACAGAGGGACGCCATCTGGACGCGCCCATCCCCAGGCCAGCTCAGTTCCACCTACAGCTGCTTCCAGTACCATGGACGAGAAGCACTGACTCTGATCATCTAGAAATTATACTTTGAGCATCCCTAGGATTCAATCGTGGCAAAGGTTAAGGTTGTTGGCGGCTCCTATTCCTTGACTACAGGAATTGGAGGGACCCTGAGTTGCTGGCCAGGGTGTTGGGGGCAACCTGGGGGGAAATGCTTATCTGGCTTTATTTTTCCTTTCTTCTTTCTCTAAAGAAGAATCACAGCATATAAGTGTGAAAAAGGACATTGGGTCACTCGTCCAGTCTGTGCTGCCCAAAGGAAGAGAAGCCAAGGGGGTAGGGCCTGATCACTCCTGAGGTGACCTGGAGCTCTGGGGGTTCAGGTTTAGTGGCTGCCTTTGAACCTTGTCGCCTCTGGCAGGGGGCTGAGTGCTGGGAGGCTCACCTTGGCCTTCTGCAGCACGTGCCCACGGCAAGGGGAGCTGCCCGAGGATGGCTGGCCCTTCTTCAGCACAGCTGCACTGTTCACAGGCAGGGGCCCCTCAGCGTCGCTCGTGTCACAGCTGGAGATGGGAGAATTTTCCAGAGTCCGATGCCGAAACCCAGGAGACTGTTAACAAGAGGAGAGCCTGTGTGATGGGAGGCTCTCAGCCACTGGCATTTCTCAAGGAGAAATGGTTTGGTAAAGAAAAAATAGATCTGGAAATGGGCAGAACTAGGAAGGACCACACCACAGGCAGGGCCTGATCCTCAGAGCATTTTTAGACAACACATTTAAAAAAGAAAAGCTGAGGTGGAGGGATGGAAGGTCAAGAGGTGCGATTCAGGACCCACACTCCTACCCTCACTACCTTTCATTTGTCCATTAACATGCTGCTTCCTAAGTTTGCAAATGTTTCCTGGAGCTGCCTGCTACTGAGAGGGTCAGGCCTGGTATCAGAAGCTGCCAGTGCCAGAAAGAATTAGGTTGGAGTCCTGGGAATATGAGTATCCCCAAATGACACTGGGTCTGTGACCACTCTCACTTTGCAGATGTTGGAGAGAAATTTCTGGAAAGCTTAAAAAGAACAAACTAATCTCTTCATCTGCCTCGGACCTAGTTTGGCTTGGTCTTCTACATAGGATTGCAAACAGTCCTTTGAGGAAGCATGGCACCATGGAGACCCTGTAATCATCACATAACACAGAACGCCAGAAACACATTTAAGCACAATGTTGTCCCAGAACCCCTGTCCTGACTGGGGCACTCCCAAGCTCAATGTTTTGACAGCTTAGACCTTTCCTTGGACAGCCTCAGAGGCAGTATCGACTCTGGGTGAGTGTGGTCACTAGTGCAGAGTCAGAAAAGGCCCATGTCTCTGGGGTGGCCCAGCAATGGCTACCAGCAGCAGAAGGACCTGCCTAACAAGCCACAGTTCTGAGGAAGCATTCTGGCTACAGTTATACAGAACCAATGCCAGGAGGTGATGTCAACCACAGTGTACAGAGAGGACCCTGGGTAGACAGAGGCAGTAGAGCATGGCCACCCAGTCCTGAGCCTTTGAAGGCCATGCTTACTCCTGGCCAGGGGACCACTGGGGACAACAGCAAGTCTCAGTGGCTGAGTCAGGTGAGGATAAGGAGTCATGATTAAAGGTAAGGGCTCAGACTTGACAGGTGTCTCCCTCGTGCCAGATTTGGGACATAGGTAGTGTTACAGGCACCCCAGCTTCCAGATACCTGGCAGCATTGTCAGGGTGTGCCCATGAGAGCAAGTTCCTGCCTAGCAAGGTGGTATCAAGTCAGGTTGGACAAAAAGGTAGAAGAGCTGGCCTTTTGTCGCCTGACCATGCAGAGGACAGACATAGACACAGTATTGGCCTTTAAATACTCTGGTGAACATAAGAGAGGGCAATGTCTCCATTTGTATTCTCCAAATACAGAATGCACCAGACACAGTGAGAACATTGGCCTGATCCCACCATGGTTATAGAAACCATGGAGCACTTCTCTGTGCTGTGCCTTCAGGACACTTACCTGTGGACTTGATGTCCCTGACTTGGGCTCGATGGCCAGTCCCAGGGTGACACCACCTGCCAAGGCCTTCTTCAGGCTCTCCTTGACCTCTGTCAGCTCCAGCTCCAGGCTGACCCGCTCTGCCTCCCTCTGCTTGCATTCTTCCTCCAACCTCTTCAGCTTGTCCTCCAGGGCCACCTGGGTCTTCCTGCCTAAAATCCCATGGACACATGGTCACCTCACAGAGGGGGCCGACCTAGCTGAGTTCTGCCAGGCCTTGCCCCCAACACTCCAGGTCCAGAAGCTCCCTGCAGAGCCCAGGCCCTTTCCTAACACCCCGCTGTTGGGTGAGTCAAGGCCAGGAGTCAAGCCTGATCCTACTCACAAGCCCAAGGCATCTCATGACACTCCAAAGGGGACACTGACTAGGAAGTTGAATAAGAAGAGGTCTCAGATTCTACCAGTTTCTTGTGAACTATTGTATATACTGCCACGGTCAAAAAAACATTGCCCATATCTCTGTAGGGCTTGGCACATATTTCCCCAAGGCTTTCTAATTAACTCATTTCTTTGAAACTTGGTGTGATGACCAACATGGGCAGGAAATGCAGAGATGGAAAGAGAAGAAAATCGATTCAGTGAGGTGGGCAAACCACACGACATAGGGGGCTGGCCTCTGAGGGCCAGAGCTGGGGTCATTCTGCATCTCTGTCCTATGACTTGACACCTGTGGCAGGTGGGGAAGCTGTTGATTACGCACCATGTCATAGACTTGGCTGTCCAGCCCTGCTAGGAAGCCTGACACTCCTCTGCTCAACTCACTCCCATAGATTTTCCTAATGGCCCCACTTCACCTCCCTTCCTGTTCTCTACCCCCAAATTACTTCCCTAAACAGCCATAATTCAGACAGAGTTCAGTTCTGGTTAATTATGATAGGCATATGTACCAGCTTCACCCTGCATTGGAGCTGACAGGAAGCCAGTGTCCCCTCTGGGCTCCCCAGTCTGCTGCACAGCTCCCCTTTCTCCTCAGTTGGCAGAAACTAAATCTGAAAAGTCAGACAGCCCTGCCCCAGTCAGGGCGTTGGTCAGGATAAGATGGAAGCATTGGTTTCCATTCCAGATCAAAAGGTAGGAGAGGAAGGCACAGCCTGGGCCTGGGTACCACCAGTCTCTAGTCAGCTGTTCTGACAGCCACCCTTGCTCATTGCCCCTCATTCAGGATCACTAACAGTCCTTTCCTCTGATCCCCAAAGCCAGGTGCAGCCTTGTTCTCCCTCAGGCCCTTCTGAGAATATAGAGTTGCTTCTACCTAGGCAGAGCCCTGTGAAAACTTCTCAGCCCTGTTGGTTGTCTTTGTCTACAGAAGCCCAACCAAGTCACCTCAGGCAAGGAACAAAATCTGCCAACCTTCTTGGCTGTCAGCACCTGAGGCCGAAATTGCTGGAGTCCCGCTGTGCAGCTGGGGTCAGGTCATGGTCCTTGCCTATGGTGGCACCACTCAACCAACCCTGTGCTTCCCTGGGCTCCCCACAGGCTGGCACCCCAGGAGGCAAGGCTGAAGAGGCAGCCTTAGCTCACAGGTCTGAGGGTGAGCGGAATGGAATCTAGAACTCCAGTGGACACAGGTGGACGGGCTATCAGAGCCAAGACCCCCTACCTGCATTCACTTCAATGGCGGCCCTCAGGTCCTTCCTCTCTTTCCGGAGCTGTGCCAGCCTGTTCCTCAGGGCCTCTTTCCTCTTCAGCAGCTCCTCCTCTTTGGACTGTAACCGCTTGGCATCTGCTTCCACCCGGTTCTTACCATATTTGTACTGGTCGGCATCTGAGTGAGGAGCACCGAAAGTTAGCTCAACCAGAGGGGTGAGGCTGCCAGTGCCTGTGCCTCAGTGGCTCTCAGGGATACCACAGAACTTCTCCTGGCCAGTCCTAAGAGGAAGGGGGAGGCAAAACTTGGAGTAGTGACTTCCTCTGATCCTCTAGTACTTTGATCTGCGTGCTCCTCCCCTCAAGGCATCAGCTTTCAAATAACTGTCAATAGGGTTCAGAGTGAAGATTCTGGAACCTGGCAAGGCAGTGATCTGGACAGTTTTAACTGTCCACCCAGTACAATCTAGAACCATCGGGAGCAGAATCTTAATGAGGAATAATTATCCGGATCAGCTTGGCCCGTGGCCACGACCATGAGGGACTGTCTTGATTACTACACACTGAGTGTGGGTGGCACCACCGTATCACAAGCAGAGCCCTGGAATGGGAAGAGTGGGGAACGCTGGCTGAGTACTAGACATCAAGAGGGTAGCCATGTATCTCTTCTCTCTGCCCTCAGCTGTGCCTGTGCATGGACTGGCTGCTTTCAGTTCCCACCCTGACTTTCCCACAGCAACACACTGTAACCTGAAGCTGTAAACCAAAGACACCATCTTCCCTAAATTGCTTTTGTCGCAGTACTTGTCACAACAAAAGAAGCGAAACTCGAACAGCAATCCATTACTGTCAAGAACAACCTCCAGTAGGTGGTTAAGAGTCCTAATACCCACATGGTAGCCTTCAGTCATCTGTAACTCCAATTCCAGGGGATCTAACACCCTCTTCTGCCCTTCTCGGTCACCAGGCACACACAGGGTGCACAGGTAAACATGCAGGTAAAACACTTACACACAGGGAATAAAAGTAATCAATAAAAAAGAACTTGTAGAATTTATGCAAGTCCTCTCTATGTGCAACGCCTCTCCTCACTTCCACTTCTGTTCTTAGCCTTGCCCTGGCTGGAAGGAGGAAGTCTCCTGGCCTGAGAGTCTGGCCTGGAAGAAACAGATAGGGGGGCTTCTCTGGTGAATGAAAAGACAGAATGGCAGCACATGGTGCTTGGAGACCCACTATTTAGAGGACAGTCTTGGAGCCCTGTGACCTAGAACAGATCTGTGCCTCAGTTTCTCCTCCTGTGAAATGGGCATACAAATTCAATTAACACTTAAAGTAACTTCCCAAATGAGTCCTATACAGATGCTGCTAAACTTAATGAATGAATGAATAGTGAATGAGTGAGTGAACTGGTAAATGCTTCGGGGGAACCCAGAATCCGGGCCACCAGCACACAGCAGTTCACATGGTATTGAACCCAGGCCCCACAGTCTCTTCAGCCTAGCTTCAGTTTTGGGCTACAGTGTGTTCTTGTGGGGGAAATCAAGGCAGGAATTTCAAATAGCCAGACAGGTATTTAGGAAAAGCCTCTCAAGAAAAGTTGCCGAGGGGCTGGAGACCCTAACAAGACTGGCCAAGGCCTGCTGACTGTGAGGAATCTTCCATAATCCTGGTCGCTGCATGACCCACCAGCTCCGAGGGTGGCTACACCCTGCCTTCCCCTCTGTCGCTGTCCATCTGCTTATCAGTCTGTTTCAGAGTAGAAGCCATGGAGGGCCAAAGGTTGTTGTATGAGTCTTTAAAAGTAGGTGCATGTCCCTAACACAGATAACTTTGTGATAAGATGCCTGGGATGGAGTGGACACTCACAGGCAGCCCCCATGGCAATCACAGGTGACTGGCGCATGCAGTGCCTGCCCCGAGCTGGTTCTACCTTCATTTCTTCAATAAAGTACCATATCATGGAGATGTGCACTCTTCCAATGTCTAGTCAGCGTTCACTCCCTCACCAAAAGACCCCTGTAGAATGGCATTGCTGGATCTTCAGCCCAAGAATAACTACCCTGTCTCATGAAACCAAGGTACTTCCAGAAAATTCCATGCCAAACTGTGCAAACTCCACTGTCTACACCAATATGTCCCCCCTACAAACCTACAGAAGACAGCTTGTAACTATCCCCACTGTTTGGTCCCCATGCAATAACTCTATACAACTGTAATGTGATTGGCTGAATTCCACAAAAGCACAGGATGCAATTATTTTTCTCTTTTGTTTCCATTAGATGTCACCAGAGTTAATAAAACATTCCTTCCAGAAGGTCCCGCCAGACACTGGGATAAATCATCCATAAAATAAAGCGAGTGAAGGGCCTTGAGAAATGCCAGGCTAAAAGAGCCAGCGTGGGATTCAGATCTTGCTTAACAAGGCATTTTAGGCTGACTCATCCCTCTGGCTCCTTCGCCTCCCTGAATGAGCAACACTAAGAACACGGGTGTAAGCACACCCAAGGCTTCAGGGAATGAAATTACAGAGAGAGGGTAAAGGGAAGTCGGCGACCATGAGGAGACTTAAGCCTGACGGGCTCTTGACCTGCCTGTTTGAAAGTAGAGGCATACACACTTCCCTGTTTGGCCCAGACTGAGGGAGGAGACTCCAGGACCTGCAGAGCCCCAAGTAGTACTTATGCCTGTTTTTTTAAGTCTCTGTTCACTGTATCCACAGCAACAAGTGAGTATCCCTGAATGAACAGTCCCATGGGCTAGCTGGCTGAATGTTGGCTCACCCAATGCAATGGGGGCAGGGCAAACACAAACTCAAGAAGCCGGCATACCCAGATCCAGCTGCGGTTGGAGGAGAGCTGCCAACGCCTAGGCAGGCTGTCTCCCTCTTCCTGCTCTTTACAGATGGCTTTGAAGGTCTGGCCCAAGCCCTAGCTCTGTTTGGCCTACTGTGAGACCTCTGGCTCTCCCGAATGACTTTGGGGTTCATTCCTCACTTGCATAGTGGGATGCACACACCTACACTGACAACATGGCTGTCAGGGACAGCAGGAGGGAAGGTGCTGGCTGTCTACTGTGACTTGCACAGAAGCAGCAAGGCCTCCTGTGCCCTTGAGTGTCTGGGGGCTTTGCTTTAGGTGTCCAATATCACCCTTTCCACTGCATCAACAGAGCAGCTGGCCATCTGCACATCTGACAGATGAGGGGCTGCATTCAGAATTTATGTGACTTGTCAGTGGTGTTCTAAGGGACACAAACTGGAGTCTCCTGGACCAAAGGCCCAGTGCCTCACGGTGAATGCCTTACCAAGAAGCCAAGCAACAGTCACAGAAGCTGGGTTACAGATTCTGGCCTATCAAGTCAGGAGGGGGTGGGAACAGGAATGTACGTTGCCCCACTTCCCAGTACCCCTCCTCAAGGCTGGCATCTGTTGCAGGAGTACCTCAGGCAGCCCATAGCAGAAAGCAAGGAGCCAGCAGGGAACTCACTTGAAGCTGTCCGTTTCACACCGCCTGAAGGATCCACCTTTTTCTGCTGGCTGCTGGGCACCTTCCCCTTTACAGGAACCCCATTAGATGACACTGGAGGCTTTTTGCTCTTCAACTGTTGAAACACACAGAGAAAATTAAAAATAATCGAACAAAAGCACCCCTTTGCCTAAAGTTATTTCTTTTTAGTCTTTGACTCTTAAGTACAACCTACTGGCATGTTCAGAGGGCAAAGGAAACCAACTTGGTTTCTAGCCACTGGGCTTCTGCAACATCCCTCTGACAGCTGGGAAGCTTCCAGCACTGAAGGCTGGACACCCAGGACTGCCAGGAAGTCTGCAATGGGAGGGCTGTTACGTTTCTGTGGGGGCCTCAAGTGCTGATAAGAAAGCAGCTGTGAGTGACCACGCACACGTGCAACAACAACCTCTGAGAACCTGTGAACCCGAATTTCTAGAGCTAAGTCACTTTTCCATAACTGGACTGCTTCTCGGGGAAGGGCCTGGCTCTGCAGGGAGGTGCTTGCCCCTAACTGACTGATGCAATAATGAGATACATAATGTCCTTTCAGATCACTGATGGGTCTGAGGAAGGATGCAAGAGTCACACATATAGAAATAGTATAAACGTAATGAGCAAGCCTGGACCAGCTACAAGCTTTAAAAAAAAAAAATTCAGCGGTCCCCTGCTCACCCGACTTCTGCAAGCCACAGCTTCATATCAGGTGATATGAAGATATCCATATATTCAGGCAGGTGACACTGCATGCCAGGCAGTGAGCTCGACATAAAGGGAACTTGACACCTGGATCCTGTCGTTCTGCCCACCTCCACCTCCCACTGTCTGCCTCTCCTAGTGTGGGACTGCATATAGATCTAGCTGCAATTCTGGTTTGTCCTTTAGGAGATCCTGAGCCAGCTCTTCAAAACTTTCTGATCCTGTTTGCTCACTTACAAATGTAAAGACACTGGCACCTCCCACAGGACTCCTAAATGAAACCGCATAGCCATGTACAAGATGGCATCAAGGAGCTCTCTGGGAGTATATGGTCTCATCACCACTAGGCTTCCAAAAGAAGGTTATACAAGGACGTGGCATGAAAAGGCACTAGAATTTAGCCTGGACTGTTTTCTGTTTGAAACAGAAACTAGGGTAACAGTGGTAGCACCATACCGTGCATCACGTGATTCCTGACTAGCAAGAGGACAATCCAAACGCACAGGTGACAGATTTACTAAGCTAACCAAAGGCAACTATGTTACCGGCAAACTGATAGACACATAAGTAGGACACAAAGGCCAGATCTGGCCGGGGATCCTCGTGAAAGGGGTAGAAGACAATGGTGCTCACGCTGGTCAGTCAGCCAGCCAGCGGTCCACACCCCTCAGACTCTCCAGGGATGGCAGCTGAATAACTGTGCCTAACACAGCAAGTGTTTTGGGTCAGTTCTGACAAAGCAATGTCTGGAGATGCAGCGGGGAGTCACCGCTACCTGGAAGCCTAGGACTTTGCCTGCTGTCCGTTATTTTCTCAAAACTGCCCAAAGAATGGAGCTGAGTCTAGAAAGCCTGGCCCCTTGCTTTATGTTCTCAGAGTGTTCCTAAATGAGGTATCCAGGGCTCCGGGTAGACTACACAAATGTTTAGGTTAAAAACTCATGAAAGCAGTTAGTGACTGCTCCAAAATGACGATGCACGCCACAGAAACTGGGTGAACAAGATTCCAGTCTCAAGCCAACCTGCCACTAGGAATCAGAGCCCTCCTGTCACATCAGTGCAGGGCACATGTCATCCTCTCCCTGACAATAACCTGCCCATGTTTACAGACAGGAAATAACCACTCCCCGGGGCAATCCTCGCTCACCTCGCCCAGGATAGACTATACTAGAGAAACCTGCCATTCCAGAATCTTCAGGAAAGTGGTATGGCCTCTTTTCATGATCTTTGTCATAATTCTCAAAATGTACTGGAGAATTCTTCATGAGCGTGGAGAGTGTGGGAGAAGCCAGACAATCTGGGAGCAGGCTCAAATCTCTCTCCGGTCCCTCAGTGGCTAACTGTGAATTAGGCTATGGTTGAAGACTGCATGACACTTTGGTGTGTGTGAGGTCATAAGCACACAGTCACTGCAGGTCCACGGGTAACGTCAGGGAGTTTGGGAACACAATCTGTACCTGGGAGTGCAGCCCGAGAGACGCCCTCCCCACAGAAGAGGTGTTAGTGAGAGATGGGGAGCAGGGTGGGCTGTAGGAGGTGGGGGATTTGTAGTGGTTAGAGGACAGCCTGTCAGCGGGTGGCCGAGACGCCCTCCGGTCAGCAGGAGAGGAACGAGCAAAGATTGTCGGCGATGGCAAGTTATCGTAGAGACCCTCGTTATCGTAAAGCACCTCTTCCGCCCGGCCTCTGCTCCCACAGCCAGGAAAGCTGCCATCCATGTCCCACTGCAACACACACAGCCTGTTCGTTAGTGGCCGGATGAGGACAGAGAAGATCAGCACAGCGAGATGTTAGCAGTCCCCCAACACTCTGTATGAGCACACACACACACACACACACACACACACACACACACACACACACACAGGGCAAGCATGTCTCCCACAGCCGTGGGCTGCTTCATAAGAGCCCCTTTGCCTTTGGAGTCATAGAAAGATTTCTGTCATTAAATTGTTCCCTGAGACATTGGATTGTGACGGTCTTGTTCTGTTTTTCAAAATGAAGAGTGCGGAGCTGGTATTATTAACTCTAGAGCCCTGGAGTTTAGAAGTTCCCTGATGAACAGGAGGTGAGGTCAGGGGAGTTGGGCAGAGCCTGGGTCTCTGTGAGGTCATGATCAAGGGCCATGGCATCTGCTGTGTTCTGGGTACACTGGCTTCCTTATCACACAGTCTGCTGAGAAAGCAGGGGAAACTGAGGCAAAGGCAGCTCATATAGCTAGGGGGAGGCACAGCTGGACAAAGTTGTGCACACCGTGCCGTCAGAGAGCCTCAGGCTCTGATAGAGGAACATGACTGGAATCAAAAACAGGTCCATGCTGCCCTTGTGGCCAGCAAGTTTACCGTCAAGGTCAAACACCATCTAAGTTGTCCACACTTGAGCATCTGAAGAGAATGCCACAGCCCAAAGAGTCTGCCGAGAAGACAGAAGCCAAGTCATCACAGAATCCAGGTGCCTCAGCCTTGGACGGAACAATGGCATTATGTTACCAGACGACCTGAACAAGGGAGTTAGTTCAAAGCCACGTCACTGGACGCGGGCGTTCCAGAGCACTGGCATGAAAGTATAAAGAACTCCAGACTCTTAACCACTGCCAGTCCCTTTAAGCTTTAAAGGTCTTTGCAAATTGCCCTGGATTATAAAAGGAAATATTAATTCATATATTCTACCCATTTCAGCCTGTTCTTTATGTTCTCCTTGCAGCACTCCCTCCTGCCAGACTATAATTACAGCCCTTTGTTATGGAAATAGGAAAGGCCTAAAATCCCAGGGCGGGGGTGTCTTCTGCAGCCACAACACTGTCTATTTTTGTGACTGCTGCGGACAAACAAGGAACCATAAAACGACATAGAAAAGCCAGAATGGGGCATTTCACCTGACTCTCATGTTCCTAGAATAGCAAGGATCAAGCCACGTGGGATACTTCGTAAACAGTGACAGAAATCCCACAGCAGTTTCTAGAATGGTGAGCGTGTGCAGAGCCCTTTCCTTTAAAAGAATCAACGGAGTGCAGAATGAACTGAATTCCTATAGGGAAAACAGTGCCGGGGCTCTGAGCATTAGGGCATAAAGTGTAGACTTTATGGACTCCAGAAATGAAGCCTCCAATGCAGTTGTGTGCTAACAGAGGCCTGAGCACAGGAAACAGGCTGGGGAAGCCCACGCAGGGAAGCCCTAAGGAAACAAAAGGGCAGGACACATACACACACAGAACATCGTGTCTCTGGTGCTCAGATCCAGAGCATGCATGTAGGGAGGTTTCTTTAGCACAGAGCTGTTTATTTCCAAACACACATCAAACCATGGGCGAACCAGGGGAGAAACACACAGAGGGACTCTGAGCCAGCATGGTGTCTGGACTGTCCAGGTGACTGGCAACTGTGAGCATGGTATGACTCAACGAGTCGCTGCAGCACCTTGTTCACCTCCCACTTGTGTGTGTGTGTGTGTTGCGTGGGGATGTGGAGGCCTTGTCTGAAGGCCTGCAGACAGCTGCTGAGACCTCAGGCTGAGAGGGGCAGCTCGCCCTTAGAGGAGCCTGGACGCTGGAGTATAGAAGCAGGGCTAATGCATCGGCAGAGG
Organism: Lophiomys imhausi; assembly: GCA_907164525.1. Taxonomy (NCBI): domain Eukaryota; kingdom Metazoa; phylum Chordata; class Mammalia; order Rodentia; family Muridae; genus Lophiomys; species Lophiomys imhausi. The sequence continues at coordinate 6,304,459 of CAJQZJ010031795.1, read as the reverse complement.
GAGGGGCTGGGGACCATGAAGACAGAAAGGCTGGGCTGAGAGCCCTGCTCACCAGGCATATCCCCTAAGATCTGTCCACAGGGCTGCAGGGCAAAGGACAGAAGGCAGCACCCCGGAAGGCCTTCCGATGCATGGAGGAGCCTGGCTCCTGCCATCAGAATATTGGGCAAAGAACGAAGACAGGAACAGTAAGGATAAATGTCTAAAACATCACCCAAGGTTGAGGAGCTCTAAAGAAACACACGGGATCCTGTCGGCAGAAGGCTTCCCACACACGCCCCCCCACACCTGCTCACTGCACAGGCCTGGCCACAGAAGGTGCATGTGCTCAGCCATCAGCCAAATAATAAAGACCAGGGACCCAGAAGGGGTCTGCTAATGATCTGGAAACATTGGACAAAACAGAAAAAAAAAAAAAAAACCCAAAAACCTAAGGATAAATGGCCACACCTGGAGGCTGGCTTGGCAACGGCGCTGCCGCAAAGCGTCCCACATTCACACATGAATACTCTACCCCAGCCGCCCAGGAGCCATCAGAGTGTGCCACCAGGCAGCCACCCCGTGGCACTGCTCCCATCTGATGGTGGCTGCAGCTGTATGGCAAAACTAGTCAGAATAACTTACGCTGCATTGTGTCTAACTTACTCGAGATGTAAAATTAAATATTCTTTCAGCTCCATCTATTTGATCTGATTTGATCCACTGAAATTTAGATATCTTCTAGCTGGTATCTTGGGTGCCGAGATGTACATGAGGATGGTGACAGGGGCAGATGTGGCGGCTGGTAGGGGTCACGTGACCTGATGCTCACATCACAGACCAGGTTTTGGGAGGGAAGTGGTATAATTCTCAGTCTCACTAGGGTGGAAACCAGGCATTCAAGGACAGACTTAGCCAGCAATTTGTCTCCTAACAAACTGACCATTGGCTCTCGAAGGACACTCACCGAGCCGTTGACGCAGGGGACATCATCATAGTGTAGTGCTGTCCCGCTGGGGTGGGCATAGCCGTTGGAGATGCTTCCCAGGTAAGGACTGGTGGACACTGCCCGCCTGTTCATAAAGCTGAGAGGGAGAGAAAACATGGACACGTCAGTTAGTAGGCAGGGCCTTGTGAACCTCATGGCAACCAAAGGCTTGTAAGGCTCAGGGGCCGAACCTTTGGCACCCTTAGGCAGCCACAGATGTCATCTTCAAGGGACTGGGGCCAATCCTCACCCAGAGAAAGGACTACACACACCATGTATGGGAACACACAGGAACACCTATAAGTGGAGGGGACCAGACATTCACCATTTTCGCCATGCCCTGGGAAAGACTACACCCAGAGAATATATACACCCAAGCATACACCCAAGCTCTTTCTGACAGGCTTGGCCTCTCACAGCTGCGAGCCAGTTTCATCCTGTCTGCAGAGTCTGGTCACTTCCAAAGGCAGGGGACAGCATGCCCTACCGGCCTCTTCTAGGATGTCTGTGGTTCAACAAGCACTCGGTGAGCTGTGGCAGCCACACACACACCTGAAGCTGGCCCCTGACCTCCTGAGGGCCCATGGGTGCTACGGGCTTCAGAAGCCTAGGCTGCTGTGATAGATATGAGATGCTTGCTTGAGACTTGCCAGAGCCCCTAAAACCTTGGAATTTCCTAATGATAAAGGGAGACAGCCCCCCTTTGCCCATCATAGCGAGCCGCCCACCATCCCTTGAAAGCCTGAAGGCTTTGGGGATGGGGGAGCTAGTGGCTGAGGATACAGCCATATGATCACAGTCAGAGACTTTAAGCTCTGAGAGGACAGGGTGGAAGAGCATCTGGATTGGAGGCCCGGGAAGGAGGTTCAAACAGGGAAGGCACTCTACCTAGAGGGAGAAGCTGTACCCCGGGAAGGTGTTCGCTCTGGAAGTGTACTGTATTCAGGGAAAGTGTCACACCCAGGGAAGTCACTCTACATAGAGAAGGCATGTACCCAAGGAAGGTGCTAGATCCAGGGGGAGCACTGTAGCCAGGGAGGAAGTGGCAGCCCCTGACTTCCATAGCTCACCTTCTGCCCCTCCTACTCAACAGGCCCACACAGGTAGGTTCCTAACACACCAGTGACCTAGCAAACGAACCACTTCCTGAGGCCTGAGAAGGTCTGTGGGGTTGTGGGAATCTCAGGTTAACATCTGCTCTTGAACGAGCATGGGTGAAAAACTGGATTTGCGAATGGCATCATGGACAGAGTCCTAGGGATGGAGCTTTTGATCTTCAGGGCATGACACTGTGTCCTAGTGGACAGTGTCAGCATTGTCCTACAGTGCCCCCTTGCTGGCGTCCACAGATAACTAGGCCGTCATCTGGTGTGAGAAAAACCCATACCTGGCAGCCAGAGGTGGAGAACAGAGTCTGCACGTACAGAAAAAGGACAGTTGGCCTCTCCACCCAGCCCTTGTTCTCCAGAGAGCCAGGAGACATTAGCCTGCTGCACACCACCACCCAGAGGCTTCCAAAGTCACCAAAAGAATCAAGTGAAGCACTGTCCAGGGTAGGCTGCATGCAGCAGACTCCACTTTCTGCAGCTTCCCTCCTTCCCAATGGGGTCAGGAGGCTCCTCAGTACCTTCCACCTCTTCACTGTCCCTCTGCCCACCCAGGGGGTTGGGGTTGGGGGCTACTCTTCTCAGCCACAAGTGTTCTGTGTGTGCCAGAGGGGTCTTCCCTGAGAGTGAGCACGAAGGAGCCCCTCCCCTCTGCCATGCTGACTTTCTGCCTCTTGTAACCTGACCTAGCCTGTTCTTCCTCTGCCTCTCTAGAGCTTCTGGGGTGTTCTGACACCCCACTCTCCAGAGCACAATGAGGTGGACAGACCTCTCAGGAAGCTGGGCTTGTTTCAGGAACAACTGTGAAAACCCAGGAAGAAATAACCAGGATAGCATTTGGTCCTAACTGGGGAAACTAAAATCACATAAAGGTAACCAGCAAATGCATTTTCTCCCAAACTTTGTTTTTCTGAGGAAAGTGGCTTGAGGCTCTGCCCGCCCTAATGGCTGCACTCTCTCATGGTGCACTGCTGCCCCCTGCTGGAAGAAGCTGGCAAGCATGGCTTCTCTGGCAGATGCAACAGCTTAAAGACTTCTTAGCTTATGAACAGTGATAGAATTATTCTATACTTAATCTACATCAAATCAAGTGTAGGAACGTTAAATGCAAATGAAGGAGAAAAGGCAAGAAGAAAAGATTCACTAGCCACTTAGGAGCTTCTGCATGTTTCACATGCACGTTGAAGGCATTGACTAAAAGACTCAGCTGAGGACTGTCTGGGGAGAGGTTTTGAGTGAGACGTGGTAAATGGAAGGATGGCAGGGCACCAAGTGTTCCTGCTGGTGCTGAGCATGGCCACTACCCGGCACTCTGTGCTGTATGCATGTGCACACAGCTCTGTCTCCTCACAGCAGGGACCTCGTCTTTGCTTTGCAGCCTCAGGTTCTGGCTCCCTACCCAGTACTCTTATGCACAGATATCAGGAAGAATCAAAGATGGCCAACAGCACAGGCCGCTAGCTGGGTACACTTCCGCTTTCTACAATGGAGATGCCCAAAGGATTCAAGAAGCATGACACACACGTCCTTGTCTGCAGAGAGGCCTTCTCCACTGTTCAGGACATCCCAACATTTACAGAGAGGGGCATAGGCCAGTAACGAGAAGTCACGTGGAGCTGAGCGCAAGCAGGGGTCCCCGTTCCCCTCTAGTGTTCTCTCCATGGTGACTTTCAGCCAAGTGTGTAAGTGGAAATGAGTCTGAATCTAAAACATAAGGACATTCCAGGGAAGGACCTCAAGATGGTCAGAAGGTGGTTCTCCCCATCCTGTCCCTCTCTAGTCACGACCAAAGCATCACAGCCACCACCACCATGCTCTAGTGAGCCTACAATGGGCAACACATATGAGAGGTCCAGCAGAAGTGCCAGGGCACTGTCCTTCTGTCACATGACCCATGGTCTTTGGTCAGCCTCAGGATGTGTCCCAGCATCCAGCACCATCCACACTCCTGAGTGCCTGTCGCCCAGGGAACCCCACAGTTTTGTTTTGTTTTTTTTCTGTTTTCTGTTCCCTTTTAGAATCTTATTGCCTTCTTTTTTTCCTTCAGTCAGACACAATCGCTGATAATTCTCATAATCATTTGGCAAAGATTTGCCACACAGCCGCCAAGTTATAAAAAAGCAAAAAATTAACTTAATCCCAGGCTATCTATTGCTTGGCAAGCTACCATATTTTGAAGGCTGTTTCCTTGTTCATTCTCCTCTCTGTTAAGTTTTATAGGAATGTTTGGCTAGAAAACTAAAACATGAAAATTAACTTTATTGCTAGCTGACATTCCTAAAAAGATTTTAATGAGGTAAAAAAAAAAGATTCCTAGGCTAAGTTTATGGCCTGAGCCTTTTTAAATGAAGAGTGTTTGATACAGCAACCTGCATTCCTTTCTCCAAGATGTGACTACCCCACATTTGGTTTAGATTAAAATTCTGTTTGGTTATAAAGGAAAAGCTGAGCTGCATGCAGAGGCAAGTACTTTCATTCAGGGTTTCTCCTGAACGTGGTAATAAGTGAGTTCCGTTTGGGGGATTTCAGTAACTTCCACTTAAGTGCAGCTAACAACTGTTAATGTACCAAGCTGTGGAGACATCACGGTATGAAGGTTTGCTGCGTAAGTTCCTGCCTTGACTTCAGCGATGGACTGTGATATGAAACTATAAGCTGAAATAAACCCTTTCCCCCTCAAGTTGCATCTGGCCATGTCTTATCATAGAAACCCTAGGATATTTCTACACTTTGTTTTTAAAACTGGCTTATTTGTTTTCTTGGTGCTCAGGCTTTTTTTTTTTTTAGATCTTTTCATATTCTAGATATTAATCCTTTTGTCAGATGTTTAATTGGTAAAGTTTTTTCCCCTGTTCTGCAGGCTGCCACTTTGTTGGGAAGATGGTGTCCTTTGCCATACGGAGTCTTTTTCATTTAAAATATCCACAGGTGTTAGGTAGCTTGCAAGGAACCAGGCTGGGGGTAGGGTGGGGAGTGGGGATGTCCCATGGAAGGGGAAATAGGGTATAGAGTTATGAAGTAGAACTAGAAGAATTACATGGGGGGGTAAGAAAGGGTGGGGGTAAAGGAAGGACTATGGGAGGGACAATTAACACTAAGGGTCCTTTGAAAAGCCACTTGGAAGCCTACTACTGTAGCAGCTCCTAAAATATATAAAATGAATTTAAATGGAGACACCATATAGTGGGGGAGATAATGCACCAACTAGACATTTTCTGCCACCAAGTAAAACCCCCAGTTGCAGGAATGGGTTACATCTTATTGAGTCATTGGCCAAAGGGGTTCCACAGCCACCTCAATGGTCTAGGCTACTGTCAGTGCTATTGATTACCTCCACAATCTGATGGCAGGACCCCATTGCAGAACATATCACTTACTTATCCCATCAAACCTGGAGAAATAGAGCTGGTGCCCAATGAGAAGTTTTGTCACTACTGATTAGTGTTCATAGTGCTAGAAGGTACCATATACACTACAGGATGAGAAAAGTAATCATTAATATAGCTCAGCTACAAACCCTACTGACTTACAACAGCAATCTGTCTGCAATATATACTGGTGCAATAGTGGCATAAATGTTACGGTAGTAACCAACCATTCTTTGACTGACATTAAGGCTCACTGCATGAGATGGAACTCACTTAACACCACTAAAGTGGCTACGAACCTGAGACTAAATAGGTCCTATGGGAAAACCTAATACTATTATCTGCTAAAATAACCTAGCAATAAAACAACTCCTGACGACACACTGCTATACTCAAAGATCAGAGAATTTCTTAACGTTCATCAGAGAGACTGCTTCTTCAGTAGATGGTAAATAACACAGACAGGGTCCTACAACTTGACAATTTATAGAGAGCAAGACACTTTGGGGCATGAGTTTGAGACCAGCTTGGTCTACGTTGTGAGTTACAGGGCAGTCAGAGATATATATAGAGAGACTCCTAATCCCCACCCACCCACCCAAAAGAAGCTATTTGCTACTGATACCTGCTAGGACAGGGAAAATGCATTTTCTCCAAATGAGTGTATATTAACCACACTCTAGGCCTGGCCCCATGCCCAGGAGTAGTTTCCAACACAAAAAGGACCCCAGGCGTTTTCATGTGTGATTTTTGGTGTGGTTTGGTGTTTGCTTGCTTGTTTTATCTTTCAGGTTGGTTTTCTTAGTTTGTTGTTTTCATTTTGAGGGAGAGAGAGAAAGAATAGAACATAAAGTTGAGTATGTGGGGATGATCTGGGGAGCTGGGAGAGAAGAAAGAATACAATAAAAATATACTGAATGTAAAATTTTTTTTTTTTTGGTTTTTCGAGACAGTGTTTCTCTGTGTAGCCCTGGCTGTCCTGGACTCGCTTTGTAGACCAGGCTGGCCTCGAACTCACAAAGATCCGCCTGCCTCTGCCTCCCAAGTGCTGGGATTAAAGGCGTGCGCCACCACCGCCCGGCTATGTAAAATGTTTTTTAAAATACTTTTTAAAATGTAAAAAAAGAGATCAGATACAGGGACTGACCTAAGAGTCTGGGTGCATGCTGGCCCAGGATGCACTGTTCAGACTTCCTAGTGCTGGGGAATCATGACTGCTTCCAGCTCTTCTGTGAAGAGTTCCTGCCTACTATCTACTGCATTTAAAAGAAAATGTGAGAAATGTACTCAGTTAAAAACAATAATCATGAGTCTATCATATTTTATCATAGTTAACACATATTTGTGTATGTATTTATGTGTATGTATATATACATTCGTGTGTGTGTGTGTGTGTGTGTGTGTGTGTGTGTGTGTTTGTTTATAAAGCTTTCCCAACATAAACAATTAAAGAAGGCAACCCTGATTTTCAGGTCTGTAGATGTCTCTCTGAGGTTGGTAACTGGATTCCTACTCCTGCTTCTGTACCCGCTGGCCACACTCTGCTACTTGGGTGACAATATGAGAAAATGCAGCCTCACAGGGATGTGAAGCTAGGAGGTAGGGGCACATACTGATTCTTGGGTGACTGTGGACAGTCTTTGAGTGATAGTCTCTTAGTGACTGGTTGTCAGACCCTCTAAGCCTTGACATGGAGGCCACAGGCTGACACTGCCCTTGGGATGGCCCTCACCCTGTCACCATCACTACCATGGATATCAGAGTGGGCCCTACTCTGTGATTCTGCCACTTTCTCATCAGAAGGGGCCTTGTGAGCTGGGGAGTCACTGAGCTCACAGTGCTGGTACAAATGTAGAAATACCTTCTGTGTAAGTCTCCCTTTACTGGCTCAGAATTTGCTAATTGCTTTCCTACAGTAACAGGGGCTATGGGTCTACTCTATGATAATGTATGTTTGAAAGGCCCAAAGTCTATCAGTTGTCCTATTTTTTGAGATGTGATCTTGTGTGTTCCAGGATAGTCTTGAACTGGCTATGTAGACAAAGGTGACCTTGAACTTCAGATCCTCCTGCCTTCACCTTCCATGTGCTTAGTTTAGAGATATGTACTAGTTTATGTGGTGCTGGGGATTGAACTTTAGGGCCTTGGCATGCTTAGGTAAGTACTATACCAACTAAGCTCCATCTCTAACCCACTGGTTGTCTTTCAAGGTAAAAACTAGGAAGTCAGGAATGGCAGCCAGGTCCACTGGCAACCCACTGCCTGGAAGTCCTCCTTGTGGCTGCTGTGTGGCTCTGCACCCCTGGGCCACATGGAGCTCACTGAGGCACTCAAAACACCAGAGCCCAAGGCCATCCAGCATTCGCTACTTCCACGGTTCTTGAGGGGAACGCATGCCAGGGGCACAGTGCTGTGGGGAGGCCTGTCCACCACCACAGCCTGGACAACAGCACTGTGTCAAAGCGGCAAGAAAGGAGACCACATCTCAGGTAACTGGCAAAAACCTCCACCTTGTAGAACAGCTGATGATGCTGAATGCCCATGTGGACTGTGGACCCCACAGGAACTGTTGCTGCAACCCCCTCATTATTCTTGTGTTCAGGAAGCACTCTGGCTCAAAAATATGCTGTTGCCCAAAGCAGAATTACTTGTCACAACTTAAATTTAGAAAGTGCTGCACTGACAGCTTGGAGATCTTGGGTCTTGTTTCAGCAACATACAGAATCTTTTCTGCTTTCCAGAGGGCTCCTGTCATGGAGGGTGCGGGGGGGGGGGGGGGGGGGACTGGCAACAGCTGCCCACAGGACAAAAGCAGGAATACTACCTGTTGGTGCAAATAAAACCAGCCATGATCCCTTATTGTCTCTGGCTGCAATGGCAGAGCTAGGCAGCTGTAACAGAGATCATCTGGCCCATGAAGCCAGTAGTACTACCATCTTCAGGCAAGTTTGCTAAGCCCGCTCTAGCAGAAATCCCAGAGGGCTGAAACAACCAACTTCAGGGTTGTCAGAGCCAGCACCACACCAAGGAAAGGTCCTCGGGTGTGCTTCTGGCCTGCATGCTCACCCAGCACCTACTGTGAAACAGTAGAAGAACACTGCTGAGTTAAGGCCTTCCACAGGCCACGCGTGAGTCTTACCAGAAGGTCTGTTTGGCCGTCTGAATGACATTCGCCGACATCTCCACATCTATGTAGTCATAGTGCAGGGCTCCTGGGTCTGTTGATGACCCCGTCTCAGCCAGCAAGATGCCAATCCATCTGCCCATGTCTTCAGAAGATGATGCCTGCCATGGGGAAGAAAGCATGATTCATTCAACCAAAGACAAAGATAGGTGACAGGAAAGGAAAGAAAAGATGGAGTGTGGATGGGAAAGGAGCCACACTCATTGCCTGAGTGAGAGGATTAGCTTTGTGTTCACACTAGATTGGAGAGCCGGAGGCTACAGAAAAAATTATGCAAAGGAACTTAAAATGTGAGCCACCAAGATGCCTCCCCATTATCTGGGAGAGAGCACCAGGGTGGAAGACATAGATATTCACAGGAGCAATTGCATCCGAACCACAGCAAGTTGCTCACAAACCGTGCTGAGGACCTGGTCTGGAGAACATGCAGGCGCTCTACCCCATAGCTCCCAGATGCTCTGGCCTGCCTGTGCTGTGCCTGGTGTGGGTATACGACAGTGAACTTGTTTCTCTTATCCAGATTCTACTTTTAAAAACAAGCAGGCAACTTATCTTCAAACCTACTGTGTGGTGACATTTTTAAGAATTCTGGAATTTTGGGTTCCTAAAAAAAAATAAGACAGAAATATTATAAGCAGGTGCCTTCATTTTAATACCAGGAGTAGGGAAGTGGGGTTGATTTGGACTGTCCACAGCAGCTGACCATGATTTGCCTCATGCTCCAGCAGAGGCGTGGTTTTGCCAGCTGGGACAGTTTCTGCAACTGTGTGACATTTGGAATTCCAGGAAGTTTTCAGAGAGAACATAAATGGGTCAGCAGTTGTCGGTCATTGAGCCTGAGCAGAGGAAGAGCCCTTAACAGGAAGCAGCAGCTGTCTGGGTAGAAGTGTGGCTCTCAGTGGGTGCTCACGGAGCATAGCATGGGGCCACATGGGATGCACGGGGGCCGCACAGGGACCCACGGCATGTCGCACTGGAAGGAAGATCAAGGTATGCCCAACTAAAATTAACTGTTGTGGGCATTTAGATTAAGAACAGAAATCCTCTTCCGGCTCTGTTGTCTTGCCCCAAACAATGCACCACTGGAGCTGGGGGCATGGCTCACTGTGTAGTATGTTGTGGGTCCCTCCCCAGCAGCACACAGACACACAAAATGAATTGCCAGCTTCGTGACCCAGGCTAACCTGTGTTCTTACAGCTACTTCATGGTAGCATTTACTCTTTTTTCTTTTTAGATTTATGTATTTTATGTGTATGAATGTTTTGTCTGCAAGCATGCATGTGGACCATGTGCATTCCTGGTACTCAAAGAGAGCAGAAGAGGACACTGAATCCCCTGGGAACTGAGTAACAGATGGTTGTGAGCTGAAATGTGGGTGCTGGGAATCAAACCAGAGTGTCCAAAGACTGGTGATACAGCACAAGTAAAGGATTATAGTCAGGCGGAGGCCCGCTGAAATCCTACATGCAGAGTTAAATGGATAATTACTGAGATGTGTAGAAAGGAAGCCTTCCTCTTGGTAGGGACTCCCCCATTAGGGTAGAAGGAATCAAGGGATGAGAGTCACCACTCAGCCACCACCATCATCACAGGGACTGCTGCAGGCTGGTCTCCAATGCTAACACTGAGCAGTGTCAGCAGCTCTGTTCATGCGATAGGGTGGGGGTGGGTGGGAACGGAGTGACTTTCAGCTGGGAAAAGGCCCAAGTTATCTGTGGTGGTTTAAATGAGAAGTGTCCCCCGTAGTCTCAGGCAATTGAGCACTTTATCCCCAGTCCACAGTTGCTGTTTGAGGAAGTTCAGGGGACACAGCCTGGGTGGAGGAAGTGTGTCACTGGGGACAGGCTTTGAAAGAAAAAGGCATCATAACTTCCGGTTTGCTCTCTCTGCTTCATGCTTATGGTAAAGGGTAGTTTTTGCTGTGTCTTCTGCTTGCTGCCATCCCTCCCCCACATGATGGGCTCTTGTCAGTCTGGAACCCTGAACCCAAACAAACTCCTTCTTCTATACATTGTGTGAGCCATGGTATTTTATCACAGCAATAGAAAAGCAACGGATACAGTGTCGAGATGAATCACATCTCACTGATGAGTCACTAGTGAGACGCGTGATAGCAAGCACCTCCCCACAGGACACACACACCACACAGTGACGCTACTTCCATCCAGCTCCTGCTAAGGGTACCAGGGTAGTCCAGCACCGGGAGGGGAAGGTACACCCCAGAGGAAGGGTCTTCTATAACATGTCAGGCCCATGCCCGAGGAAGTGTCAGCAGCATGACTGGATGGAGAGGCTGGGAGACTTGGAGGATAAATGGGTACAGGCTCCCAGCTATGCCGCGGGCACTAGGGCCATGCTGGTATGTGGATAACTAGAAAGTCCAGATTAAGACCCATGCTTCAGGGGGCTGGAGAGATGGCTCAGCGGTTAAGAGCACTGGCTGCTCTTCCAGAGGTCATGAGTTCAATTCCCAGCAACCACATGGTGGCTCACAACCATCTATAATGAAATCTGGTGCCCTCTTCTGGCCTGCAGATATACCTGCAGACAGAACACTGTATACATAATAAATAAATCTTAAAAAAAAAAAAAAAAAAAGACCTATGCTTCAGCCAGGCGTGGTGGCGCACGCCTTTAATCGCAGTACTCAAGAGGCAGAGGCAGGCGGATCCCTGTGAGTTCGAGGACAGCCTGGTCTACAAAGTGAGTCCAGGACAGTCAAGGATACACAGAGAAACCCTGTCTCCAAAAAACCTAAAAAAAAAAAAAAAAAAAAGACCTAGGCTTCACAGGACAGCATGGAGTCAGTATTAACTCCCATTCGTGCCATCACTATGGTTCTAGCAAAGCAGGGCCTCTTGCTTTTGTTTTTACACTTTGCAAACACATGTTGAATTATGGTAGAGTAGGGAGGGAAGAAAAATCTACAAAAGTGTGTAGAAATCTGTGTGCTGGGACATCAGGGAACACCACAGTGGAGAAGGACATGTGGGCCTCCTTTGCATTGGTTCTATAATCCCAAAAGCATCTATAAACTAAAGTTAAAATGAACCGTGAGGAAGCCCAGGCAACAACAGCCCCTCTATCTCCCTTGCTGTACCACTTCAAGACCATCAGTAAGGCCTGTGATTATTGTGGAATGGTGGTGTGGGGGAAGGGGGCAAAGGGCTTGTTTTGTGTGATACTGGGGATGGAGCCCAGGGTCTCCCACATACTAGGCCAATGAGCTACATCCCCAGTACCGTGTGTGGGCACTAAGTGACTTCAGCCTTGTAGAAACAGTTGATGATTTGGGATGATCAACTTCAAACTCTTGCTGTCCTTCAGGAGAATGACTCCACTCCCCACCACACTGGAGGAATAGACACCTGCTAGGGCTGTGGGTGTTCAGGGAGCTTTGAACCTGCCGTTCTTCCAGGACTCAGAACTAAACATGCCCACACAGGCAGCTTCCACCTACCATAAGCCCAGTTCTTATCCTCCTGTGCCAGCCCCTGCTCCCCCTTCCCCGGGGCCTCTGGCATCTGCTGCTGAAACTTCTCTTAAGATCTGTATCTGCCCTGAGGACAGCTCCCTCCAAGGTTTCAGCTGTCATCACCCAAAGTCCTCAGGCCACATCGAGGTCTGCAAAGGACACTGACTCAGCCTATTGCTGATTTTCTTTTTTTAATAGGGAAGAAAGAGGCCAAGAGAAAAAATAGACTTGGTTGCTGTCAGGTTAGCATCCTAGAACCGGACTAAGCCAGACCTTCTGGGCCATGTGTTACTGCACAGCAGCCACCAGGGGCGCAGTCATCCTCCTGGTCCCTGAGACTACCTGGGCCAGTGAGCCCTGAAGACGGCGCGTGTAAGGTCCCTGTCAAACCAAAACTAAACCAAACAAAAACCTACTATGAAAACAATTCTGGAACTAAGCACCCACATATTGAAATTCAGGATCTCACTGACTGCTTGCCTAGACACTTTGACCCTGGTCAGAGCCCCACACCCACATATTGAAATTCAGGATCTCACTGACTGCTTGCCTAGACACTTTGACCCTGGTCAGAGCCCCACACCCACACCACAGCAATTTAATATTTGGCTCTGCATCTGGCAGGCAGCATGCACATTGGCCCACTCTTACATGCCTAACATAGCCTCACTTCTGCTGACCTTGTGGCATGAACACCCTGACATGCACCCTGGAAAACACAATTTCCACATCTGTGAATGTAGGATGTGCGTGTGTATCTTAATCATAATAAAGATAAAAAGAGAGAAAAGAGAAAAAAGTAATGGATTAATGGCAGGTAGAAAAGAACAAGATGTAAGATTGGTGAATTATCCTATAAAGCAGCCAAGCAGATAATAAGGCATGCATGTAGCCACAGGCTTGTGAAGCCCAAGGTGCTCCTGGCTCCAGCGTAGTACAACTCACTGACCCTGCCACAGGGTGCAAGGGTCCCTAAAATGCCTTTTCAATCAGAAAACAGGTAGACAGCTTTCCAAATGGCAAGCAAAGGAAACAGCCCCCACGTGTCCCCGTAGCCTGTGCTTAGAAGAAGTACTTTTTTTTTTTAAAGATTTATTTTATTTATTTTATGCATATGTGTGCTCTATCTGCATGTACACCTGCATTCCAGAAGAGGGCACCAGATCACATTGTGGATGGTTGTGAGCCACCATGTGGTTGCTGGGAATTGAACTCAGGACCTTTGGAAGAGCACTAGGCAGTGCTCTTAACTGCTGAGCCATCTCTCCAGCCCCTAGAAGAAGTACTTTAATGGAGATTTTTCAACAAGTTATTGTCTGGGCACTTTGAAAAAGTGACCAGGTATTTGGAGCTGGGCATTTAACTGTGGCAAGGAAAATTGTCACACACAATGCCCTAGGCTGCCTGTACAGTCCCTGACTCTCCAAAAGAGAAACACAGAAGACAGCAGAAAAACAGAATGGACCAATGGAGGGAAGGGGGTGGATCAGAATCAGACCCAACAGGAAGCTAGGTCTTCTGCAGAGGACCACCTCTCTGGATCGCAGTCCCAGGGGATCCCATACCTCCAGCACAGCCACCTCCTGTCCATTGCGAAGCAGCCGGAAGGTCAGCGGGTGCTTAGAATCCAAGCCCGGGATCACCTCACAGCCTCGGAGAGGAATGGAGACGATGTGGGTCTTCAGGTCAGCCCTGTCCTTGTGGAGAATGAGCTTGCTGTCCTTCACCCTGCACCAGCGCTCCCGCCAGCGGCTGTTGGAGAGCACATTTAGGTAGCCTGCAAGGAGAGGTTGCCGCAGCTCAGCCTCCTGAGGAAGCCAAGGTGCCAGTGGGACCTACCCACGTCCTTGTCCCAGGAAAGGGCCATACATGAAACACATGGTCACACCCGGGTTTTAAATGTTCATAAAGAGAGAAGAGTAGTTATTACACAGTTAGCTTTCAACAGGACTTGGAGGCTCTTCACCAATGCAGAACCCATCTCGTGATGTAAGAGCTTGGTGTTTTACATGGGGACCTGGAAAGCATCTTGAGGCAGTGACAGTGGATGTGGGGTGGCTAGAAGGGACTGACAGCTGCCTGCCTGCAATGGAAGAGAGATCGCGTGCAGAAAGATCTAGCTGCAAATGCTGTAAGCAGGACATGAACGACAGAGAAATCAAAGTATCTGAAGATGAAAATTCTCCAGGAAGTGGGAGGCCTGGGGAGTGGTAAGCTCCCCAGCGCTGGATGTGATCCAGCGAGTGACTGAACATGGCTGGTATGAGCTCCCCGCCCACAGGCCCAAGGCCTCCTCCTGCTCTCTACTTTCCATCCTTCCATCTCTGCATGTAGAAGCAAGGACTCCATCTCATCAGGAGACTAACCCAGATGAAATCCGACTGCCTTAGTTCTGGGTCTGTGTGGTGTGTTCCTGTGTGTCTGGCATGATACTGTATCTTCAGTGTATCACACAGAGGGGTGATGTCACATGTGACAGAATTATGGGGAGAATTATTCTCTAAGAAAGAAAAATCCTCAAACACAGGAAAATGACGATTTGGGGGATCATAAGCACAAAGCACATTTTTCTAGAACTACTGAGGTATGATTGAAGGTTCCATGGTGACTGGCTACTGTGGCAGTTGTGGCTATGCTGTCCCTCCAACTGTCCCACACTGCAGACACCACCACTCAGAGATTAAGAAAGGGTTAGACAGCGGGAAAGGGGGGCCAGCAGGTGAAAAGAACATTAATTCTTGCACATGCACATTCACATGCTCAGGGACCGATGAAGTTTTGTATATCTCTGATGAATATTTTCACGATATTGTTTAATGACTATGTACATCTGCAAAATGTGAGTCCTCATCTGGCTGCGGGTCTCCTGTACCCACACACTCTAACGTGCGCCTCTTGCTGAACAAAGACTGCCATTTGCCACACTAGTCAAGGAATCGTTGAAGTCACAGACACAAAGACAGAAGCCTGTGGGCTCCAGACCAGGGGACTTGGTGCTCTCATGTGTTGAGGCAGCTTTTAAACTTTTTTCTCCAAGGATCACCTAGGAAGGAGAAGGCACCCTCAGATGTGGGGTGCCCTACAAGAGGCCACAATCAGACTTGATGCCAACATGAAATCAGAGGAGCTGGCTGAGGAGGGCTATCCCCAGTACAGCTGCAGCCCTCACCTGATCTTCATGCTGTGGAACACTGAAGTTTAATGACATGTTCTTTGAAAAAGACTTTTAATGTATAGATGGAACCTTTCTGATTTATTATTATTTTAAAGGAAAAAAGGAAAGCCCTGCTTTAAAATGCAGTCAGATGAGCATCTTACTGGAACCGTTTGCTCTGTGTTCTAAGCCATCTACAGCAATCAGTCATGCTGAGAGCCAAATGTTGGACTTCTGAGTAGCCGTCACCTGTGTCAACAGAGCCTAAGTGTTCTCTGAGCACAAGTTCACAAACAGGATGGCAGGGAAGCAACTTGATATACTCTGTAGGCAGGGCTCACACATCCGTGGACTTCTTAACCACCATTAAAGAGCCACCCTCTCGGGGGAGTTGAGGCACACTCCTGTGATTCCAACATGCAGCAGGGAGGGGCAGGGGGATCATGAGTTCAAGGCCAGCATGGGCTATAATAAGACCCTGTCTCAACAACAAAAAACAGAAAAAAAACCAGTGTGGTAGCACATGCATATATTTTCAGTACTCAAGAAGTGGATGTAGGAAGACATGAGCTGAAGATAAGCCTGCATGACACATGAAACCCTGCCTTAATAAAAAAATCTGAACTCTAGGGGCATCATGGGCTTTGTGGAACTGCCAGACAGGGAAAGGAAATGTCCTGTGCAGGCCTGCAAGAGCCAGCAGCTGAACTGCCCTTGGCTTGGCCTGGGCAAGGATTAGAAGGTACAGAGGCACAGGACCTCCAATGACAACACTGGAGGGCCTCACCTGACCAGGAAGATAGCCTCAGACACCAGCCTGGGCAGATAGCCTCAGGGGCCAGGGCCAGGCAGATAGCCTCAGTCACCAGCCTAGACAGATAGCTGAAGACATTGAAGCAGGCAGATAATCTCAGAACCAGGCACATAGTTAGCTTTGGACACTAAAGCAGGCAGGCAGCTTCAGTTAACAGGCTGGGCAGAGGTACTAGGGCAGTGTGTCAGTAGTGGGAATAGTGAGAGACTAACACAGACCTGCAGAGTTTAGCAGCAACACCCCTGAATTACCCATGACTCTGATTTAGGGCTCACGGTGGGGGCTGCTTCCCCATGTACGCACAGCTGTCTCTGGACACTGCCCACCACCAGAGCAGGCAGCGCTCTCTCTCCCTCTCTCCAGATGGAGTCTGGGCACAGGCACCAGATGCTCAGGCTTTCTCAACATTTCAGCCACAGATGAATGATTGCATGAGACAGGTCCTCCCTTAACTTAGAGCATGACTTCATGGGACATTACCATATTTTAATTCATTCTTGGGATTTAAGTTTCAGAGAGAGAGAGAGAGAGAGAGAGAGAGAGAGAGAGAGAGAGAGAGA